>CM062244.1:35979793-36515613 GCA_031216285.1 Syzygium syzygioides | reverse complement strand
ACAGTACTCGGGGGCGTGAACAGTGCTGTATGAACAGTAACGGGCGTGAACAGTGTTCTGTGAACAGTACCGGGCCCGTGAACAGTGCTCTGTGAACAGTAACGGGCCGTGAACAGTACCCCCGAAAAATGAACAGTGGCGAGCTAGGGCGTGGGCTCGTTCAAGGCTCGAACGCGGCCACGGCTCGGGCGCGACGGTGGCTGGTCGGCTAGGCTTGCTCCGGCGACTGGCGGTGGCGGCGACGCAGCGACGGCAGCGGTCGGTACGGCGGCGTGCGGAGGCTGGACGGGGCGACGCCGGGGGAGCCAGTTACAGGGGAGGCGTCGGGAGGGGAAAAACAGGGGAGGGGGAAGGTGATGGCGGCCGAAGGGAAGGGCAGTAGGGTGGCGGGATGGCTGAGGGGAGAGGCTGGAGGTGGCACGGCGACGTCCCAGGTGGCCGGGACTAGTTCCGGCGACGAACGAAACTCGATCGCGGCGGCTGGGCTAGCTGAGAGCGCTGCTCGCGCGCCGCGCGGGCAAGCCGACGACAGGCGGTCACGGCTTGGTCGGGGAGGAGCTGGGGTGGCGGGACGGCACGAGGCGGCGGTGGCTAGGCCGGCGTGGGCAAGCCGGGGACAGGGCGATCGGCGGCGATGGCTTGGACGAGCAGAGGAAAGCAGAAGCAGAACTCGTCGGGGAGGAAGGGAAGACCCACGAAGGAGAAGAAGAATAGAGGGAGAAAAGAAAAGAAAAGGAAAAAAAAGAAAGAAAGGAAGAGAGAGAGAGAGGGGAGTGGATGAGTCTGACAAGGGGAGGGACAGACGTGCGCAAAGGGAGAAAGAGACCGGGGAGAGAGAGAGAGAGAGAGAGAGAGAGAGAGAGAGAGGGAGAGAAAGAAAGAAAGAAAGAGAGATTTCCGAAAAATAATTAAACTTCATTTCTTTTTTAAACGCAAACCGAGAGTCCAAATTCAAAACTAAAAATTACCCCTCAATCCTAAAAGAGCCTCGTACACAAAAAGGGACAAAGGCCAAATTAATGAAACCAAATTTTAACGAGGGAGGTCTACTAGTCCAAATTTAACTTACTCAAAAACTCCCATTTTTCCTTCATTCCTGACAATCTCGATACTGGGCACATTAATATTGACACTGTCCAATTTATTTCGTCCTGAAACTCCCGAAAATCGACTGCCAAGTTCAGGGTCTAAATAACGACCAAATTTGATCGAGTGCGATTCTAGCGAAATCTCTAATTTAAAATGATAACCGGGAGTGATCAGTTCCCGGGCGAGATTTTACTATAAGCACACTGACAAATCGTGCGTTTTATAAACCCCAAATTGGGTCAAAATCTGGAATGTCACAGTTCCTTTTTGGGATGTTTTTGTTTCGCGAAAGATAAATGATTTATAAAAAAATTTTCTAGAAATGATCGCTTGTATCACTTATAAAAATCAATAAAAGCAATTTTTTTTATCATTCATGAAAATATTTAGACATAATATATTGGATAATGAAAATATTTTTCTTTAACTAATTATTTCTAGTAGTATAAGCGATTATTTTTACGAAAATATTTTCAAATTATTTATCTTTTGTGAAACAAACAAACGATACGGATATGCTTACGATGAAGTCCCCATCATTTTCAAAATTCTCTATAGAGGAAAGAGGGAAAATGGGACCTGGTAGTCTAGTAGCCTATTTTCCACAAATCTGGCCGGACAACATCAATAAAGGCTTCCGATTTCTTCTATCTCTTGTCATTTGATGTTGATATTTATCAATATATTAGAACGTGGAATGGAGTCAACTGATATTTTTATAGTTGATAATTCTTGTGGAGGGTAATCAAACTCATCTTCGCAATTAGAATAGCTTATAGAACAATTTATGATTGTAAGAAATTTCTCCTGTCCTTCCAATAAAGGACACAATGCAACAAAAGGGATTTATGGCTTGATTGCATTTTTTGAAAGTTATAAGACTCAATTGCACATTCGTGATAAATTTTAGAATTTAATTACACTTTTTGAAAGTTTTAGAACTCAGATGCACTTTCGTAATAAAAGTTTTAGAATTTGTCACATTAAACTTTTCCTTTTATTACAAAAGCCATGTACAAACAAAAATTTTATTTTAAAAAAATCACATACGATGAATTATCAGAATTTGTTAGCGGAGACACTTAAGTGATCGTTCATCCGCCGATGTGGCACTGGAGTGCTTGCTCAAAAAACTTTAAGCGCCATATGAAAATTATTACATTTTCAATATCCTTTTCCCCGTTTAATATGAGATTAAATATAAATCTGCATGTAATACAAATTTAATATGAGATTAAATAGCAGAGGATGGCTGTCAAGTTCATAAGCTGTGATGAATTTTCTTCCGTGGGTTGACAAAGACATATACCTACTCAAAATTATGCAGCCCAAGTGAAACGACATGTTGCATCGGCTTTGATACCATTTGTTGGGAGTGCATAGTAGAAGCCCGATACTTTCATCCGGGGAGATAGTCAAGACGGAGTCCAAGTTCGAGTCCATCAACATATCTAGTTGAACCCACCTTCGCTAAAAAACTTAAGCCAATGAGTTAAGGGCGAACTAGGATATATTAACTGCTCAACACTATATCAATTATCCGATGTAGGACTTCTCTAACACAACTTACACGTGTATCTCAACATGTATTATTTACAAAGATACAACAAACTCGTGGCTGCTATCTGTAAGAAATCATGAGTCTATCCTTATGATGACTTAAATAAAGAAACAGTATTTAATTTGCCAATATCTAATGCACCATTACATATATAGAGCAATACATGAGAAGAGTAGTATTTTTAATTTGCTAAATATGCAGAGGAGATTTTCTATTAAGTAGGATTTACAGCTTATGGAAAAAATAACAAAGTATATGAAGACTTACCTTTTGATGATTGGAAAGTAGTCTTAATGTTTGGTCCTTATAGTATTGATTTTGCATAAAACAATGAACTTGACAGACCCGTACGATGCCATGTTTATTGTGAGATTAAATATGAATCCACGTGAGATAAAATTTTAATATGAGCTTAATATGGTTGTCAAGGTCATAAGCCGCGTTGGATTTTCTTATGTGGGTTGAGAAAGATGGATAAACTACTTGAAGATTTTTTTTTAACATAAAATTACTTCTACTTGAAGATATGCCGCCCACGTGAAACTGACATGTTGCGTCAACTATGTTTGACAAAAGGAAGAACGGCTCACTTATTCTTTCTTAATGTGACCTTGAAATTGCCATTTGAAAGAGAATTCTCTTGGACAATTTGAGAGAGAGAGAAAAAGAGAGAAGGGTTGTCGTTTTGTTCTCGTTGTCAAGTTGTATGCAGAATTTGCCACATTAAACTTTTCCTTTTATTACAAAAGCCATGTACAAATAAAAATTTTATTTTAAAAAAATCATGTACGATGAATTATCAGAATTTGTTAGCGGAGACACTTAAGTGATCGTTTATCCGCCGATGTGGCACTCGAGTGCTTGCTCAAAAACTTTAAGCGCCATATGAAAATTATTACATTTTCAATATCCTTTTCCCCATTTAATATGAGATTAAATATTAATCTGCATGCAATACAAATTTAATATGAGATTAAATAGCAGAGGATGGTTGTCAAGTTCATAAGCTGCGATGAATTTTCTTACGTGGGTTGAGAAAGACATATACCTACTCAAAATTATGCGGTCCACGTGAAACGACATGTTGCATCGGTTAAATTAAGCTAGTTAAATTGAGCAGTAGAGACAGATAGTATGCATTATCCACAAAAATAGAACAAGTATTGGGTGTTCCTCCATCATTTGAGCGCAATTCACATCCGTTATTGTTTGAGCTCAATTCACAAGTCCCAAGTCCAATGCCCACCTTCCACCTTCGGTCCTTCTCCACATCATGCTGTCTCCCTATTCCTTTTTGGGATGTTTTTGTTTCACGAAAAATAAATGATTTATAAAAAATTTTCCTAGAAATGGTCGCTTGTATCACTTATAAAAATCAATAAACGAAATTTTTTTTACCATTCATGAAAATGTTTAGACAGAATATAATGGATAATAAAATTATTTTTCTTTGACTAATTATTTCTTGTAGTATAAGAGATTATTTTTACGAAAATATTTTTAAAGTATTTATTTTTTGTGAAACAAACAAACCATATGGTTATGCTTACAATGAAGTCCCCATCATTTTCAAAATTCTCTATCCAGGAAAGAGGGAAAATGGGACCTGGTAGTCTAGTAGCCTATTTTCCACAAATGCAATAAAAGGGATTTATAACTTGATTGCACTTTTTGAAAGTTATAAAACTCAATTGGACATTCGTGACAAATTTTAGAACTTGATTGCACTTTTTGAAGTTTTAGAACTCAATTGCACTTTCGTAATAAATTTTATGGCTTATGGTACACTTATCCCTTTGATAAAATTGATTCATTCCTCTTCATATGTAATCCAATGACAATTATGCAAGCGTTGAACGTGTGCCTCAACAACTATAATAATAATGGCAAAAAATTTTATTAGCCAAATATAATTTGTGAACATATTGTTAATACTAAATACTGTAAATCTAAAGTACGTTTAAGGATCAACTATAAATCATGATTACTAATTTTCAATCATAGTTGATAAAAATGAATAATCTGATTAATACTAATAACTACTAATTCAAATTCATTTTTTTAAAATCAATTAATTTAATATTCAATTATGATTATAAAAGTGTATCACTGTAATTTACATACATTGATATTAAAATCAATACAAATATGTACAATGTAAAATAAATTATTTTAATTTATTAATATACTCTCATTCAATACCAATCCCACAATATTTTTTACAACCAAATATAAGAATCCCACTTCCGTTTCGACAACTCTCCAAACAAAAAATATTGGAATTATCATTTTATTCAATTCTACTCTTTGCAAATTCCATTGTGGCGTACCAACTAGAACACATTAATAATCACGTGACCTCGTTTTTCCAAAGAAACACATTATTTGATTTTGGTAAAAGAGGCTCTATTAGTATGCATTAGTGACGAAGCTAAGATTTAGGCCCAGGGGAGGCCTAAGTCATTTTTGAAATATAGAGTCAACAAAAGTTATTTTTTACTTGAGAGTAGTGAATAAACTTACACTAATGGTGTGTTTGTTTGAGGAAAAGTATTTTCCCGAAATCCGTTTTCTAGACTTTTACTCGTTTAGTTCGCCGAAAATAATAAGTCAACCGAAAGCACTTTCCGGTTAAGGTAGACATTCATGTATAAAATTAGGAAAGTGAATTCCCTAAGCTAAGAAGGTGAAAACACTTTCCAAAATTGCTCATATTGAATTTATTACTATTTTGTTTTTTGTTTTTTCTTTTCTTTCTTTTTTTTATTTTTTTTTCTTTCTCCTTCCTCCCACCATCGGTCACTGGCCTCGACGAATGGCCACAAGCACGGGTTGGTGAAATAAACGTATTTTGAAATCATTTTCCAAATGAGATCCAAACACCAAAAAACTTTTTCGATCACATATCACCAAACAAAGGAAAACTAATTATTTTCCAGGAAAATGATTTCCCAAATTTTTTTTTCCAAAAACAGTACATTTTCTGTGAAACCAATGCTGCCTGGGTGTGTTCATTTTGCGGAAAATAAGTGATTTGGAAAACATTTTTCAAAAAATGATCGCTTATATTATTGAGAAAAATAAATGAATGGAAACTTTTTTCATTGCCCATGAAAATTGTTCGGCATAGATTGTTATCGATGATGAAAATATTTTTCATTAATTTTTTTTTCTAAATGATATAAGCTATCACTTTTCGGATTTTTTTTTTCCAAATTAGTCATTTTCTACGAAATGAACGCACCCTAAGTGAACAGAAATAAGTACTTGGACCAGAAATTTGTTTTATCTTGGTGACTCTTGAATCAACTTATATTAAATTTTAAAATCTATTCTTTAGCAAGAACTTCTACTAAAATATTCAATTGATGTTGGTTTTCATCGTTATTTAAGTAATAGTTTTGTACGAATGGAAAAGTTTACCTAAACATGTAGATTGCGACATGAGGCGTAGAAATAATGTCAATGAATAATCACAATTTCTTACAAGAAAAATAATACATATGAATAAAGAATAAAATAATTGTTAACCATATTTGGTAACGATCTAAAATAATAAAATGCTAGTTAAACTCTCTAATAAGGCATGACAAATCCAATTTGAATTCAATTATTCGATTTGCTTCCTTTAGATAGTATAAAATACTTTTTCTCTTAACTTCAAAATCAATTTTGTGAAGGTTTGATATAGAAAACAATTGTTCTAGCTATTACTATTTTAATCCATGCAAAACTAGAAAACAGAGCACGCACTATACGTGAGCAATAAAAAAGGAATAAACTAATCCTTTTCCTATATTTAAAGGAAGAAAATCCATAGGAGCCCTTTTATAAAGTTCAAAATTTCATTATTTTCTTAACAGTTTACGTCTTTGACCTTTGAATACAATCTCTAATTGCAATTCAATTTAGGTAAATTGACATTGATTTTGATCGATTCTTTTTAAAAAAAATTAATGATTTTTCCTTTTTATTTTGGCCGGGGGGGGGGGTGGCGATTTACTTATAGTTGATTTTTTTCCTATATATCTATGGAGCATATATACAAATTTTTTGGGACGGGGTGGTCGGCCCGTTTGTGTTTACAATATTCCGAAACTTGATAGTTGATAGGTTAATATTCTATCTACGAATCTTTCTGAGTAGACCTTTTGTATCAAATGTGACAGCCAAGGTGAACTCATAAGATTAATCGTTGCTGAAGTTTTGATGAAGCTGAATAAAAGAGACAAAAATCTGCCCCATCATTTAGTCAAAATTCTTGATCGTGTTGAAGATGTTATACGCCTGTTAGATGAAGGTTCTCTTGATGTAGGTTATCTAGTGATCAATAGTATGGGGGCATCAGTAAGACAACTCTTGCTAAGGTTGTCTTTAACCAAATTTATAGTCGATTTCATGGGTGTAGGTTTCTTTTGGACGTATGAGAAGCTTCAAAGGGTGGCAATGTAATTCATTGGCAGAAACAAGTTATATGGATTAATGTTTACCTTTTAAAAGTTCCATTTCAAGTTTGATATGAGATATTTGTAGATAGTAGAAAGCGCAAAAGCTCTTCTCCTTTGATACACTTGCTTTAAGGGGGAGACTTAAGTATGGTTGAAAGCACTTCGTGCCTTACTTTGCCTCAATTTTTTCAGTTTTCTTTTCGCTCCCCATTTCTTTATTTCATTGTCTCCTTTCATTTGTTTTTCTTACTGTCTCCCATTTTTCATTCACTTACATTTGTTTTTCTTATCTATTTCCAGAGAATTACTTTCGTTTTTAACAAATTCAAAAATATGGGCGCGCCACCAAAAGATCTCGAATCAGGGAACGACAGAAACTCCTCTTTTGTAAAATCAAAACATAGATACAAATCCCAGTCTTATATATCAGGATTGGGAATGAATTGTAACACTCCAAATCGCAAGTCAAATTGAAGAGGCACCATAAAGCGATGGATAAGTAAGAACGATCCTAGATGGTGGATCTATACTGAGCTAATGCCAAGAATCTTGCACTTACCGTTGTTGCCCATAAACTTAGTACTACCCTCAATAGACTGATAATTCTTAAACTAGTCCCTATGTGATGTCGTGTGGTGTATGCATCCAAAACCTATGATCCACTTATCAACAGTCAAACTGATAAGTACACACAGAATGTAGATCTGACTAGCTTGTACGACATTCGCATGGCTTTTCAATCTCTCTGCTTCATCCTTTCGAGAATGATGCAGACTTCACTACTTCAAGAGATATGTCATTTCGACTAAACATGGTATGATTTATTTAGAGCGACTCTACTTCCACAACTCGTTAGTTACGTTAACCAAAAGCTATCATCAAAATATCATACGACATCAAAATAGCATTGGCTAGAGTTAACCTCACCTTTGAGAGCTCTACTTTACATCGAAAGAGTTGAGTCATTTGCTACAAAAGAAAAGGACAATAGTTGAACTCCTGGATTTACGGTTTGAAGAGAAGTCGTGTTTTAGAGGAGTTGTGTATTATTTGTGGAGCATTGCTAGGATAACCGCGTCGTTACTTTTTATTGGTAACAGTGCAACCATGGCCGCACATTTCAGTCGTGGAAGGTGCGCCACCGGTTGGAGAGGTAGCTGCACTCAAGCAAAGAGGACAAATTCATTGGAAACAGATAAAGAAGTTTCCAAATTTCCAGCATAAAATAAGAGGCGGATGAGGCTCCGTCACTCTTGTAAGACTAACGTAGCTGTCATCTACTCTTCTGTTTTTTGTGTGCTCAAAAAAGTTATCAATAGTTTGATTTTTCCTCTTTCACTACAATGGTTAATAAAGTAACTTCATGGGAAAATAGAATACTCACATTTGCCGAACCGGACAACTTTTTGGTGGTTTTAGAGAATGATCACGTGTGATGATGTTGGAGTAAGTTGCAGAATATACGAGAGATCACGACCAAAATGGCAGCTAGGATAGAAAGGCAAAGGATCCGACAGAAGATATCAACTAGTGTTTTGAACTATACCAGTTTTTAGGCTAAATCGGTCAATTCGACCGAAAAGCAGTGGATTTAGTTTGTAAAATTAGTCCTACCCTTTGTTTATGAAGTGATTTGACCATTTACATAGGGAAAAAAGCCATCACAAATTCCAAATATGTCAACCACGATACATTTGTGATAAACTTTTTTCTCTGACATTAAAAATCCCAACTTGTACATGTATGACATATTTAACCTCCGTTAAGGTTCTGTTAGTGAGCACTGTTAAAATTCTACCTATATAGACGCTAGAAAGCAAACGGTGTTGACATGACACTCACATAGCTTAAGTGAAATAAAAATGACACTGTTTTGGCTGAAAAATCATATGATGTAACATTGGCGGAGGGTAAATGTCTTACATAAGTATCAGTTTGAAGTTTTTTAAGTCACAAAAAAAATTTAGAGTGAATGTATCACAATAGACATAATTTAGGATTTCTTGTGACATTTTCCCTTTTACATTTGAATGCAACTATTTTTGTATACAGGCTTAACTTATCTCGTGAGAAAGTCCTGCTCACAAACTAAATTAGGTAGAGAGACATTAAATGAAATCCAAAAATTCGGGGACACATCCAAAGTTGTTTGGAGGGGCAAGGCTCTCCCAAACTCCATCCTTGTAAACAAATTCACTAGACAAAGAATATGAGATGTTTGAATATATTTAAGGAAAAAGCATCCAAAAACCTCAAATCATACTCACTGTGAAATATTTACCTTGCACTTTTTTTCTGACACAAAAAATTTCAAACTTGTATCTGTCACGCCCCGGACCTTAACGGGCTCGCGACACCCCTACGGCAATCGTATCGAACGCGACGTCCGAGGACACATCGCCAACCCAAACGGAATACCCACTTGAATACGTAAGCGAAAGCAAAATAAAACGACCCAGACAAAAGACAAACTAAGGGATAGCACAAAACAATAATTTCACAACAATGGAAAATAGTCAAACATTAGGCTCCTAGGGTTACATCCACCACCATCATCAAACAGGGACAGGTGGTAGGGTAAGCTAGCTAGCTGCACAAAAAGGGCTCTACCAAAAAGCTTTCAAGCCCAGCGCCCAAATGCTCCTATGGTACCCAATCTGAATCGAACCCTGAAGACTCTGATTCCATGCTAGAGTTGATCTCGATCGGCTCTTCCTTGTGCTCGGATTCCAAGGGCTCTGGCACGGGCTCTGGCTCAAGCTCGAGCTCTTCAAATTCCTCATCGAGCTCGAGATCCTCAAGTGCTATGGGTTCTGGTACGGGCTTGGGTTCGTGACCAGGGTTCTCCAGGGGATCTTCAGCGTCCAGAACCTCACCATCATGAGCATATACATCCCTGAGCTCCCAATCCACGGCATCCTCATTGCAGTGCTGATGTCCCTCAAAACCCCGGATTGGGTCAACTAGCTTCAACCCATCACGATAGAACCAGGCTAGGTAAGTGTGGCGCTGCAAGTCCTCCAAGCCCACATCTACCCAGATTGTAGTAAGGCGCCTAATGTAAGTTTGATTTGGACTTACTAGGTACTCGGTCTCCTCATGCACCGTATGCATAGAAACCCCAAAACGCCGAGGTTGCGTCATGATCAAGATCAGGGTTAGGGATCTGAAATAATGTGTACTACAGCAATGAGAATAAATCTCAATAAGCAAACAACCTATACCCCACCTAGGCCAATGCGTACCCAGATGAGTCCCGGCATGCAATCTAGCAATCGACATAATAAAATTCTCATGCACACTTACCTCGCCTCAAATGACCCGCCAACTCCGCGCATTAGTCACATCACAATAATGTAATAATAGATCAAAAACATAATATAAACACTCGAGCATCATAACTATGTACATTCACCCAATTCAACCAAACACATTTCGCATACGTGGCCAACCAACTATCCACGACCCATGTCAACACACCTCAGGTCCATTCTTACAGCCCGCGTCAACATGCCTCAGGCTCAGTTCTCCGATCAATCCGAGCTCAGTCCCAAGTAACCACGCCTCAGGACATTTCTCTCAACCCTCGTAACCACACCTCAGGTCATTTCTTGCCTTTTTAGCCACACCCACATAACCACGCCTCAGGTTGGCAACCCTCCAATCAATCCGAGCTTAGTCCCGCGTAACCATGCCTCAGGACATTTCTCTCGACCCATGTAACCACGCCTCATGTCATTTCTTATCTTTCTAGCCACACCCGCGTAACCACGCCTCCGGTTGGCAGCCCTCCAATCAATCTAGGCTTAGTCCCGCGTAACCTCGCCTTAAGACATTTCTTTCGACCCGCATAACCACGTCTCAGGTCATTTCTTGCCTTTCTAGCTACACCCGCATAACTACTCCTCAGGTTGGCAGCCCTCCAATCAATCCGGGCTTAGTCCCGCATAACCACGCCTCAGGACATTTCTCATGCACATACGCCACAACACAATTCACTAATACTAATCTAACACATTATACTATTTAAATCCGAGTCATGCTCACCACATTAGCCCCACCAATCCGACCTTCAAGTCAGCCACATTCAAACACCCATTTCACCCACAAACGCCACTACAATTCAGTCATTGAACGTATCTCGATCGATTACTAATTTAGCACAAAATCACCACCACAATAAACCACAAAACAATCACATGCAATTAACTAATCCCTACCTAATTTAATCACTAAACCAACACTAATCACCCCTAAACAATTATAATAATACCCAAGGTACTAGGTAGGATTTAAGGAGTCACTTACTTAGGGTTTGCCCAAGGAAAATTGGCAAGAGGCCAAAATGGCCCAGAAGAACAGTGGCGGGCTCAGTGCGACATGGGCGGAATAGGCAAGGTGGCCGACCATGGCTCGGCACAGTCCTCGACCTCGGCCGGGCGAGGGGCTAGGAAAGCGGGCGAGGCTGGGCAGCGTCAGGCGACACGAGCACGACCTGGGCAGCGGCCAGGTGAGCTTGGCCACGGCCAAGAGAGCGGGCTAGGTGGATGGGCGATGGGCTTAACCACGGTTGGGACAGTCCGGCCAAGGCAGGAACAACGGCCTGCGAGCTCAGCCACGACCTGGGCAGGCAGCCGGTGAGCTACGACGGCCACGGCGAATGGGTAAGCATGCGGCCCGGCTGGCTGGCATGCAAGTTAGCCGGCGAGCTAGGCAGCACGACGATGAGTGATAGTGGCAGCGATGGTGGTGGTGACGGGCAAGAGGGGAAGTTGGGGTGGTAGTGGTGAGGCGGCGGTCGGGGGCAGCACAGTGGCGTTGCAGATGGCTGGGTGAGGCCAGATAGGTTGGCTGGCAGCTTGGCTGAGCCGGGCCGCGGCGGCAAACTTGCTGCTGCTCGTACGCAGGGGAAGGAAGGAAGGAGAAGGGCAGTCGGCCCAAGGGCGAACGATGGGACAAACGGCGGCCTTGGCAGCTGGGCATGCAGCAGCGCAAGGCTGACGGCCAACGAGCATAAGGGGAGCAAGGCAGCGGCGGTGAAGGGGAAGGAGTAAGAGGAAGAAAGAAGAAGAAGAAAGAAAGAAGGAAGAAGAAAAGAAAAGAAAAATGAGGAGAGAGATAGAGGTCTGCATGGGGAGATGGGGGAGGGGACGTGCTCGGAGGGGACGCGTGGCAGAGGAGAGAGAGAGAGAGAGAGAGAGAGAGAGAGAGAAAGTCAACCCACCAGTGCGATCCAACCGCCCACATTCAAACTCAAAGTCGATCCAACGGTTTACAAAAAATCCTAATTATAAATTAGGAAAAAGGGCCAAAAGACACTGAATAAAATAAACCCAGGCGGAGGTCTACTGGTCAAAATCCACACCCAATCCAAATTTTACTTTTCTCCAATTTCGAAAAATATCGACGCGGGCCACAATAATATCGACACCGTCCAATTAAATGCGTCACGAAACTCCAAGAAATTCGACATCAAAGGTCAGGCTCTAAATAACAGCTAAATTCGATCGAGTGCGATTTTAGCGAAATCTCAAATTTAAAAATATCCCGAAAGTTATCAGTTCTGGGCGACATTTAGCTATAAGCGCACCGACGAAATACACATTTTATAAATCCAAAAAATGGGTCGAAATTCGAAATATCACAACTCTTCCCCACTTACAAAAATTTTATCCTCGAAATTTACAACCTAACCTAATTATTCGAACAAATGAGGGTATTGATGCCGTATCAACTCTTCGTTTTTCCATGTCGCATCTTCGGTTCCATGATGCTCCCAAATTACTTTGACCATCGAAATTGTCTTGTTCTGCAATACTCATTTCATTCTGTCCTCGATCCTTACTAGCTTTTTCATGTATGACACTCTATCGTCCACGTCTATTTCTTTATAATTCAGCACGTGAGTCGGATCCAATTCGTATTTTCTTAACATAGATACGTGAAATATATTGTGAACTTGGGACAAATTTGGCGGTAATGCGAGAAGATAGGCCAAAGTATCAATTCTCTCTAAGATCTCAAATGGACTCACATACCTCGGGCTCAACTTCCCTTTCTTGCCAAACCGTGACAATCCTCTCATCAGCGATACTTTGAGGACGTGGTCCCCCACTTGAAATTCCAAAGGCCTACGTCTCCGATCTGCATAATTCTTTTGGCATCTCTAAGCAGTCTTAAGCCTGTCCCGAATCACCTTGACTACTTCGACTAACTGCTGAACTAACTCTGGACCCGTGATGCTCCTCTCATCAACTCCATCCCAATAAATCGGCGTTCTGCAAGCTCTACCATACAACGCTTTAAATAATGCCATTTTGATACTCTGTTGATAGCTATTGTTGTAGACAAACTCAATAAGATGCAACTGTTCCTCCCAACTACCCTTAAAATCCAATACACATGCCCGTAGTATATCTTCTAAAGTCTAAATCATCCTTTCAGACTGGCCATCTGTTTGGGGATAATAAGCCGTGCTAAATTGTAACTTTGTTCCTAATGCCATATGAAACTTTTCCAAAAAACGACAGTCAACTTAGGGTCACGGTATGAAGTAATCGTTACCGGCACTTCATGAAGATAGACTATTTGTCGCACGTATATCTTAACATACCTTTCCAAGGCGAAGTCCTTTCACACCGACAGTAATGTGCTAACTTTTTCAATCGGTCAACTACCACCCAAATTGAATCATGACTCATCTGGCTCCTCGGTAATCCCATTACAAAGTCCATTGTGACGTATTCCCACTTCCACTCAAGGATTTCTAATGGCTACAATATTCCACATGGTTTGCAATGTTGCGCTTTTACTTGTTGGCATGTTAAATACTTAGCCATGCACTTGGCTACATCCACTTTCATGCCGTTCCACCAATAATGCTGTCACAAGTTCTGATACATCTTCATACTACCCGAGTGAATACTGTAATTCCTACGGTGAGCTTCTGACAAAATCTCCTCTTTTAGTTCTGCATCATCGGGCACACACAACCGTCCACGGTACTTCAGAATCCCATCCTCAGGTACCTGAAAGTCAGATTTCCTTTTTGTGACATCCATTCCTAAAACCTTCTGAATCTCTGGGTCCGTCAATTGTAAAGCCTTAATCTTAGTCTGGATTTCTAATTCAATCCTCAATGCGATAAGCAGACTTGAGACATGACTCACTTCAGACTTAAACTCCGAATCCCAAACTTCCCTCCAACAGAGTCCATTCCTTGGCCATCATGTGCGCGATGCTCGATTTCCAGCTCAGTGCATTCGCTACTTTATTAACTTTACAAGGGTGATACAAAATATCGCAGTTATAATCCTTAAGGAGTTCCATCCAACGACGCTGTCTCATATTTAATTCCTTTTGGGAGAATAACTACCTTAGATTTTAATGGTCCGTACAAATCTGAAATTTCTCCCCACATAAGTAGTGTCTTCAAATCTTAAGAGCGAAGATAATCGCGGCCAATTTCAAGTCATGAGTCTAATGATTCAGCTCATGTGGTCTCAATTGTCGCGATGTGTATGTCACTACTCTTCCGTGTTGCATTAGCACACATCCCAATCCCCTTAGCGACGCGTCACTGTAGATCTCATATCCTCCCGCACTTGATGGGATTGTCAATATTGGCACGATCATCAATCTCTACTTTAGCTCTTGGAAACTCCTTTCACACTTATCCGTCCATTCAAATCTCGTCTCCTTCTTTAGTAATCGCACCAACGGCGTCGCTAATGCTGAAAACCTTTCCACGAAGTGTCTGTAATAACCTGCCAGACCCTAGAAGCTCTGAACCTCGATTACTATTGTCGACCTCAGCCAATTCATGATGGCTTCGATCTTTATCGGATCCACTGCAATTCCTTCCTCGGATACTACATGTCCTAAAAACGCTGCACGATGAAGCCAGAATTCACACTTACTGAACTTAGCATAAAGTGCATGTTCCCTTAAAGTCCGTAGAACCTTTTCCAAATGTATCTCATGTTTGGCGGAACTCTTTGAATATACCAAGATATCGTCTATGAACACGATTGCAAACTGATCTAGAAATTCTTTGAATACCCTATTCATTAAATCCATAAAGGTTGCAGGAGCGTTAGTCGATCCAAATGGCATCACCGTAAACTCGTAGTGGCTAGATCTTGTCTTGAATGCCGTCTTCAGTATGTCCTCCTTCTTAATCCTCAGTTGGTGATAACCCGTTCTCAAGTCGATCTTAGAAAATGTCAATGCTCCTTGCAACTGATCAAACAAGTCATCTATCCTTGTTAGTGGGTACTTATTCTTAATAGTCATCTAATTTAACTGTCTAAAATTAATGCACAACATCAAAGACCCATTCTTCTTTCTCACGAATAACACTAGCGTTCTCCATGGAGATGCACTTGGGTGAATAAAGCCCTTATCTAGTAACTATTGCATCTGAACTTTCAATTCCTTAAATTCTGACAACGACATATTATAGGGCGCTTTCGAGATCAATTTCGTATCGAGGGCCAACTCAATCACAAACTCTACTTCTCTATGAGGTGGCAATCCCGACAATGCCTGAGGAAAGACATTGGAGAAATTGCGCACCACGGCTATGTCTTCTAGCCTTAGCTCTCTAGCCGTCAAATCAACTACAATCGCCAGAAATCATTGGCACCCTTTGTCTAACAGTTTAGTCACCTCAAGTGACGAGATCTAAGGGATCGAGGTTACTCCTCGGTTTCCCACAAATTCGAATCTAGGATGTCCAACCAGATTAAATTGGATACCGTGACCGCGATCGAGGTTACTCGTCGGTTTTCCACAAATTCGAATTTAGGATATCCAACCGGATTAAATTAGATACCATGATCGCAAAGGAATTTTACCTGCGTCATTCGATGATTAAGCAAGATTATTGATGTGATCTACGCCCCAAGGGTTGTTCCTTGATACTTTCTCTTCCTCCTGGTGCTCTTGGATTCGCCAGAACAAGTCTCAGTGCGCTGGAAAAGGCCCGATTTCAGGCCTTAATGATCAGCCGATCGTCAGTTGTTTCAGGTGAGGAGGTTCGCCGCCTCAACCAATTTGCCGGTGCTTTTCCAATCGAAAAAGCATCGATTGCTCGGCTAAGAGAACCTCAACTCACGTTCTATCTAGTTTTCTCACTTTTTCACTTTTTCTCTCTCTTCCTTCTCCTCGGCAATTTGTCAAATAGGTTCCCTCTTTCCCTTTTCGTTTTTCTTCATTTTTGTTGATTAATTTCGCGCTCAAAATTGGTTGGAACCAACTTCCGATCGGTTAAGGTGGTTAACTGGTGCTAGCTGGACATTTTCTAGCTAGCCCAGTCGATTTTTACATGCCAAAAATAGCTGGAAATGATCAGCAAAGTCTCGGGTTTAATCCAATTTTATGGGTTTAGTGCACACTTTGGCGATCTGGGTGAAGAAGATGACCTACCCGGGTCGGGTCGGGTGACCCGACCAACCCGACAGACCCGGGTAGGTCTAAATTCGTCAATTCAAATCGATTTTGACCCAATTTTCCAAATTTAACCCCAAAATTGAATTTTTCATCATGTTCCGAACCCAAATATATAATTTACCCCAATTTTTATTATAATTGTGCCCAAAATTCTCATTTTTATATTCAGGTTAATAGGGTTTTGTTTAATTTGATGTCTTAATGACCTAATTAGGCAAAACTGATGCCAAAATTGAATTACCCACACCTAATTAACCCTAGAAATGATGGTCCCATATTTCGACAATTTCATATTGGGCACAATTCCCAATTTGGGTTCAAAATTCTTAATTTTCAATCAAATTTTGGGGATTTTTTATTTTTATGTCAAATTGTGCAATTGGACCGACCATTATGCAATTCAAGGTCCTAGAATCAATTGTTGTGAAGACGGTGTGACTTAAAAATGACTAGAAAAAAATTTAATTTCATTTTTGGTTCAATTCGGGTTTAATTTTACCCAATTTTGGGAAAAACATATGCCCGATTCAGATTTTAAAAAATTGACAATGTATTCATGAAATTGGATTTAAAATAAGACTAATGACTATTTTTATGGAATTTTCTGATTCCATTTGCTATTTTTCTTGATTTTCTCGCTTATTTTGACTAAAAGAAATTAAGGAAAAATGCAGAAAAATGCTAAAAAAATTATTTTTTTGGTTTAGAAATAGATTTCTAGGCTTGGCCAAGATTCCTAGACCTAATTTTGAAGCTTTTGAAAATTTAGAAAAAATGAGCTAAAAATTATATGTCAACATGCTTGTGTAATCATAATTTCAAAATCATTCGCCTAACATGCGGGTCGCGGTCAAGGGCACGTGATTTAGTCCGCCATGCCAAGCGCCGGCTCGGAGCCTAACTTGGTTTGGATCTGCGCACCCCAATATAAACACACACCAAGCCAAACTTGTCCTGTGATGCCACAACATAAGTACAAGGCCATACGACACCCCATTTTGTGACTCGTACGTGCCTTAACTTACGATTATGAAGCAAAACAAGAAGTATTCATGCAAACATCGAACATCACAAATACGGTCACTACTCGAGCCAAACTCGTAACACCACTTCCTATCCTCTTACAAATCAACAAGCATGGATGAGAACATCAAGAATGGTAACAAGCAATGCGTGTAAAATCGAGACAAACAACAACACGCAAGTCTCAACAAAGGCTCGAGTGAGAACTCAAGCCAACAACGCATCATAACTTCCTATCCCGAGATTAGGAAATCCACTTACATGCCGCGTTCCAACCATGTAACACACTACTTTATCCAAGTGTTAGGGAATTTACTTACCTATAATCACAAGAAAACGTCTACGGTGGTTGGTGGCAACAAATGGCGAGAGAGAGATAGAAGTGTTTGGCGTGAGGGTGAGAGATGAGAGACAGGCGAGAAAGTGGTGTGGCAAGGGGGGAAACTTAGCCTAGTTATAGGTAAGTCAACTTGTTTCCCATGCTTAATCATGAAGAAAAGACAAATGACATACTGAAATAGCCCCTAAAGTCAAGTGCTATCATGACTATGATCTAGAAAATCTTGATCATTAATGACATTAATGGAGGAGAGCCAAAATGAAATAATAAAACAATCTAGCAAATCTTAACAATTAATAGCTCTCTCTCTCTTTCCCTCCTTCTCTCTCTCGGCTCTCTCTCGGTTTCCCCCTTCTTGGCCGACTTCCTCATTTGTTTTTAGCTTATTATTGGTGACAATGAATCACCATGCTCCAATAAGGAGGGTGGACACTTCAACTATTGAGCAATTATGGAGGGGACACCTAAACATGACTCAATAATAGTGGCTTCAACAAGAAGAATTGGCCCTCGACTTGGCCAATTTCGTTTTCATATCTCTCCCCTTCGTGTGACCTCCAATCAAAGCTTAGCATAGCTCATTTGAAAGCTCAGAATGAGCACATTAAATCACCAGAAGATATCAAGTCGAGATTCCAACGTTCTCATATAGAAAATGATAAATCTTTGAAATCTAACAAAACCGGCAGTGTCACGCCTTGGACCCTACCAAGGTCGCGACAACCCTCCATGGTCGTATTTCGAATGCGACGTCCTAAGACTCTTCGCCAACCCATACGAACGTCGAAACATAAAGAGCAAGCAGAAACGATTAAAAGCACCCAGACAAGATTAAAGACCATGAGTAGTAGAGAAAACACTTGAACATTCAACAACGTACTTCATTCAACAGCACGTACTTACAAAATCCAACCTTACATACAAAAGGTTACTAGGGTTAAAACCACCATTATCAAAAAGGGATAAGTGATCGGGTAGACTAAGCTAGCTATATAAAAAGGGTCCACCAACTCCATGGGCTCCTCTTCAGGATCTTGCTCCATCGGCTCTTACTCGGGATCCCAAAACGTTGTGGCGGACCATTCATGGTCGGGGTCGGGGTTCTGAAATGGTTATATAATAACCATGAGAACGAGTCTCAATAAGTAACACCCTATACCCTACCTAGGTTAACACGTACCTCCAGAAAAATAAAATAACACCCAACACATTCAATCAACATGTAATAACATTCAAAGGCACTCTCTAGCCTTACCTCAATGCATATATATCCCTGCACGCCAGTAGGATCGCAATAACATAACCAACTTCTCAATGCACATGCACTCTAAGATACAATCAATTTCCTACACATGCATTTATAATAACATTCCAACGTATTCCAATCTCAATCTCTACACATGCTCACATCTTTCAACTTTCGACACACAAGTGTCCACCCCGATCAACACCGACCCGCGTAACACACCTCAGGCCCACCTCATCGTACGACTCGCATAACACGCATCAAGTTTACAGCACTCCAGTTTATCCGGGCATTGTCTTGCGTAACACGCCTCAAGACAAATCCAATTCCTCACGTAAACATGTCTCAAGGATTATAGGATCAAACGTACATCCTCATTCAATTTCATGTCTGTCCCCGCATCAACATGCCTTAGGGCCTATCGATCATACACGATACATATCTCATTCCCTTCACATAATATCTACATGCCCCAATCACTCACAAACATGCTCAATTTCAAATCAACAACTCAGCCCAACTAATCCATTCATAAGGGTAGCAATATAGCTCAACTATATCACCCAATCATTCCAACACCTTTCAATCTACAATTCAAGCTATACACTCAATGGCATAAATCCACACATCCCAATATTCAACTTAGCTATCAAGCACCACAATATTCAACTCAGCCACCAAACACCACAACTCAGTCACAAGAGTCAAAGAAAACTGAATACACAAAATTGGGGCAAATTTGAGCCAGTGCACAGTTCTGAAATTCCTTTTAACATAAACAGTAATTCAATAAAATTATGAATTTCAGATATGTCCTAGACAACATCCTGATGAACATTTTTCATGAGAACACAAAACCCAGTTCTGCCTAGAACCACCTTGTTTTGTTACCCAAATTCGAACATAAAATATTTCAATTAGACTAGCCATCCAACTTTCAAAATGCATTTCAAACAGTAACCAAATCTCCTTAGAAAGCCTTGAAATTTTTATATGGCATAGCCACAAATGTCTTCAACAATTTTTGTAGGAAGTATTTTGAAAATAGGTCTGAAAAAATTTATAAAAATTCAAACTGACCCGAAGGTCAGAGGAACAGTGTTTCCAGCAAACTAATTTCGGTCCAAAGATGGACTTCTAAATGGCCTCAAATGACTTCCAAAAATTTTCAAATTAAATTAGGTTATACTTCAAGATGTTTTGAACAACTTTCATGAAGGACATTATCCCAGATTCGACCCACACAGGTCTCAACAAAAATAGCAAAACTCGACAACATAGTAGTAACGAAATTCGGGAACACAACCAACAAGCAAATCTACTTGTCTAGCCCTTAAACCAACTAACCACAGCTACTAATCAACCCCTCAGAAACCCATTGGTAACCCTTTAGCTTAGATAAGGTTTAGAATGCCACTTATTAGGGAAAAAACTAAGCAAATCTAAGCTAAGCAAGTAGCAACGGCTCCGGCGAATCAGCAACAAGGGTGGACGGCGATTCCAACGAAGATGGCTGAGACGGTGGCTGGCTGAGGTAGAGCAAGCAACTGCTCACGCAAGGAGGAGGAGGGGGAGCCAGCCGAGAGAGATGAGGGAGAGACTGTGTAAGAGGAGAATTTTTATCAAATGGCGAAGAGAGAGAGAAAGACAAGCCTTCTAACCCCACTATAAACCCCAATACCAACCCAACTATCTCATCCAATGGATCACATTGCATCTTGTTGGGCAAGACAAGATCCTAGGGCTTACAAAATTCCTCTCAACCAATTACCCAAAATAATAAATGGCAAGCAAAAGAAATATGCAAGGAGATAGGGGCATAATGGTCCTCTAGCTTCGGCCATTGGAGGGAAATTGCCAATTTCTAAATTTCCCTCAAACCCTTCAAAGGAATTCAAATATCTCAAGGGTAAAATGGTCTTTCTTCAATACCCGGTGTAAATTTTACTTTTCCGATAAATCCAATAAACCTTAAGGTTATCCACACTTATGTGATGTCGTCCAAATAAATTAGTCGTGACACTTCGAGAAATTCGACATCCAAGTTCGAATTCAAATGACGGTCATTTTCACTCAAACGCGACTTTAGTGTATCTCTGACTAACGGGCGGCTTTTTAGGGTTTACGCATATCGATCTGCGGTTACTTAAGTCATGGAGATCGCGATCATCAATGAAGGTCGACTCATGGTCGAGTTCTTAGGTCCATGTATATTTTCCTAAGTAGCCATTCCCTAAAGGTTAGTATCCCGAGAATGATCAATTCCGGGCAAGATTTAACTACAAATGCATTGAAGAATATACCCATTTCATTTATCCCAAAAGTGAGTCAAAATTTAGAATGTCACGGGCAATTTTTGCACTATTCTAGAAATCAGGCTTACAACCATAGTAAATGAACTTAGAAAATTCCCAAATTTGAATGTCATACAAAGACCTTAACAAACATTTTCCATGAAAAACATAAGATCTCAATCTTTCCATAAACACAGCTTTTAGTAGCTTAAAAACAAACTAAAATCGGTTTTCCGGAACAAAATCTTTGCTTCTAAATGTAAGGTATTTCCAAAATCCAAATCATCTCCAAAAATTCTCAAATTTATACATGTTATATAGAAAGAAGTTCTCAACAACTTTTGTGTAGGAAGTTTGTTCGAATTCAGCCTAGAAAAGTTTGTAGAAAATCAAGAAAGTGTGAACATCACAAAATTATCCACTCTAGGTAGTTTTACATGGTCTGAAAATTAGGCTATCGTACTACTCATATCAAGTCCAAAAATTCTGAAATTAAAGTATGTAAAACTTCAAGATGTTTGGAGAGACTTTTAAAGGGAAGTGTTTGGAAATTCGGATTACAAAAGTCTCCACAAAAATAACAAAATGAAAAGGGCATAGAGTATCTGAATCTGGGTTTTCCAGAATAAGAATAAAATTGGCTCCAATTAAAAAACCACCAAACTTAAACCATCGCCATTTTCCAGAGACTGAAATTGAGAATGCTACACAACAAGCCTCCTTTTTGACTGGTTCACAATGCCTTCTGCATTATGTGAACTAAAGTACCTGTCAAGTCTAAAGCTAGAGGAATAGTGTATGCGAGAGCTTCATCCATCTATTGGAGAGATGGCGGGTTTGACATGCTTGTCTTTAAGGGGTTGTCATCGGCTTAGAAAGCTTCCAAAATCCATTGGGAAATTGAGATCATTGCTCTTATTGAATTTGCTCCACACAGGAATCAAAGAGTTACCCAATTCTATTGGAGATCTCAAAAGGTTGGAGGAAATGAATCTTGGATTCACTCAAATTAGGGAGCTACCAAGTTCCATTGGAGGACTAAAATCATTACTCGGCTTGAACTTGTATCATATAAAGATTACAGAATTGCCTACTTCTATTGGATATTTTAAAAGGCTTAAGTGCTTATTTTTTTTTTTGGTAAGAAAAAAAAAATAAGCACTTAAGCCTTTTAAGTGCTTATTTATGGCTGGGAGTAAGAAAAAAGAGTTACCGAAGGCCATAGGTATGTTGGAGAATCTTAAAGTGTTGGAATCCCGCAATTGTAAAAATCTTGACTGGGAAATCCCAAGCGAGATCGGGCAAGTGTCCTTTTTGGATGTGCTAGACGTATCAGTTAGCAAGGTGAGCAGAGTGCCAACCACCACTAATAAGCTATCTCATCTTCAAGAACTTCATTTCGGAGACTGTCATAAGCTTCAAAGGTTGCTAGAACTTCCTGCAAGCCTAAACGTTCTCTGTTTCGAAGCGGGGACTGCGCTTGGCGCCCCTAGACAAACTTCATCCAAGTGGATGGGGAAGCCTGCAAAAATGGAGGATTGGAATATCACATGGCCTCCTCAGCTTTGGGCACTTAGCATATATAGTGATGACCCTCGATCTCGCAGAAGGCTTCCTTCCAGTCTTTCTCTTTTGGAATTATGAGATGTCCAGTCACCGATAGAACAACCATTCTTTTCCAACTTGAGATATTTGAAACATTTGTCCAGGTTAACACTCCTTAGATGTTGGTTGAAAGAGATCAGTTTAGTCAGTTAGAGATTCTCCATCGTGGTTGAATCTGAATCCCTAGTGAGGCTACCGGGCCTATCAAGCTTAGGAAACCTCGAAGAGTTGATAGTGAGGAGTTGCTCGGAGCTAATCGAGATTCAAGATTTGGTAAATTGCAATCATTGAAGGAATTATTAATTAGGAAATGCAGCTCCATAGAAAGGTTGCCTGATCTATCAAAACTATATAAGTTGCGGACATTGCACCTCTTTAACTATGAATCACTGCAATATTTGTCAGGTGTACCAAATACATGTCATCCCTACGTTCGTGGATGCCCAATGTAGGCGAGTATGGTGACGACGGACGCGAATTACGTGTGCAGTTTACTCATTTGACCAAACATACAGAACGGAAGGAATTGGAACAATTGGAAGCATCATCATCAATTTCGGCACTGCGTCTCCATCGAAAAGGTCTATTGATCAATGAAAACCTTGAGGTGTAAGTCAAAGGTGGCGTGAGAATGTGCACCTTCTCTCGATGTATATTTTACGGCTAAATCTAATATGACATTCTCTCTCAAAGTTGGTTTTATTGTTATTGTATCTCTTTTATTGCGCAATATATATGGTCTGGCAAGTGATTTTGATTAATGTCTACCTATTTAAGTTCCATTTTAAGTGTGAATTGCGATCTTCATAAATAGCAGAAAAGCAGAAAAGCTCTTTTTCTATGATTCACTTGCCTATCGACGGAGACATTTACTAATCTAACATCGAATATAATCTAATCTTAATGGATAATGTCATCCATCTCATCTAATAATCTAATGAGTATTTTGGTCCTTTAAGGGGGAGACCTATGTATGGTTGACACTTGTTTTTCTCCTCATTTCACAAGTACTTTATTTTGCCTAATTTTCTATCATTTTCCTTTTTTTCCAATTCTTTATTTCATTGTCTCCTTTCAAACAATTAGCCAACCTTTTATAATTTTCTTCCTTTGGACTTCTAAAGATGCATATCCACATTGTCTTCTAATTTTTCCTTTCTTTTCTTAAGCTAACTTAATATGATAGACAAATAAAGAAATGCCAAGAATTTTTCAAAGAAAAATCACATCAAGCTTCGTCATAATAGTATTAGAAAGTAAACAAAAACTTGTCTCCACCAAGTGACAAAATTAGAGAAAAATCGTAACAAACTAAAGCTACACGAAAAATATCACTAAGGTACATGTCATTAACCAATTCAATGGTGACAGGAAATTAAACTAAAGTAGAAGATTTTTATGATTACCATAGCATCATCATGACCAACTAGGCTTGGAAATTAAAGAGTTTAACTCAAATTCTCTAACAAACATATGTGACTTTATGAATAAATATTGCAATAGGACTAAAAGTCTATGGCATAAAAAGTGGAATAAAGGCATCAATAATCCATTAATTTTTGCAAAATGTTTAACTAGGTCTCTAAACTTCTTGTTTTTTGGCGAATTGAGTTCTTGAACCATATACCATTTTCTTCATATTGTCCTTCCATTAAAAAACTGTTGACAAGGCCGTTAAATCACCGTTAAATACCATGGTGGCATCCTAGTTGGCTATTTCAATTAGAAGAATACAATAAGTATTTTCTGAAATTTCCAAAAAAGAAAGTTTGAAATTAAAAAAAAAACAAAGAAAAAGTAAACAAGAACACCTGCAAATGAGATCCAACCTTTGCCGTCATCCCGGCGGACACCATCAGCAAGCTCTCGGCGAAGCGAAACTAAAGGTGCCGAAAGAGATGGTCAAAAAATCATGGAGAATATGCTTGATGAGATTCTAAGTCAAACTTGTCGAATCCAAATCTGTTGTGGAAATGCCAATTGTGGCATTTTTGCTTCCATGGCTGCTTTAATTTGAGACAAAGAGTCTAGCTCTACTTGAGCTAGGTGAGTATTGTGTAAACAAGTGGTAAAATAATAAAATAAACATGATAAAAACATAAATCGGACATCTGATTTATGTGGTTTGATTAGAGTGATATAAACCACAAGGAAAGCAACACAAAATTCCACTCTACATCAAGCAATACAGTGAAAATTACAACTATACCCGAATTACTCAAATACTCTCAATGTTTCCTAAGCCCAATTACACCCAACAATTCATACGGTATTTAGTTCTCATAATTCCTTACAAAGTAATCTCTTAATCTCACAAAGAAATTACACAAAATCTTAACACAGGATTTATTGGCTTCAACACTATTGGACTGCTTTAAGATGGAATTCACGAAGAAGCAGCCTCTTGGATCATCTTCACAAAAAAGACTAACTTCTCATATGTAGATAAGAGTTGTATCCAAAACAAGAAACCTACTCAAAATAGGTAACTACACAAATAGGAAATCAACTCCAACTATAAAACCTATTTAAATTAAGGGTTAATACCACGAAAATTTCCAAACTGATACACCTGTGATAAATTTACCCCAAACTAATTTTTTAATCACTAAAAACCCCAAACTGGTACACTTGCGATAATTTTACCCCAAATTAATTTTTTGATCACAAAAAACCTCAAATTGGTACATTTGTGACTCGAACTTTAAACCAAGTTATAATTGCTTCTTTAAAAAACCTAAACTTTGCTCATATTCTCCCACAGCCCCTCAAGGGCACAACCGCTATATACATCTTCCAAGTCCAAGCCTTGCTTGAACTTCACCATAACCTTAGACCTCATCAGAACACTAACTACACAAATTTAGCTACTCCACAAGGTTTTTCCGACACAATTTCCTCAATCATAGATAAAGCAAAGCCATTGTTGCATCTATTTATGTGACGCCCCGACCTCGGGGTCATTCATGTGACGTCCTATTCATTATTATCTTTCATTACATACGAGTGGAAGCATACTCTGGACGATCACAATAAAAAGAACAACCAACGGAAATAAGACAAGCATTATGAGCAACTTTATAATTACAAAGCATGCAAACATGTTTTAACAAGCTATTCGAGCCATGGCAATAACACATATTTTCATAGTCGATTATAAATAGCGAAACTTGACTTGGGTTATCCTATACCCACTACGGCTTCTCGCTCCTCGCTTCTTCACCTCCACCTCGGTCCCGTCCGCCTGGCCATCTCACATCCCACCCGTGGCTTTATCCCGGAGCCGGCCCGCCCTGAGGCACCAAGTCCGTTAGGCCCTCATCACCAG
Source organism: Syzygium syzygioides (assembly GCA_031216285.1). NCBI lineage: Eukaryota > Viridiplantae > Streptophyta > Magnoliopsida > Myrtales > Myrtaceae > Syzygium > Syzygium syzygioides. The sequence continues at coordinate 36,489,226 of CM062244.1, read as the reverse complement.
CGTCGTGATTTGGCGATAGGCGCGGTCTTCTCTGACATTTATCACAGTGAGCACTTCGGCTCTCAGCTTCACAGGATTACCAATGCGGGCTAGGGGAGATGCCATCTCTATGGACCTGAAAAAGAGGAAACAACGGGGGATGAGTCGGAGAGACTCAATAAGTAAACCTACTAATATCAAGCGAGGACAAGGGGATCGCCGTTAGCACAAGCCGGCCCTTACCGCACCCGTATCAATGGCAGATCAATAGCAAAGTTCGTACAAGAGAATCGAGCATGGCTAAAACATGTGCACCTTGCCATTTAAGTTTTGGTTTTACCTCCAAAACAAACTTCAAACACGAAACATGATTAAATCAAAAAATGAACCAACCATGACCAACCAAACGACCGAGAAACTGTCCAAGCGAACCGTGTCACAACGCATCACAACTTCATTTCCCGATATTAGGAAGTTTACTTACACAACGTCAAACAAAACTTAGAGAACGGGGGTTGAGACGGGTGAGCTTGAGAAATTTCGAGCTTTCTCCTTGCCTTCTTCTTGCTTGGCCGAGCAACCTAGGCCTAAGAAGGCCAAACCATGGCTTTTGGGTAGGAACGAGAGGAGACACGGGCCGGTTCGAGATTATTTTGAGCATGAATCTCTTGGGCCAAGAAACAAAAGAAAAGGGAGAGGATGATGAAGTTGGCGTGAGGATGAGGAGAGAGTGGCGTGAGAATGGAGAAGAAGTGCGTGAGAGAGAGGGGAGGCTTCCTCTATTTATAGAACTTCAAACTTGCTCATCAAGTTGCTAATCCAAGCTTGCCCAAGAAGATAGATGATCATCATGACAAGGTCTCAAAGTCAAGACTCATCATAACATGCATTTAATATCATTAAATGCTCTTAATGAACTAAAATGATGAAGGGTCAACTTTGGTCCTCTCTTTCTCTCTCTCTCTCTCTCTCTCTCTCTCTCTCTCTCTCTCTCTCTTCCTTGGCCGAATGGCCTTGTTTCTATTTATAGAGACAAAACTTGGGGCCAAAGTTTGGGGTATGAAGTAAGCGCGCTTGTCATCGAGGCGATGAGGTCATTGCTTACCTCACAAGCTATCATGAAGAGCCACCAAAGTCAAGAATAATAATGGCCAATTAATGCATGTCATCATGATAGGGACTCCAAAGTCAATATCATTTAATGAGGCTTCTTGAACAAGCTTCATCCTTGGCCATTCATTTTCAAGCTTACTTCTCTCTTTCGTTTTCCCCCTGGTCCGACCTCCGATCAAAGCATAAAATATCTCATTTGAAAGCTTGGAATGTTTACTTTAAATTATTAGAAGACATCAAGTCAAAATTTCCACATTCTCATGTAGAAAATGCCGAATCTTTGAAATCTAACAAAATCGAACAGTTTTGCACTGTTTACGAAATTGGATTTGAAAATATAGTAAATGGACTCCAAAAATTCTCAAATTCGGATATGTCATAAAATATCCCTTAATAAACATTTTTCGTGAAGAATACAAAATCTAAATCTCTCTGTAAACACCGTTTTCGGTTACTCAAAGACAGACTAAAAACAGTTCGCTGGAATAGAATATTTGCTTCTCAAAATAAGCTCTGTCCAGAATACAAATCATCTCAGAAAATTCCCAAATTTACACACGTTATAGAAAAGGAAGTTCTCAACAACTTTCGTGAAGGAATCCTTTCCAAAATCTACCCAGAAAAGCTTGTAGAAAATAAAGAAGGTGTAAACATCACCAAAATACCCATTCTGGGCAGTTTCACACTGTCCGAAAATCAGGCATCGTATTACTCGTATCAACTCCAAAAATTCTAAAATTAAATCATGTAAAACTTCAAGATGTTTGGAATAACTTTCCGAAAGAAAGCGTTTGGAAATTCGGATCACCAAAGTCTCCCCAAAAATAACAAAATGAAAGGGTACAATTAACATGCGGCTTAAACCATAGTCATTTTCCAAAAACTAGGTTTTTCAAAACAAGAGAAAACAATTTAGTTCTGATTGGAAAACCGCCAAACTTAAACCATAGTCATTTTCCCAGAGACTGAAATTGAGGATATTACAATTAACCTGCGGCTTCCCAAGCCCAAAAATCGGGATGTAACAATTTATATTAGGAGATTGAACACACATCTTGTCAAACTCAGCAACTATTATGACTATTGGATCCATTGGCTCCACCTCGTTATAAGTATCATTTGTGTTAATTACTGCACAAGTACTTGCTATCTTTGGAGTTTCTAGTTGCAACTCCATCTTGAGCATAACACCATCCAGATCTGTATAATAACTACTAGCATCACTCCTACCTAAAAGTACTAGAGACTCATCAAATTTAACTTCTGTAATGACAACAGACGAATTTAAGTCCGGGCAACACAACTAATAACCATGTTCATCTTGTGTATAGTCTAGAAATAAGCATTTTCTTACCTTCCATTAAGCTTACCATCACTCACTCGAACATAACATAAGCAACCAAATAATCTAAGAACAAAATAGTTAGTAATGTTACCAATTATACTTCTTCAAGAGTCTGACATCCAACAAAAGTCGATAGGAAATTATTCACTAGGTAGCTCGCTATAATAAACACATTTGCTAGGATCTCCTAGCCATCCAACGCTAAAGAGCATTTTGTAGGTCATCTCCAGTATTGTTATGCTCATCAACTCCACAACCTCTCATGGCTCATAGGCACTAGTACAGTGTTTAATCATGCCTTCCTTCATGCAAAATTTGCTTAACAACTCCAAGCATAATTTCATTCTACTATTAGTCCACACATGCTTCATCATCTTACCAGTCTCATTTTAATCAAACGATCTTCGGAACTCCACCTTCTGAAGTATACCGACACCAACCTAAATCTAGGGCACTCAAGGAAATCATGTTCTTCTTCAATTTTGGAACATGTATTATGATTCTGACATCTTTAGTCAATGCCCTCGCAATATTATCATGTATTCTGATTCTGACATCGCCAACACCCACATCATCGCACTTAGCGTTGTTCCCCAACTGCACTACCACTATCCATGCGTAGTTAACCAGTTCCTGTTTGGCGTAGTGTGAAATGAATAATTAGAATACATAATCTATCCATCAAATGATGAATCATTAATGACAGACAAGACAAGACATAATCAGCATATTCGAATTATTGTCAGCTATAGCTACAATATCATTTGTAGACTCAACTCTAATCCGTTACCCCTCTCATTCTTCAGTCGAAGGTAATCCCTTCTGAGATGTTTCATCTTGCCACAACTCCAACGAACAACACCACCAATCCTAGACTGACTTCATCAATTCAAATTCATATTGCTCCTACCCACACGAGTATTAGTTCTTCCTCTACTTTCACCTACTAAAGCAGCAGGCATAGGTTTGCCAAATTCTTTCTACGTATGTCCTCACTTAGAATTAAATCGCGAACCTCGTCAAGCTTCTTGACCCAGAGCAATTATTGAGGACAATAGAATCAAAGCACGTACCTCATTATGAAAATCAATCTCAACTGAACTCAATTGACTAACGATCACATTAAATTCATTGATATGCTCAACAACCGACACACCTTTGCCCATTCTTAAGTAAAATAAATGTCGAATCAAGTAGACCTTGCTAATTGCAGAGTGCTTTTAGTACATGTTTGACAGGACATTCATTAGTCTCGTAGTGTTCTTCTCTTTCATGATGTTAAACACGACATTATGATTTAACGATAGATGAATAACACCCAATGCTTGTCTATCAAGTAATTCTCAATCAATTTACTTCATCAACTTTGCCTTCTTACTAGAAAAGGTAGGTGCAGATTCCTCTGGTACACAAAATCTATCGATTTTCATTTATTCTTCTTCGGTTGCCATCAATTCACTTCACCTTAGCCAAGTCTCACTCTAATACCAATTGTTACGGAATCGAGCAATCGAAAAATAAAATAAACAAAAGAAAAGTAAATTGGACATCAAAATTACATGGTTCAGTTGATGTGACCTACATTCATGGAGAGAGCAACAAAAAATTTCACTACAGATCAAGCGATACAATAGAAATTACAACCACGCTCGAGTTACCTAAACACTCTCAGTATTTCTCAACCCCTAATTACACCTAACTACTCGCACAATGTTTAGCCCTCACAATTCCTCAAAAAATAATCTCTCAATCTCATGAGCAAATTACGCAAAATCCTAACACAAATGTGGATAGCCTAACTTGAACAACCAGGACAACTAAATGGAAGGAGGGCTAAACATCCAGGACAATGAGTGGAATGCCGCTCAAGCCCATTGAACGGAACCGTCTCCTGCGATTATATGGTAATGAATCTTCTTTTTTGCTCACGTTTCTTCATTACTTGCTCTCTTTAGCTCGCATCTCAGATTACAAATGAACTAGCAATGACATCGTGGCGGCGGCAACTGGATCTCATATTAATACATTTGGCATTGCTTCTTTGCATTTCCAAGCAAAAATGCGCAGCAAGAAACTTTTGAATTTGTGAAAGCGGAAGAAGATGACATCTTTCATCAAGTTGATGTTCTTATAGGTGAACTAGCTATCTTAGCTGACTGCATGCTTTAGAAGAAGGTTTTGTCACTTGCTTTGTGTTAAAAGTTTATTTGGATGACCTTTAGGTGCAACGATGAGTAGAACGATAAAAAACAAAACTGCGATTTACTTTTCTCATGCAGGATTGAAATTCTATGCCACGATATCGATGTCCACATACCCTATCATATGTCACCAAGGAAACCAAGTTACACCTTGGGCGGCTCATAAGTCTCTACATTCATAAGGCCAGCAAGAGTAGGATGGTTTGGAATAAATTCTGTTTCATGTTTCTTGTCATGAGTAACAGATGCTGGAAGTGGAAGGGAAAAATTGAAACTTGAAACTAATAATTTGGTGAACTTGAGATGGTTCCCTGTTTTAGCATTTGGTGCGTCAAATATTCGTAAACGCAAGAGTGATGTCAATAGAATGTAATGCATGAATGAAATTCTTTCTTTGTAAAAATTTAAAAGATCGTTAAATGCATTGAACCTTCGTGGAACGGACGCTCACGTACACAACGCGGCAATCTTGCATGAACTGTGGAGTCCTCACTCATTGAATAGGATAAAAATAAAGAGGAAATGACATTTCTCGAAGTCTAGTGGCCTATTTTACACGAATCTGTCTCAAACAACATCATATAAAGAGAGAAATATTAGGGTCATGATTTCTCGTATCTCTTGTCGTTTTTGCTTCTGTTCATCAACAATTTAGATTTAAAGCGGAATGTTTTGAAATTATATATTTCTTTTTTGGAGGGTAATCAATTATAATAATTTATAGAACAATGTGCCTTGACTTTTAAAGTGCGGTATGGCTCCACCACATCCAAAATTCTGTCTAGTAGCCTAATTTTCCACCACGATTGAATATTTGTTGGTCCTAGGAAATTTCACCGGCTCTTCCAAGACACACCGCAACGTGACGAAGGAGACTTCCCATGACTCTCTGGCTTGTGTATAAATCCTCCGAAATCAAATGGATCAGACACAACTCTTAAATCTCTCTCCCCATTATTATATCGAACTCGATCGATATACTTTAGCATCTGAAGATGGAGAGGAGGGACTCATCAAATAGAATAATGGCATCGACACCTGATAGAGATGATATCGAGTTGTTGGGGGCTGAATTTGAGGTGTTCTTAAATTTTAGAGGGCCCGACACTCACCTAAATTTTGCTGACTGCCTCTATCACTCCATGGACAGAGCTGGGATTCGCGTTTTTAGAGATGACGAAGAGATCAGTAAAGGCGAAGCAATTGGAGATGAACTAGAGCGTGTGATCAAGAGCTCCACAATCTGTATGCCCATCTTCTTTAGAAACTATGCGTCCAGTGCAGGGTGTCTTCGCGAGCTTGCATGCATGGTGGATTGCTTGAGAAACAAAGATGGCAAACCGTTGATCTTGCCAATTTTTTTCGACATGGATCCTAACGATGTCCAGCTCAAAACGGGGCTGTACCATGATGCTTTGCAGAAGCACGAGCAAAAGTTTGGCTGTGATGTAGTGCGGCAATGGAAGGAGGCTGTGAGGGTGGTCGCTCATACCAAAGGATGGGATCTCAAAAGATAGAAGGTGAGATCTTTATGTGAATAAGTACAGTGTAAATTATATGGGATAAGTGTCATAATTTTTGTTGGGTGTTCACTTGAACGCCATAATTTTTTTTTCCAATATGTTGAGTGTGGTGACTTCTAAAGAATGTACACTTGGATGTAGTGAAGACTACAAAGGTAAATTTAGTTCAAAGCTACTATCTTCTCAATCAGTTTCTTCACTATGATTAACTCTATTCACCACTTTACTTATAAAACAAGTCTATGCAGTATTTACTCACGGAATGCATTTCTTTTTCTCACTGTAGAAACTTAATTTATTCCTTTTCATGTTATCAGGGAACATATAACATCATAGCACTCAAACTAACCGGACTTTCCAAAGAGCACGACTTTAAAAGTGAAGAGTTTCCAGGCTACCTAGCTTAAGGTTCTTGGAATTAGAGGGGGGAACTTGATAGGAGACTTTAAGAATCTTCTCTCTAGTTTAAGATGGCTCTTATGGCGTCATTGCCCTTCAAACTTGCGGGCCATCAATCTATGTTTAGGGAACTTAGTTGTGCTTAAGCTTTCGGACAGTGACATTCCCGAGAACTGGAATGGATGAGGGCCATGCTTGGTATGATTTCATATCACGAATACGTTGTTGCCATTTGCCTTGCCTTACTTTTCTTAGTCTAATTTGTTTCGTAGGTGAATCATGACTTGAAAGTTATACATCTCATGAGATGGCATCTCTCGACAACTCCAGACTTCTCAACGTGCTTGAATTTGAAGATATTCTTGATGAAAATTGTCCAAAGTCGCTACAAATTAGTAGCTCTATCCATAAGCTAGAGAGCCTAAAGCGCTTGGAAATAATTCCAGCCCAAGTTCAGCCGTCAAATTTGCCCAGAAGCATCCCTTTTGACCTGTTTGCAGTGCCTTCTGCAATATGCTATCTAAAGTACCTATCCAATTTAAAGCTGTTTAAAGCTAGAGGGGCAGTGTATACGAGAGCTTCATCCATCTATTGGAGAGATGGCGGGCTTGACATGCTTGTCTTTAATGAATTGTCGTCCATTTAGAAAGCTTCCAGACTCCATTGGGAAATTGAGATCTTTGATCGTATTGAATTTGGCCTACACAAGAATTAGAGAGTTACCCAATTCTATTAAAGATCTCACTAGGTTGGAGGTAATGAACCTAGGATCGACTCGAATAAGGGAGCTGCCGAACTCCATTGAAAGACTAGAATCATTGGTCGAGTTATATTTGGTGAATACAAAGATCACAGGACTACCTGCTTCTGTCGGGCATCTTAGAAGGCTGAAGTTCTGAACTCTGGCTGGAATGCCGGAGAATCCTAAAGTGTTGGAATCTAGCGGTCGTAAAAATATCACCTGCATGGGGAAGTCACCAAAAGTAGAGGATGGGAGTCGAAGTATAAATATCACATGGCCTCCTCAGCTTTGGAGACTTGGCATATCTTGTGATGATCCTCGATCTCTCACATGGCCTCCTCAACTCTATAATTTGGCATTAAGAGATGTCAAGTCATCGTTAGAACAAACATTCTTTTCCAACTTGAGATGTTTGAGATATTTGTCCCAGTTAACACTCTTTAGATGTTGGTTTAGAGAGATCAACTTTGAACAGCTAGAGAGTCTCCATTACTTAGATGTGTTATTATGTAAATCGCTAATAAGGCTATCGGGTCTATCAAGATTGGGGAAGCTCAAAAGGCTAATAGTGATGAGCTGCTGTCAGCTAGTCGAGATTCGAGATTTAGGAGAATTGGAATCGCTGGAGGAATTATCAATAGAGAATTGCGGCTCCTTACAAAGGTTGTCTAATCTATCAGAACTACATGGGTTGCGGACATTGCACCTCTATCACTGTGAATCGCTACAAGGTTTGCCTGATGTACCAAACACATGTCATCTCTATGTTCATGGATGCCCGATGTTAGACAATTCTGGTGACTTTGACAAAACTTGCAAACAATGTATGGAACCCGACGTTGATGTGAATCATATGCGGGGTTTACTCAGTTGATCAAACTTAAAGGCCGTAAAGAATTGGAACCGGTGGAAGCATCACCCGTAATGGCACCACGATTCCATCAGAAAGGTTTTATGGTCTACCAAATTCGATCGGAAAGGTTTTCTCATTGTAGATATGTTACAGCCAAATCTAATATAACATTCTCTTGCTTTCATTATTATTATATATCTCCTTATATGGAGACAATATATTTGGCCTAGCAAGTATTTGTGATTAATGTCCAGTATTTTTATGTTCCATTTCAAGTCTGATGTGGGATCTTCATAGATAGTTGAAAGTACAAAAGCTCTTTCTCTATGATTCACTTGCCTAACGACAGAGACATCTAATATCTAATCTAATCTTTCCAATCTAATCTAATCCAATCTGATAATGTCATCTACTTCATTTCATAATCCGATGATCTAATAAGTATTTTGGTGCTTTAAGGGGGAGACCTATGTATGGTTGATAATTGGTACTCTCCTCATTTCACACGTACCATATTTTGCCTAACTTTTTTTTTCATTATTCTTTTTCCCTACCATTTCTTTGTTTCATTGTCTCCTTTCGAACAACTTTTTTTTGAAGTTTTATTTCCGTTCACTTGTAAAGATGTATATCCACATTTTTCACATTACGCAATAACTAAGTGTAATCTAATCTAGTTTAATTAAATAAAAGTATGTTGTTGCATAGTGCTCTATGAGAAGTTGACAATTCGGCACTTTCTCCACCTACAACCTGGCAATTTTTCTTCTAGTCTTTTTCTTTTCTTAAACTAAATTAAGATTAACAAATGAAAAAATGCCATCGGTTTTTTAAAGAAAAATCACATCAAGCTTCATCGTACTAGTATGACTAGACAAAAACTCGTCTCCATGAAGTGACAAATTTAGAGGAAAATCATAACAAACTAAGCATGAGTTTGTTTCGCTGAAAATAAATGATTTGAAAAATATTTTTCTAAAAATAATCGCTTGTATCGCCTACAAAAATGAATGAACGAAAACTATTTTCATTATCCACAAAAATTTTAAGACATAATTTATTGTTAATAATGAAAATATTTTTCATTGACTAATTATTTCAAGTGATATAAACAATCTTTTTTAGAAAAAAAAAATTTCCAAACCATTCATTTTCCACTAAACAAACGGAGTCTAAAGCTATACCAAAAAATATCACTAGAGTATATGTCATTAACCAATTCAATGGTGAGAGAAAATTAAACTAAAGTAGAGGATTTTTACAACTAAAATAGCATGGTCATGACAAACTCGGCTTTGAAGTTAAAGAGGTTAGACTCAAATTATCTTAACAATTAAAAAGTGATCTTATAAGTGAATATTGTATTAAAGTTGGAATAGTCCCTGTATTTTTGTAAGGCGTCTAAATTTTTTCTTTTTTGGCTATTTGAATCCTTGAGCTATATACTATTTTCTTCTTATTGGTTCTTCCGTTGAAAGAACTGCAGACATGGCCATTAGATTACCGCTAAATGCCACAGCGGCATCCCTAGCAGGCTAGTTAAATTAGATGAATCAAATAAGTAATTTCCGAAAGTTCCAGAAAAGAAAGTTAGAAATGGAAAGAAAAAAAGGACAAACTAAACAGGGAGTAGGTGCAAATGAGATCCAATCGTCACCATCATTCCGACCCACATCATCAGCAAGCTCTCGGCCAAAGCGAGACTAGAGGTGCTGAAAGGGATGGTCGAAGAATCGTGGAGAATATGATCGAGGCGGGTCTAAGCCAGACTTGTCGAATCCAGACCTGTTGTGGCATTGGCAATCTTGGGCATTTCTGCTTCCATGGCTGCGTTTAGCTGAGACAACGAAACCGTTTTTGGTATATAAGCATGTCAGTGGTGAGGAAGAGTCAGCAACCTCGCTTCAGCATGGTGGCAAGGTGCGATCTTCGCTGGCTTCTTGGCCCGGGCATGTTTTGAGATTTGAGGTGGTAGCACTTTCGCTTGAGTCCGACGAGGGCGACGCCAAAAGCTCGCCGGTGCGTCGGTGGTGGTGCCCCGCCCATCCTCCCTCTTCTGCTGTCTCCCTCCCTCCCTTTCTAGTGTCTGTGATTTTAGATTTTTAATTTCCTTCCTTATTTTTATCCTGCATAAGTAAATAAATCCAGCCGTTATCCATTCGTTGCTGACGGGGCTTGCCACGTGGGCATTTCTATCCTTACGCCTAACGAAAGGACCAACATTAAAAAAAAATTTATGCGGTTCAAGGACTCAATTAGTCAAAAATGTATAAAGACCTGATTGAACATTTTTCAAAATTTCGGAAAGTAGTGGTAATTTTATCTTATAAAAAGCCGCAGAGCTCAATAAATGTTATCTTTATTGAACATACTCATTTATTTTGGGCCTACTCCCATAAAAAAAAGGCAAGAACTTTCAGGTGTCTCACAAAAAAGTCATAAATTTCACTGATCTTTCAAGTGTCTCGCAAATAATTCATGAGTTGCACCTGAAAGACACCGTAAGACTTGCCATGAGACTTTGCTTATTTGGCATCCAATTTGCCAAACGGATGAAGACGTGGCCAACAATGACTGTCACGTCACTTGTGCTTAACATTTAACAAGGTTGTGCCCCTCCTTTTAATAAAATACACGAGAGAGAGAAAAGGAAACCGAGGTGGACATCGGTTGTATATATATATATAGATAAGAAAACGAAGAGAAGAAAAGGGGGCATTAGGATTATAATCGCATGTAAATTAAAAAGATCGATTCATAGGGCCAAGCTAGGTTAAAATTTAATCTTATTTCACTTGAAATATGCCTATCCTCATCATCTAGTCTAGGAAAGTCGGCATCCCTAGTCTGCATCGATGTGGCGCGTTTAAACTTGTTCACTAGCTCACGGGTCCTATCCTGGGGCTTGGTAACAGGGCCATGTATATTCTTTACCCAACATGGCTCAGTTTTTACTTACTCCACTTTAATTGCCTTGATATGACCATACTTTTCTTGTTGTGGCGTTATCTTGCTTATTGGATTGTTAATGTATTTAGATCCTATTGTATGAGCTTGATTATGCATGATCATATATATGTTTGTTTAGGGATTAAAAGACAAATGATCGTGTCAAACATTTTCATTTAAAAGAGAAAAAGGTACCAAGATTGGGTGTTAGTGAAAATCTAGCGCAATCAAGTCCTCGACTCCGAATCTCTAGTTCGAGAACAGTAAAACTAAGTCTTGCATTTTGCTTGGCCTATAGTAGATAAACGGTGACTCCTAATAAAAAAAAATATTTGCATAATAAACTGAGTTTAAACCAACATCGCGATTGGTAGGACTTAGGAGAGCCCGAGCCAAGCGCGAATGCCCACCTCACAAGAGGGACCATTTGGCATCCATTTGGAATTCTGTCCAAACCCCTCGGGGAGTCTCAAAATTCCCTCAAGAGGTCTTATACGCAAAATTATTATTAGTCGCAAAGAACACGTATTTTGTTGGAATTTGGAATCATTGACCAACATAGGGAATAAGACTGAATTTGTCATCCTGAATCTTACATTGTCATTTTGATTTTTCACTCTCATTTTGATTGCCTAATGGCTAATTTCCATCGACCAAATAGGGCTTAGAGCAAAGTTCACATAAAGGATGGAGTCTCACACAATCAGAAAAGAATGCCACATGAGATGGATAGCTAAATTGTTCTACAGTGCCTCAAAACGGCAGTATATGTATAAATAGTTTAAAATATTAATAAATTCAAGTACCTAAACAAAAGCTAAAAAAATTACAAAATATGAGTACCTAAAGTGTAACAGCCCGAATTTCGATGTAATTCCGGGGATCAATAAAATTGATATTAATTCGCATTTCATTTTAGTAAGTCTCGCCCAGAGCTGATCACTCTCGGGATACTAACCAATGGGGCATGGCTAACTAGAAAATGGTACGTGGACCGGGGACCCTATCGTGAAACGGACACCGATCACGAGAGACGCTGAGGGAATATTTTGGGCCAACGTGGGCCGATCGTAGGAAAGGGTAATGGATTGGGTTTGGCCAAGGCCAGCGATGTATAATAGGGACGTAGGTGATTCTGCAAGACCGAAAATACACGTGGCCAACCAGTCCTGAACCTGAACCGAACGATCATGACCTCTGGAACTAGTGATAATTCCTCATTCTCTCAATGATCGAGACCATTACGACGCGGATAGCCCTAGGTCGATAAGCGTAACTTCTAAATAGCCGTTCGTTAGTGAGAGACTCTGAAATTGAAAATTTAGCGAGTTTATTCACGAAATTGGGCCCGGATTTCGATATTGATTTTCGAAGGCTTAAATGACCATTTTCACGATTCTGACGTCATATTATGCTGGCCACGCACATTTGGGGCCAAACTAGCTAAAGATTGAAATTTTGACGAAAATTGGAGAAAATTACAATTTTGCCCCTATGGGTGCTGGTGTTGGATTTTGGGGCCGTTTGAGGTTATTTTTCGAGGCCGACGCCATTTTTGGGTGGCCACGCATACCGGGAGTCGTTACGGACAAAAACTGGAATTTCGACAAAATTTTAAAAAATAATATTATTTTATTCTCAGAATTTCGCAGTCGATTTTCGAGGGCTTAAAAAGTGAATTTTGCGATTCCGACGCCATATTAGGATGGCCACGCATATATGGAATGCGTATGTGCGAAAATTGGAATTCCGCCCCAGGACTGGAAAAATGACGATTTTGCCCCTGGGCTATTTTTGGTCCGAATTTTTTTTGGATAATTTGGGATAATTATGGATAATTATCAGCTGCATTTTTTTGAGGACCATTGACCCTTTTGCCCCCTCTCTTTTAGGATAAGAATGAATAGGAACCATTTAATTAGGGGCATTTTAGTCCTTTTTGCCTAAGCTTGACACACGGCACCCCTAATTATATAATTTGACTAAGTTGGACAGAAAATTCTCTCTCCTCACTCACTCTCACAAGCCAGACCAGCCCCTTCAGAAATTTTCTCTCTATTTTCCCATCTTTTCTCTCAACTTCTCTCCATTTTCCCTCATTTTCTCTCTCGCTGGAGTTTCGCTGGAGCACGCCGCCGACCGCCATGCCTCGCCGTCGACCCCCTTGATCCCTCGCATCAGCTTAGCCTCGGTTCCGTCCATTCCTCTCTCCCTTTCCCTCTCTTTTTCTCTCTTTTTCTCATTTTCCATTCTGTGAACAGTACCGCCGGAGCTACCACCGCCAGCAGCGGCTGCGTTGGCTTGCGCTCTGGTCCCCCCACGAAGGGATCAGAGTTCAAACCCCAGCGTAGTCGTTAGAGATTCTTAAGTGTAACGCCGTGGTGGTGGGTCCTGCGCTAGCGTCACTGGAGGACTAGTCGTGCATCACCGCCGGTTTATAGCTGAGTCATCGCTTGCCGGTCGCGCGGACACCTCGATTATCAAAAAAAAAAAACAAACACTACCGCCAGAGCTTCGCCAGAGCTCCGATCGCCATTCCGTCGACACCCGGCCATCCAGCACCTCCATACATCGCGCGTTCCACCATGTCCATACAGCGACCGTACGGTACTCTTCACCGTCCGTACGGTCACTATTCATCCCGACTGTACGGCACGTCTCGGCCGTGGCCGGCGCCTCGTCGGCCACCGTTTCCAGTCGGTCCGCACGTGTCCGTACGGAGTACTGTTCACGTGTCTGTACGGAAAGTACTGTTCACGTGTCCGTAGGGGGGGTACTGTTCATCCTGTTTGTACGCCGTCGCCGCCCAGGAATTCCGCCGCCGGTTGCACTGTTCACCAGTGATCGGTCGCCATTCCCCGTCGTCATGACTTCAGATTAGGTGAATAAAATTTCTAAACCCGGATTAGGACTGATAGTGCGTTTTTCTGAACTGATTTAGGTATTATCAGTACATTTTGGACTGGCTTAGATAGTGTCAGTGTGTATTTGAGACTGGATTGAGGATTGACTGGTAGAAATTATTATCGGAAATTTGTGGTAAACAATTGAGGATTTATTGGGGAGAGAAATTGGATTAATTGATCAATTTAGGAGCCCATTAGAAAATTACTGGGTAGGTCCGGGTTAATTGGTTGTACGTGATTTGTGCTTGATTGTGATTGAATTTTATTGGTGCTCATGGTATATTGCATTGCATAACATGGACACACATTATGTATGCCTAGAGTGTGCCATGTGATGAAATTGTGCGAGAATGCGTGCCTGCCATGAGTGTGTGATCACCTAAATTACCCTGAAGCGTTATAAGCTGGGTTCAGATAATAATGAATTGTGTGATCACCTAAGGACTTTCGGGTCGATACCGTCCTCATGCACTTTGAAGCAGGACGATGCCCGGTACGTCCGGAAGGCGACCATCCTCATGCACTTTGAAGCAAGCTCTGGTTCGCAAGGAGAACAGTGTTGCGCCTCATGACTTTGAAGCAGGCTAGACGCACCGGGTCGTAAAAAATTGATGACTTGAGTCGTAATAATAATGAATTAGGCAAGTGTGCCAGTGTGGGCCGGTGGGCCAAAGAAATGCGCATGACATGTCAATAACATTTGCATGCATAAATATGCATTGATTAGCATGCGAGTGGGTGAGACTCGATGCATGAGCATGTGTTTGGCGTACGTGTGACTGTGCATGCCACGTATATGCCATGATTTTTATATATCGAACTGTCTAACCTGCAGGGTCAGAGAATTGTATGATTATGGTTGTGTTATGATTTTAAATATTTGTTTCCGGTCAGGAGATTGCATGTTAGCCTAGCCTAGGTTTAGGGATTGAACTCACTGAGATTCGTCTCACGGTTGTGTAAACCGAAACATTTTCAGACCCCCAGCAGTAGGATGTCGAGGTCACCACCTCTTTTTGGAATACCGCATTTTATCCCGCGGTCGTCGAGCATGCACCCCGGTGGAGATGGAGCAGAACGGAGAAGTGGCTGTTTGGTTATTCCCAGTTGTTGGTGTTTCCTTTTTTGTTGGAGTGAACACTGTAAAAAGAATTTTAAAATAGTAATATAAGTATGTACATATTTTCTGCGTTGATTGTTGTTTGGCTATCCTTGGCTCATATGGTAGTTGTCTGGGTTTGTTTATTTAATGCTTCTGCTTGTGCTTGATCTCTATTTTGGGCGTGGGTCGGCGATGCTTCCTGGGAGCGTTGCACCATAATCGACCATGACGGGATGTTGCGTTCCAGTGGGGTACAGGACGTGACATCCCCTCTTGAATTGGTATCAGAGCAAGGTCTGCTCGATCCAATTAGGTCGAAGCCTAGAGTGATAAGGAGCGATGAGACCCTGGGTAGCCAGTAGGGTGATCTCGTGGGCTACATGCATCTCCTGACAGCTTGTGATCATGTTTGAATTGTGATTGTGTGACCCGTAAGTGCAGGTGCGGTAGGACCCAAGGTAAGTATACGAATCCCTTGGGTGATGTATTGGATATTTGTTAAGCCGTATGCTGATTGCTTGATTATTGTTTAATACCTGCTTAGGACTTAGACTGGGATAGATTCGTTTAAGTCTTTAATTCCTTCGTGGAATTATAGCAGGTAGTCATAGAACCGAGTGGCCAAGATGAGTAGCGAGGGGAGAGGTATAAGAAGAATTCCCAGAAGGGGTGCAGGAAAAGGGACTAGAGGTGGAGGTCGTGCTCGAGTTAGAACAATGGAAAACCTTGGAATTAATGTGGGAGCTACAGTAGACCCTCGAGTTGATGTGAGACCTGTAGAAGATCCACGTATGAAAGGAGTTCTGCGAGTATTAGAAAGGATTGGGAACGTGCTGGATAGGTAGGCTCAAGGGCGGGATAATGTAGCCGCTGCTGCGGTATATGAGAATCAAGCTAATGCTGGACAGGCTCAGCCAGCCGGGGTTAGACAGATGCCCCAGTTAGTAGAACAGTTTATGAAATTGAAGCCGCCCAAATTTCATGGTCGTGGTGACCCCGAGGCTACGCCAAGATGGATAGAGGAACCGGAGAAAACCTTCAAAGTTTTGGGGTACACTGATGAGGAAAAGGTAACATTGGCGGCTTATCAGCTTCAAGAAGGTACAAATGATTAGTGGAACGCCGTGGAAAATAGTGTTTCCGGTTGGAACGGCCCCAACTTGGACTGCGTTTGTGGAAAATTTCTATGAAAAATATTTCTCAAAGAATGCGCAAGAGAAGAAGTTAATGGAATTTATGCATTTGCGCCAGGGACAAATGACTGTTGATCAATACGAAGCGAAATTTGCAAGATTGGCTAAGTTTGCACCGTGGTGGAGAATCCGAAAGATAGAGCGCGAAGATTCCGGGATGGATTGAAGCCGGATCTTTAAAGTCTAATTTTATCCTATGATATCAAAGATTACGGAGAAATGCATAGACGGGCGCAGATCATGGAACGGGATCAGTAAGAAAGGGCAGCCGCTTCAGGATCGCGGTTTGCTCAAAGTAGAGATAATCGCCGTTTGGGAAAGAGGCCTATGACTGGAAACAGGAAATTTGTCCCGCCAGCTAGACGGAACATTGGGAAACCGAATCCCCAGTTCGGTAGATATGGGGCATGTTTTAAGTGCGGGAGTATGGAGTATCAGATTCGCAATTGCCCACAAATGCAACCATCAGGACCATCCAGAGTGCCCCCACCACGAGCTGGAAATCAAGCCGGACCTCCCCCATCGGCTAATCAGGGACGACCGCCAGCTCAAGAAAGGATTTATACAATGGTACGCAAGGAAGCTGAGAATGCACCGGGCATGGTCACAGGTACGATTTCTTTGTGTGATCATGCCGCGTATGCACTGTTTGATTCGGGGGCAACCCATTCGTTCGTTTCAGAGCAATTTATTGAGTTGGTTGGTATGAAACCAGTGCTGCTTGAGCATGTGCTTTATGTATCGACACCTGTGAATGATAGGTTGCTAGTTTTTTTTGGATGTCCTAAATGTAAGATAATTATTGGAGGTAGGGAAGAGAGTATCGACTTGGCAGTAATAGCCATGTTCGATTTTGATGTGATTATTGGAATGGACTGGTTAGTCCGATAGAAAGCTGTAGTGGATTGCAGCGATAGGACGATCCAATTTAATCCGGATGGACGCCCTAGTCTTGTATTTCAGGGAAACCGAGGCGGAACCTCGATCCCTTGGATTTCCTCGCTCGAGGTGAGTAAGCTGTTGGATGAAGGGTGTAAAGGATATTTGGTTAATGTTGTAGACCCAACAGTTGAGGAACCTAAGTTGGAAGATATACCCGTAGTAAGCAATTTTCCTAATGTGTTTCCTGAGGAATTGCCGGGTTTACCGCCCGAGCGAGAGGTTGAAATTGTGATTGAATTGGCGCCAGGAACAGAGCCGATTTCGAAAGCGCCGTATAGGATGTCCTTATCAGAATTGAAAGAGTTAAAGGTTCAGATACAGGAATTACTAGACAAAGGTTTTATTCACCCTAGTGCATCTCCATGGGAAGCGCCAGTCCTATTTGTCAAGAAGAAAAATGGAATTCTGAGGTTATGTATAGATTATCGACAGTTGAACCAAGTGACAGTGAAGAATAAGTATCCACTGCCGAGGATTGATGATCTGTTTGATCAGTTGCAAGGGGCCTTAGTGTTTTCCAAGATAGATTTGAGGACCGGGTACCATCAGCTAAGAATCAGAAATGAGGACATTCCCAAGACTGCTTTTAGGACTCGATACGGGCATTATGAATTTACAGTCATGCCATTCGGACTGACGAATGCCCCAGTCGCTTTCATGGATTTGATGAATCGTGTGTTCAAGGAATTCCTGGATCAGTTTGTGATAGTTTTAATTGACGATATACTAGTGTACTCCAGGAGCCCCGAGGAGCATGAGGTACACTTGACTGAGGTGCTATGGACCTTGAGAGAGCATGCATTGTATGTTAAATTTAGCAAGTGTGAGTTCTAGCTCAGCCGAGTGGGATTTCTTGGACACATCGTTTCTGGAGATGGGATTTCTGTGGATCCAGCTAAGATTAAAGCAGTTACCAAGTGGCCTAGACCGACATCAGTAACTGAGATTCGAAGTTTTCTAGGATTGGCTGGTTATTACAGGTGATTCGTAGAAGGATTTTCATCAATAGCCATGCCAATGACAAGGCTACTTAAGAAGGACGTGAAGTTTGAATGGGATGACAAGTGTGAAAGGAGCTTTCAGGAGTTGAAACACCGGTTAACGACTGCTCCTGTATTGATCATTCCGTCGGGCTCAGGAGGATTCGAGATTTATAGCGATGCTTCGCTAAGAGGATTGGGTTATGTGCTGATGCAGCATGGAAAAGTAGTAGCATATGCGTCGCGTCGGTTAAGGCCGCATGAGATGAATTACCCGACGCATGACTTGGAATTAGCTGCTATAGTGTTTGCACTTAAGATCTGGAGGCACTATTTATGTAGGGAGAAATTCCAGATTTATACAGATCATCAAAGCCTCAAGTACCTATTTTTGCAGAAAGAGTTGAACATGAAGCAGCGTCGATGGGTGGAGCTCCTAAAGGATTATGATTGCGACATTCTGTATCATCCCGGGAAAGCTAATCGAGTGGCAGATGCCTTAAGTCGAAAGTCTAGTTTGGCGCACCTAATGGTCAAGGAGTGGACCCTGTTGGAAAGACTCAGGGATTCCGAGTTCAAATTCGAGATGAGTCGAGTGTCGAATTTACTAGCTGCCTTGAGGATTGAGCAAGAAATTCAGGTCAAGATTAAGGAACTACAGATTACGGATCGAGAAATCCAAAAGATTATCGAGATGGATGCAGCTAAAAGGAAACTGGACTTTCAACTGTCTAAGGATGGAGTTCTGAAGTTTAGAGGACGACTCTGTGTACCAGATGATGTAAAACTAAAGGAAGAAATATTATCAGAGGCTCATAGGAGTAATTACAGTATCCACCCGGGAAGTACGAAAATGTATCAGAATTTAAGACAACATTACTGGTGAAATGGAATGAAGGTGGATGTAGCCAGGCATGTAGCTAAGTGTTTGACGTGCCAACAAGTAAAGGCACAGCATTGTAAGCCTGGAGGATTATTGAGACCATTAGAAATCCCAGAGTGGAAATGGGAACATATTACGATGGATTTCGTGATGGGACTGCCAAGAAGCCAGAGAGGACATGATTCAATCTGGGTAATAGTGGATAGACTGACTAAGTCAGCGCACTTTCTGGTAGTATGGAAAGATTTTGAGTTAGAAAGATATGCAGACTTGTATATGAGGCAGATCGTGAGGTTGCATGGAGTACCGGTAATGATCACTTCGGACCGTGATCCAAGATTTACAGCCAATTTCTAGAAAATTTTGCAAACGGCCTTAGGAACGAAGTTATAGTTCAGTATGGCATACCATCCACAGACAGACGGTCAGTCTGAAAGGACCATTCAAACCTTAGAGGACATGCTGAGAGCTTGTGTGATAGATTTCCAAGGCAAATTGGAGGAACAATTACACCTGGTGGAGTTTGCTTATAATAATAGCTATCAGCAGAGCATTCAAATGACACCGTTTGAAGCTTTATATGGTAGGGCGTGTAGGACGCCAGTGTGTTGGGATGAAGTGGGTGAGCGGAGTATTTCAGGTCCAGAGTTGATACAACAAACCATTGAGGCAGTTGAGGTCATTCGAGACAAACTTAGAACGGCACAGAGTCGTCAGAAAAGTTATGCCGATCGAAGACGACGACCTTTAGAGTTTCAGGTTGGAGATCATGTGTTTCTTAAGGTGTCGCCTATAAAGGGATTATCTAGATTTGGCAAGAAGGGAAAACTGAGTCCTAGGTATGTCGGGCCATTTGAGATTTTGGAAAAGATTGGAGATATGGCTTATCGACTTGCTTTGCCGCCTAATCTGTCGCAAGTACACAGTGTTTTTCACGTGTCAATGTTAAGAAAGTACGAACCAGACCCGACTCATGTCTTAAGATATGAAGAAATAGAAGTAGACGATAAAGTATCGTATGTGGAAAGACCAATCAGGATCGAGAATAGAAAAGAACAGGTGCTAAGGAACAAGACGATCCCGATGGTCAAAGTTGTCTGGAAACACCATGGAACAGAAGGTGCCACGTGGGAAAGCGAATAAGCTATAAGACGTCAACACCCCCAGTTATTTGAGTAGACAAGGGTAAATTGCAAATTTCGAGAACGAAATTTTTGTAAGGGGGGAAGAATTGTAACAGCCCGAATTTCGATGTAATTCCGGGAATCAATAAAATTGATATTAATTCGCATTTCATTTTAGTAAGTCTCACCCAGAGCTGATCACTCTCGGGATACTAACCAATGGGGCATGGCTAACTAGAAAACGGTACGTGGACCGGGGACCCTATCATGAAACGGACACCGATCACGAGAGACGCTGAGGGAATATTTTGGGCCAACGTGGGCCGATCGTAGGAAAGGGTAATGGATTGGATTTGGCCAAGGCCAACGATGTATAATAGGGACGTAGGTGATTCTGCAAGACCGAAAATACACGTGGCCAACTAGTCCTGAACTTGAACTGAACGATCGTGACCTCTAGAACTAGTGATAATTCCTCATTCTCTCAATGATCGAGACCATTACGACGCAAATAGCCCTAGGTCGATACGCGTAACTTCTAAACAGCCGCTCGTTAGTGAGAGATCCTGAAATTGAAAATTTAGCGAGTTTATTCACGAAATTGGGACCGGATTTCGATGTTGATTTTTGAAGGCTTAAAGGACCATTTTCACGATTCTGACGTCATATTATGCTGGCCCCGCACATTTGGGGCCAAACTAGTTAAAGATTGAAATTTCGACGAAAATTGGGGAAAATTACAATTTTGCCCCCGCGGGTGCCGGTGTTGGATTTTGGGGCCGTTTGAGGTTATTTTTCGAGGCCGACGCCATTTTTGGGTGGCCACGCATACCGGGAGTCGTTACAGACAAAAACTTGAATTTCGACAAAAATTGAAAAAATAATATTATTTTATTTCAAGAACTTCGCAGTCGATTTTTGAGGGCTTAAAAAGTGAATTTTGGATTCCGACGCCATATTAGGTTGGCCACGCATATATGGAACGCGTATGTGCAAAAATTGGAATTTCGCCCCGGAACCGGAAAAATGACGGTTTTGCCCCTAGGCTATTTTTGGTCCGAATTTTTTTTGGATAATTTGGGATAATTATGAATAATTATCAGCTGCATTTTTTTGAGGACCACTGATCCTTTTGCCCCTCTCTTTTAGGATAAGAATGAATAGGAACCATTTAATTAGGGGCATTTTAGTCCTTTTTGCCTAAGCTTGACACATGGCACCCCTAATTATATAATTTGACTAAGTTAGACTGAAAATTCTCTCTCCTCACTCACTCTCACGAGCCAGACCAGCCCCTTCAGAAATTTTCTCTCCATGTTCCCACCTTTTCTCTCAACTTCTCTCCATTTTCCCTCATTTTCTCTCTCGCCGGAGTTTCGCCGGAGCACGCCGCCGACCGCCGTGCCTCGCCGTCGACCCCCTTGATCTCCCGCATCAACTTAGCCTCGGTTCCATCCATTCCTCTCTCCCTTTCCCTCTCTTTTTCTCTCTTTTTCTCTCTTTTTCTCATTTTCCATTCTGTGAACAGTACCGCCGGAGCTTCGCCGGAGCTCCGATCGCCGTTCCGTCGACACCCGGCCGTCCAACACCTCCATACGTCGCCGTTCCACCATGTCCGTACAGTGACCGTACGTACTATTCACCCGTCCGTACAGTCACTGTTCATCCCGACTGTACGGCACATCTCGGCCGTCGCCGGCACCTTGCCGGCCACCGTTTCCAGCCGGTCCGCACGTGTCCGTACGAGAAGTACTATTCACGTGTCCGTACGGAAAGACTGTTCATGTGTCCGTACGGAAAGTACTGTTCACGCATCCGTACGGGGGGTATTGTTCATCCCGTCCGTACGCCGTCGCCGCCCAGGAATTTCGCCGCCGGTTGCACTGTTCACCAGTGATCGGTCGCCATTCCCCGTCGTCATGACTTCGGATTAGGTGAGTAAAATTCCTAAACCCGGATTATGACTGATAGTGCGTTTTTCTAAACTGGTTTAGGTATTATCAGTACATTTTGGACTGGCTTAGATAGTGTCAGTGTGTATTTGAGACTGGATTGAGGATTGACTGGTAGAAATTATTATCGGAAATTTGTGGTAAACAATTGAGGATTTATTGGGGAGAGAAATTAGATTAATTGATCAATTTAGGAGCCCATTAGAAAATTACTGGGTATGTCCGGGTTAATTGGTTGTACGTGATTTGTGCTTGATTGTGATTGAATTTTATTGGTGCTCATGGTACATTGCATTGCATAACATGGACACGCATTATGTATGCCTAGAGTGTGGCATGTGGTGAAATTGTGCGAGAATGCGTGCCTGCCATGAGTGTGTGATAACCTAAATTACCCTGAAGCGTTATAAGCTGGGTTCAGATAATAATGAATTGTGTGATCACCTAAGGACCTTCGGGTCGATACCGTCCTCATGCACTTTGAAGCAGGACGATGCTCGGTACGTCCGGAAGGCGACCATCCTTATGCACTTTGAAGCAGGCTCTGGCTCGCAAGGAGAACAGTGTTGCGCCTCATGCACTTTGAAGCAGGCTAGAGACACTGGGCTAGATCGATTGCTACGCCTCATTTACTTTGAAGCAGGCTAGACGCACCGGGCCGTAAAAAATTGATGGCTCGAGTCGTAATAATAATAAATTGGGCAAGTGTGCCAGTGTGGGCCGGTGGGCCAAAGAAATGCGCATGACATGTCAATAACATTTGCATGCATAAACATGCATTGATTAGCATGCGAGTGGGTGAGACTCGATGCATGAGCATGTGGTTGGCGTACGTGTGACTGTGCATGCCACGTATATGTCATGATTTTTATATATCGAACTGTCTAACCTGCAGGGTCAGAGAATTGTATGATTATGGTTGTGTTATGATTTTAAATATTCATTTCCGATCGGGAGATTGCATGTGTAGCCTAGCCTAGGTTTAGGGATTGAACTCACTGAGATTCGTCTCACGGTTGTGTAAACCGAAACATTTTCAGACCCCTAGCGGTAGGATGCCGAGGTCACCACCTCTTTTTGGAATACCGCATTTTATCCCGCGGTCGTCGAGCAGGCACCCCGGTGGAGACGGAGCAGAACGGAGAAGTGGCTGTTTGGTTATTCCTAGCTGTTGGTGTTCCTTTTTGGTTGGAGTGAACACTGTAAAAAGAATTTTAAAATAGTAATATAAGTATGTACATATTTTCTACGTTGATTGTTGTTTGGCTATCCTTGGCTCATATAGTAGTTGTCTGGGTTTGTTTATTTAATGCTTCCGCTTGTGCTTGATCTCTGTTTTGGGCGTGGGTCGGCGACGCTTCCTGGGAGCGTTGCACCATAATCGACCGTGACGGGATGTTGCGTTCCAGTGGGGTACGGGGCGTGACATAAAGGTTCTCACTTTTTGATACTTTTCTATGTATCTTTCATCTACATTTTTCAAATCTCAAGTATAAAACTGGAAGACCATGAAAATATTTGAAAACCATAATTTTGTCTTAGGTTTAGAGGATCCGAGGTAATAGAATTATATTTCTAGACACCTACTTCATTAATTTAGTGAAAGTGATGCGAGGCCAAATAAAACCATGGAAAAATTTCACGTGTGTGTGAGTGATTTAAGTCTTACATTAATCGCCAAAACATTTAATTGCATCTTGTTAAGTATAGTACAAAATATATCATTTCTAATCTCAGAATTCAATGAAAGTAAACTTAATGAATATTCATTGTTCAAAACCAATTAAAGAACATCATAACGCTAACAGTAATTGATACCTCATTATTGTCAAAACCCAGTTTATTTTTTTATTTTTTTGGACAGTTTTTTACTTCTTGGGACTTAGCATAGCAAACAAACAAAGCCGTTGGAACTTAAATTACTGCAGTTTCCACATTGGTGCGAACTTTATAGTGTCAGAGACAAGAACATCGTATTTGAACTGAAGCCTTCTTTCTAGCAACTTCATATTAGCTCGTGATCGAGAGCTATGCTGCAATGTTGGATAGTTTTCTCATTTATGCTTCAAGATATACACTAGAACTTCAAGTCATAACCCTCAAACTTTTGATCGGTTATCCGATCGAGCTGCCCAATCATCTCTTGCGAGAGATGATTCTTCCAATCGCCCACCTCCCCTTGCCGGAAAAACCCGCTATTCTCAACCGTCGAGCCTGATTGAGTCCCCATACGATGGACCCCGGATTTGTTCACCTCCATTTGCTTCAAACTCTCTATGCTGCACAGCTTTATGATCTCTTGCACTACACCACCATCAATCTCTTTAGGAGTAAATGGACAGCCCAAGAAAGTTGCCAGCCTCTTCACGTGGGACTCTGTCTCACTCTTCAAGTCCTCATACTTCAACATTAAGACCTTGTTTGGATACTCCAAGCTTGCTTTCCAATAGCCCAGCACATGGTCCCAAAATGGCCCTGAAAGAGATACCCCTCTACTGAATAGCTCAAATGCTTCCTCCAAAGAAATAGGTGGCCTATCACCATCTGTAACTCTTATTTTGCCAATGAAGATCCACATTGATACAAACACATCTTTCGGGTCTCGGACAATGGACACAATCTGGCACCCTGAGCTCGCAATAGATCTCGGTAGTGAGGCATAAGGGATGTGAGTGGAGAGAAGCCTAGGCGAGGGAAGTGAGTCGAGGGCCGAGATGGGGTCCTTCTCATAGGCATAGAATTCAATGTAGGGCACACATTCATGAGGGTTCTTTGTGAGCAAAGTGTGCCTTGGGAGGTCTTGGTTGTGCCTGTTGGCAATAGCAAATGAGAGAGCCTTGAGCCATGTCAAACCGGTTTTAGGGAAGGTGGCCAAGAGTGTGTCGGTGGGCCGGGCCTCGAAATGTTGCTGGGCCCAGATGACTCCTCTTAGGAAGTGATTGTCAAACCAGAAGCCTTGATACTTATAGAAATGCTCAGTCAACCACCCTTTTTCTTTGGGTAAAGATGATGAGATGGGTACTTCTCCTTTGTCTGCTTCTTGACATTCTAGGGCAATTTGTTCCTTAAGAGGCTCTTCTTGACTGGAGAGATCAGAAGCAGCAGTGTTTGGCACCTGTCACAATGCAACACGTAAAAGTGAAAAAAATTCTAACAACATTCTTTCAAAATGCACTAGCATAGAGGCACAAACAATGCATGTGAATGAAGCCACGGTCGTAACACTATTTATAGATACTCTAAGCTCATTTTCTTTTTTTTTTTTCTTTTGAGCGCAGATAAACTCCCTTGATCTTTTTGTCACGCCATGTGGATCGCCGCAAAGAGCCACATTGATCAACATATTCTTAAAAATAATGCTTCAAAGGATTCTCATGCGAGCTAAGTTGTGGAAGTTTTGCGATCAATTCAAATTTGATCAATTCAAATTCGATTGATTCTAAAAGGTTTTGCGATCAAAATGATCATTCATAGAAGTTTTAGATCTAAACTGTATACCTTACTATATATCCGACAACTCTCGCGTGCCCGTCATCATACGGTACAATCCTTCATGCGAAGCCCTTCTTTTGGTGAATTCTGTTTCTCCAAATTATTCGTTGCCCGACACCCATCATGTCTACTGCTAAAACTTCTAATAAATCATGCAAAAGGCAGAACTACAAGCATGCACAAAATAAGAGAACACATAGGATGAACTCGTTGTAAACAAAGGGGGATCGTTGCATACCGGTGAAACATTCCCATGAATTGTCATCGCCGGCAACTGGCGAACACCTTCATGTATGCAAATGTGAGGTGAAGGAAGAGAGAGTGAGAGAGGGGTCAAAGAGGTCATATCGGTGGAAAGTAGATGAACGGTGAAATCTTGACGATCCTTGATAGATGATTTTCAGGTTATTTTGTTCCCTTCGGACAAAATTGTTAAGATGTCTTTAAGACAAGTGCAGCTCAAAATCATTGAGGAAAGCGTTATGATCCCCCCCCCCTCTCTCTCTCTCTCTAATGAAGATTATTACCATTGCATTAAGGAAGAGAGAGAAAGAGGTCAAAGAGGATATGTTAATCATACCGTTGAAAAGTAAATGAACGGTGAAATCTTGACGATCCCTAATAGATGATTTTCAGGTCATTTTGTTCCTTTTCATCAAGACATCTTTAAGACAAGTGCAGCTCCACATTGTTGAGGATAGCATCTCTCTCTCTTTAATGAAGATTATTACCATTGCATTAAGGGGGAGAGGTAGAGAGAGAGAGGGGTCAAAGAGGAGATGTTAATCGTGTTGGATGATCCCTAGCAGATGATTTTCAGATCATTTTATTCCCTTCATGACATAATCATTAAGACGTCTTTAAGACAAGTGCACGGCTCCAATTATTGAGGAAAGCGCTATGATCCTCTCTCTCTCTCATATGAAGATTATTACCATCGCATTTCCTTGGATATCCTTGTGGGACGTTAATTTTCCATAGAGGAAAATGCTTAGATGACTGCACCGTTACTTTAGGCAAAATAACTGTGCAATCTGCATTCCACAATTTCCCAAGGAAACCGGATGACTTTTTTGTAAGTAACTAAATTTTGCTAAAAGTAAGTTTAAAGGGGGAAAAACCTAAAATTATTAGTGACCAAAATGCAGATAATCACAAACATGAAATGCTAGTTAGTTGATTAAAATCTTCTATTACATTTAAGCTGATTTTTTCTTTTATTTTGTCTACATCAATCTTTGATCACATTTTAAAGAATTATACTTTCATTACTATTTTTCCTTTTATAACAGTTTAAAAGTCTAATGTTAAATATAGCTTTCTGGTATAAATATTATAAAATGTATGAACTTATAAGAGTTAAACTCTATACTCATTTAAGATGACATAAATTCCTTGTTCCTTATTGTCATGATATCTTCATCATTGGCATCTTTAATTAAATAATTTTTCTCAACCAAATCTTGTAATATTTTTTCATCAATCCAATCACTATAAAAGGAACTCCATATAAAAAATACTAACAAGGAAAAAATGGTTTAAGCTTATCCAATTCAAGAATAATATAATATTCTGATAAATGACAGCTAAAATACAATGTTCAAGAATCCTCTTCTGTGAGCTATTAAAGCTAATAAGAGACTAGTAAACTTTCTTTTATGCAATGAAAGACTAACTTGTTTTTCAATGTGTAGATAAAAGAGCTTAGACGTTGTGTACATTGATCAGAAAACGTTAAAAGAATTGATAGTCTACAACTTATATCCTCGGTTAGGTATACCTAATATATACTTTTCTCATTTATCGATTCTTAGATTTTATTATACCTTTTCTCTAAATTATGAGATGTGAAATCGAACAAGTTTGAAACTAGCGTTTGACATTTGAAGGACTTGGCTGGCATTTGATTTTGCAATTGTATCTCAACAATTTGAAACAATTTTTTCACATTTTGAAACTAATCCTCCGGTTGCCCGTCCTAAGCAAAAGATAATTTGCGGTCCTGCCGGCACTGTTACTATTTGTCTGATAATGCCCTTATGCTAGCCAATCTCAAAAAAAGAAAAATTAACTAGCGAAAGAAAAAGTATAATAAAAAGACTAACCGTGACATTTCCTACAAAGTTGAGGGGAAAGTTTTTTAACAAACAAAAAAAAAGATAGTGGAATGATTTTAATTTTGGACAAAAATAGAAAGACACCTGTGATATTATTCCTTAAATAAAACTGGAAAAAAAAAAAAAGCAAAATCTTCATTCCATGGTACTTTCTTGCATCCGGTTGCCCGCCTCTCACAAGTCGAAACTTGTGGTCAATGTTGCCCCGCCACAATTCAACATAACCATACCCTCATGCTAGCTGGACTAATTTTTTTATTCCGCACGGTACACATAAAGATAATTAAACATAAAATGCATGAGATGCAAAGACTTCTATCTAAACTTAACGCACATATGTCAATTCATTTCTAAATTTTTCAATTTTATCAATTAAACACGAAGTGCTTCCGGCCAATATTCGTCAAAAATCACTAACATGGTGGCGTGTCACATAAGATGACCGACAAAAACTAGACCGCCGCATCAGCAATTTCCGCCGAAAATTGAATTGGAAAGACTACGTTGAAAAAAGATATAAAAAAGTTTCATATCCTCAAAATAAAATAAAAAATTCAAAATAAATTATTAAAAATACTGAAAAAAAAGAGAGTAAAACGTTATTAAGACGAAAAAGAAACTCAACATGCGTGGCCGTCCCCATGCGACACAACAACTACCTTATCTTTATTTCCAGTCCCTTCGGGTCTCCATCGCCTGTCTCCCTCGCTTCACCAGCAGAAATATCCAAAGCTTTAGTCCACCCACCAAGTGTTCGACGAAATTCCTAAATGGAAGCCACCAAGCCCTCGCTCTCTCGTCCCAAATTCCAGCCCAACCTCTCTCCACTTCCGCTCCAACGCACCACGGACCGCCCATGCGAACTCGTCTCCGTCACCAGAAGGCTCGCGCTGTCCTCCTCTCTCTCTTCCCTCGTCTTCTCTTCCTCGCCCACGCTCCTCCGTCGACCCGAGCCCGCCAAGGCCTTCGAGTTCGGGTTCGTCAAGCCCGGCCAGACGGTCGAGGACGCACAGGGCGCAGTCCGGGGCCACGCACGGTCGCTCCTGGCGGTGAAGCCCCTGCTGGAGTCCGGATCGTGGGAGGAGGCGCAGCGGGAGATGCGGGAGAGCTCGGCCCTCCTGAAGCAGGACGTCTACACGATCATCCAGAGCAGGCCCGGGGGCGAGAGGCCGAGGCTGAGGAAGCTGTACGCGGACCTCTTCAATGGCGTCTTGAGGCTGGACTACGCAGCGAGGGATTGGGACGGTCCTCAAGTGCGGCGGTGCTACGAGAAGATCAGCGCTGCTCTTGAGGAGTTTTTGAGTTTGATATGAAGTTGGTTGATTTGTAGCAAAAGATTATCGTAACGAACTAGTAAAGTCTGCCATATGAAATCTCTCAATGGATGTTTCTTTGCTTTTCTATGTAATGTAGCTGATCGACTTGAGGCATTACGAGTGGTGTGCATAGAAAGGTCGATCAATGCCTGGTATACAAAGCGCCCCGCTCGACCCTGCCCCGCCTCGCTCGGCCCGGAGCTGTGGCAGGGTGGAGTTTCACCTCATGGGGCAGGGATGGGGAATGCGATCCCGGGCCTCGTCCCACCCCGTGCCCGTGCCCGTGCATTTGTACCGGCATTATGTATGATTTGAGGTAAGTACATTTTATACAATTGTGACTGTTTCGGAGCAAAGCAGCGAGACCAAACTAGCTTCGCTAGCACCATATCTATAGTCGGAGATACCGTAATGACTTGGCTTCAAGGTTTATCCGAGACAATGTCACATTATGTCATATTTACTACCCTTTTATTTTAGTAGGCGCCGGTCTTTTTTCATTTGAAGACATTCCATTGATGTGTATATTCATAGAGGTTTTAAAAGCAATTTGGACAAACGCCATATTGAAATAAT
The DNA here is from genome assembly GCA_031216285.1 of Syzygium syzygioides. Taxonomy (NCBI): domain Eukaryota; kingdom Viridiplantae; phylum Streptophyta; class Magnoliopsida; order Myrtales; family Myrtaceae; genus Syzygium; species Syzygium syzygioides. Next base: position 36,459,539 of record CM062244.1, on the reverse strand, counting down.
TTGAGTTTTTCTCTCTTTGTGATCACTTAGCATTCCTTTTGCAAGTAATTCAAAAGACCAATCTTTTTTTCCGTTATCCTAGGTATATTCCAATTGTCTAAATTTTTCTCAATGTATTTTATTCTTTATAAATTCTTCAACTAGGTTTGCCCATTCATTATATACCTTTCCTAGAACTAGACCGCGTCCATGAATTAAACATTCTTGCCGGTAAATAAATTCCTAATCAACATCAAATTTGTCGTGTATTATCTTTTATCCGTCACTGATTATTCTATATCCCAACACAAATTTTGATTTCAGAAGGATTTACACGGGCCACGTGACATGGGCCATAATTAGATATAACTAAACTCAATCAAAATTGCTATTTAATTACAACTAATAATTATATTAATTTTAGAAGGATTGTTCTATATCTCAAATAATGTATGATGAATAAATGAAAACTATTTTTATCGCCTATGAAAATATTTATATATAAAATTTCATAACGTTTTCTATAGATTAATGGAGGCGAACAGCATTATAAATTATTTTTTAAAAAATATTTTTGTATTATTATTTTTTCGCGAAATAAAGAAAATCTATTGCAATTCAACACGGAAAGATCAGTAATAAATGAGGGAAGAAAGCAAAGCAGCGTAGCATTCATCACATGGCACTGTGGAGTCAGCAACAAAACAAACGGCCTCCCCCTCACGCCGTGAACGAAGCGGTCAAAAGGCAAAACGGATCCGACGGCCGTCCCCGCGCCACGCGAAACGGCGACTTCCTCGGGGGATGGGGGGGGCCCCCGTTTTCCGTTAGGCCGTTCCACACAAACCCCCACCTGGGGGGGTCAATCCCCCAGTCAAAAGGACACAGATACTGCCCCGTGTCTCTCCCCAACAACGAAGAAGAAGAAGAAGAAGAAGAAGAACGAATCTCTCTCCTCTTTCTCTCTCTCGCTTCTTTCTCTCTCTCGTCAATCGCGAATCCGTGCGGGTTTTGTGCCCCTCTCTCGCTCGCGCCGCGAGGCGCGTTCGGTGCTGCGGTTGTTGCCGGTTCGCTGCTAGGCAGGCGGTGGTCGGCGGGAGGAGGAGTCCGGTCATGGCGGGCGAGGGAGGAGCTCCCGAGGCGGAGGGCGGCCGTCCCGGCGAGCTCCCGAGCTCGGGTGCGGGTGCGGATGCGGGAGCCGGGTACGGAGGCCCGCCGTCGGAAACCCTGGCCGCGGCGACCCCCGCCCCGTCGCCGCAGGGCGATCGTGATCGGCGCGAAGGCGAGCGCTCCCGAAGCTGTCTTGAATTCGGAAAAGAACGAAAAGAGAAAGGGGGAAGAATTGTGTTGGGCAGCGTTTTTTGTTGTTTTCGTTTCTTTTTGCTGGTGTTCTTGGTGATTGAGGCGGTGCTGGTGGGTGAATTGGCAGGTTCGAAGGCGAGTTACACTCGTTAACGTCAGTTGCCGTTCCATTTGATTACTGTTTGTGTTGGAGTAAAGCTAAACTTTAGACCTTGTAAATTTGTTTGCGCAAGTGAGATTTTCACTCTCGCTCTATTCTACTTGTTAGACTAGAGAACGTTAGATTCCTCTTGCTTTTTTATCAAGCTCATGTATTAAATGAGCAGACAACAACTCCTCCTCACTAATCGACAAAAATAGAGGGAAATCAATTTATTGAGAAATAAAATAGTAACCAATTAAAGCTGCACCAGAATTATTACTGAAGTATATGTCATCAACCAATTCAACGGTAAGAGGAAACCGACTAAAGAGGAGGATTTTTACAACTAACGTAGCATGGTCAAAACAAACTCGGCTTCGAATCTAAGGAAGTTGAACTCAAATTATCTAACAAACAAAAAGTGACTTTATAGGTAAATATTGCATTAAGACTGAGAGTTTATGTCATAAAAAAGGGATCAAGACACCAATCGTGTCTGAACTTTTGCAAAACGTTTCATTGGCCTCTGAAGTTTTTGCTCTTTGGCTAATTAAGTCTTGAACTATATACTATTTTGTCCATGTTGGTCATTTCGTTAGAAAAAACCGCTGAGTTGGCCGTTAAGCCACCATTAAAAAGTAAAAGAAAATGAAAGAAAAGAAAAGAAAAAGGGAAAAATAAGAAAAAATTCGTAAATTTTCGAAAAAAAATATATAAAAATCACCTAATTGAACTGTTACATCAACAATTTTCATTCATAATTAGTCGGAATGACTAAATTGACAGACCCAAAAAGTTTGATTTAATTGTCAAAATTAAAAAGTTTAAGATTGAATTGACCACCATACAATATAGATTTTTTTGTACAATTATCCCATGTCATAAGTTAATGACCGATGGTCCAAGCATGCATATTCCAAGTATGCATATTTCAACCAATTCCGACCAAAATTTTAAAAAAAAAAGTTATTCAACTTTGGCCGACTTAATGGCAAGGGAATTGCTATAGAACCGATTACACATAGTACATGTGCAGAGTTTTTTTTTTTGGTAAAGTAAGAAGTATATAACTTTTCAACGAGCATATTATAGCAAGAGAGGCTAAACACAAAAACTTCGTACCTAAGGAGATAATAAGTGTCCCGACAGATACAAGGTATTGCGGCTAACATAAGAGCACAAGAAGCGCTGTACAGAGAAGGCTGCACAACAGCCAACAGAAGACAACAACAAAGACTACAAGATAGGGTCAGCTAAATATGGAATCAGATATGCCCCAACTAGCTTGAATCCTTCTATTCTGAGCACTATCTTGAACCGGCTTGAGAGAAAGGCCTTTGTCTCTAACTACCTTGGCAAGATGGTTGTGGAGAGCAGGCATAAACAGAGTGCTATTTCTGAATAGGATATTATTCCGTTCAATCCAGATGAGATGGCACAGTGCCCCAAAGGCAAACCGAGAGATACGGTGATCAAAGCTATCTCCACCAATGAAACGAGTACCCCATCGGAGGTTCTGTTCCCAGGGCCCGTTTCGCCAAGAAAGATGACAGTTAGAAGCCCAAAATTTCGCTAGGGATCCCGTAACATTGCACCCAAAGAACAGATGATCCACCGAGTCTGGTCTAATGTGACAAAAAGAACATAAACCTTCAGATATTCTATGATATTTCAGAAGGAATACCTGCGTGGGCAGCCTATTAAGGGTCATCAACCACATCAAAAAGCCATGGCGCAGTGCAATATGATAGTCCCATATGAAAGCGTCCCAGGAAACCGCTTGTCCTCTTGCCCGAACCAATTCCCAAGCTGAGGAAATAGAGAAGATTCCGGACGAATGTCCTAGCCAGACGAGGTGGTCCGGTGTGTCAACATTGAGTATTAGCAGAGGAGATGCCCAAGAGTTGAATGATTGCATTACATTCGAATGGTGCCAATCCGAAGAGAGGAACTCACAAACCGAGGCGGAGCGTGGGATGCCTGAGCAGAACATATCCCTATCCGAGAAAATCAAGTGAAGGGGGCCCTTTGGATGCCAAGAATCAAACCAAAAGGAAGTGGACTTGCCATTGCCTATTCGCCATTTGAATTGCGATTGGAATATCTGGCGTAAATCCAGAATCTTCTTCCATGTCCAAGAGCAAACGGTCGGTTTGGAGACCACCCAGAAATTTTTGGATTTGAGGAAATTTGAGTGAATCCATTTACACCATAGGGATTCTTTGTCCGTGAATAGAATCCAAATATGTTTGAGCATAGCCGCTTGATTGCAATCAATGAGCCTACGAATGCCCAATCCGCCTTCTTGCTTGGGAAGACAAACACCACTCCAAGATACTTTGGCCCCACCTACCCCTAAATCAGGACCTTTCCAAGGGAATTGTCTAAGAATCAGTTCAATCCTTGCTATGACCGATCGGGGGAGGGTGAAAATAGAGGCCCAAAATACATGTACGGCGTGGAGAACAGATTTAATCAACTGCAAGCGTCCCGCAAAAGAGAAACCGCTGGGTCCATGAGCGAGCGCGCGCCGTGATAGAATTGACAAGCAATGCACAATCAGTCTTACTCAGCCTAGATGCAGAGATAGGAACACCAAGATATCGAAAAGGTAATGTATCTTCAAGGTATCCAAAGGATTGCAGTATTTGGTCTCGTAGTTGAGGAGTCCCCCCCGAGAAGAAGATTTCGCTCTTGTTGACATTCGGCTGGAGACCAGACCACTGAGAGAACTGATCCAGGGTGTCCTTCAGGAGTGTGGTCGATACCAAATTTGCTTCCGCAAATAAAAGAACATCATCGGCAAAGAATAAATGGGTAAGCCTAGTTGCCTTACATCGCCAGAAAAATTTGAAACCTGGGAGTTGAGTTTGGGCATTGAGAATGCCAGTAAATACTTCCATGACTAGTGTGAATAAGTAAGGAGATATGGGGTCCCCTTGGCGAATGCCTCTCCCACTAGAGAAAAAACCATGGAGAGTTCCATCAATGGCAATTGAGAACTTCGGTGTACTTACACATTCCATAAGGAGCTTGATAAACACTTAGGGAAATCCAAAAGCTTGTAGGGTTCGCTGCAAGAATTCCCAGTTAACTGTATCATAAGCCTTTTGAAAATCAACCTTGATGGCACACTTAGGCAAATAAGGTTGGTGGTGGAATCCGGCAAACAACTCTTGGGCAATAAGTATGTTGTCCCCTATTCTCCGTTTTTTCACAAACGCATTCTGCGGAGGGCTAATGATCGAAGGCAAAACAACTGCAATTCTATTAGCCAGTATCTTAGTAATGCACTTGTAAATCGTATTGCAACAAGCAATAGGCCTTAAGTCATTCAAGGCCGATGCATTGGGTACCTTAGGCACCAATGTAAGGATGGTGGCATTGGTTTCCTTAAGAAGGGAACCGAAGGAGAAAAAATCTTTGATCGCCAAGATTACTGATGGTCCAACTATTTCCCAAGATTCTAGAAAGAATTCCACATTAAACCCATCCGGCCCCGGGGCTTTGCCCTTAGGGAGGGAGAAGAATGTGTTTTTGATTTCCAATTCAGTGACCTGCCAAGTAAGAGACCGTACCTGGTCCTCAGTGAGCGACCGACCAATCACAGCCATGATGTCCGAAACAGACGATAGATCAACCGAAGATCTGGGAGCAAGTAAATTCTGGAAGTGATTGACAATATGGTTGTGGACTAGAGCCGGTTCCGTAAGAACAGCCCCATTGTCATCTGAAACTGATATTATACGGTTGAGGATATGCCTTCTGTTGACATAATGGTGGAAATACTTGGTGTTCCGGTCACCCTCCTTCAGCCATTTGATTCGGGATTTTTGTTTGAAGAACGATTCCTCCTGGAGCCTAAGGGCCGCAAATTCATGAAGCTGAACCTTCTCCAATTCGGCTAATGACTGGTTTAGGGGGTCAGCAACTAGGGCATCTTGAGTTACAGACAAAGCCGTTTTTGCCTGTGTCGTGCGTCTCGAAATATCAGAGAAAGAATCCTTATTGAGCTATTTGAGTCTCACTTTGAGCATCTTCAGCTTGCGGCATAGGATGAACATAGGAGTTCCGGTGAGCTGAGATTCCCAAGTCTGCATAACAATAGGTCGAAAAGAAGGGCGAGACACCCAATAATTAAAGAACTTGAAGGGCTTCCTGGACGGTGAGGGAAGCAAAATTCGAATGATCATCGGGTTGTGATCGGATACTCCTGAAGCCAGAAAGGAAGCCTCCGAGTAGGAGAATGTGCTAATCCACTGATCATTAACAAGAACTCTATCAATCTTTCTCTATTTCCGGGCTTCACCAGAAGATGTCGACCAGGTAAAGCAATGACCAACATATCTAAGATCATCCAATCCAGCTTGATCTAGACACAATGCAAGTTCATCAAAAGCTGGAATCCAAGCATTGGAGCTACCCATTCTATCCGATTGGTCCCGGATGGCATTAAAGTCACCAGCCACCAGCCAAGGTTCTTCAACAAGAGCCGTACTTATCTAGACAAGATCATTCCATAGGGCCCGGCGAGCAGTAAAAGTATGCTCACCATAAATCATAGACACATGACAAGAGATGTTCGTTGCCTGGATACTCATGTACACGTGAATAGCTTGAGAGGATTTCGAGCGGACCTCCAAATGTACCTCCCGGGGGTTCCAGCCAATCCAAATTCTACCCCGAGGAGAGGAATTATAGTTAGAAGCCCAAGACCATCCCGGAAGTAGCCCCGTAGAGATGTTCACAAAATAGGTTGGGTTAACCTTAGTTTACAGGATCCCAATGCAAAAAAGATTTTGAGATCTGACTAAAGATCTAATCTCAGCCTGTTTCAAGGGGGCCATAAGGCCCCGAATATTCCAGATGGCAAAAAACATACATACAAGGAGGGGTAAGATTACCTCTTCTTAGGGCCACCCCGTTTCCGAGCTCTAGGGTTGGCCTTCTAGAACTTAATAGGACTGTTTTGGGGAGCAGGCACCGTCGAATCAGGCACAAGAGGGACTAGCAAGGCTTCCTTGTGAGGGTCTCCTCCCTGCTGCATCCCAGCCATAGATTTGGTGCTCGGCGGGACAGGGAGGGGCGACGGGAAATCATCATCTGCATCACTACCCACATTACTGGCTGTATTTGCTTCAGATTCCTCTGAATTAGAGAGGTCATCCGAAGAAGCAGGGGAGTTCAAAGCAGGATTGATTTGAGGCTGAGAAGCCACTGGGGCATTAATGTTCCTGGGGGGAGGGGAACATTGCCCTTGGTTTGAGGAAGATGCCTTAGCGGAGGCCTTAATTTGCACCCCAGCTTGTCTCTTGCTGATCGTTGCCCATCCACCTTCGTCTGTAGAAAGATCATCCTCTGTCTGTAAAACGTTAGTTGGAGGAGGAGCATCTTGATTGACAGGGGCGCACTTATGGCCAAACGTTCCACATACCGAGCAAGCTGTAGGTCGCCATTCATATTCAACCGTAATTTTCCAGATTTCATCATTAAGAATGACGTCAACTGAGTCAAGCAACTTCTGAGTTGCTTTAATTTGGATGCATACTCGGGCAAATGAGATCATCCTCATTTTCTCAGTTTGGACATCAACATACAGGGGCTTGCCAATGGCACTAGCCACCGCACTTATGCCAGTCGAGGACCAGAGGGCATAGGGGATGTTTCTCAGCTTTACCCGTACGGGGAGAGACTCATGCTGGTCCTTCTTCAGCTTGAGATCCGGATGCCACTGTTGCAGGATCATGGGAACTCTAAGGATTGTGAGAGGACCGCTATCGAGTATTTTCCGGTGAAAGGTGCTGTCCGGGATATGGAAAAAGAAGAAACCATCACCATTTGCAAGAACATCCACCACTTGTGTCCCCCAAATGTTTTTTTACTGTAGATTCAGCCATCTTGAATGGGAGTCTCTTCCCAACAAAGTAGCCCACAAGGCATTCCTGCCATTTTGGGTTCGTGTCTCTGAGAATCTCCGGAGAAATTCTAACAATTGGCTTCCCATCTATAATAGTAGGTGGGATGAAGGAGAGGTTATAGCCCTTCTCCGCCGATTTTGCCACAGCGGCCCAAGATCGTTGGGTAGTTTGTGGATTTAGTTCCCGGGAAGTAATTTTAGTTGGTGACTTCCCATTGTTTTGGCTTTGCCTTTCCAATGCTCTGCCTTGCTGGCGACTTGATGCTCCCCCACCAGTTGAACCAGCCTGAGTCAAGTTTGAAGCATATCTCACCCTACTACGCCCTCTACTCCGCCGGTGTTGATTAGGATCAACCGAATGTGCGGAAGCACAGCCTCCAGGCAAACGCACATTGGACCTAGGCACAAGGGTCTTTGATTGCTTGGTGCTTGCCAAAAGCAAGGATTGTGATTGCCCAGTAGGTTCCATAGGAACGACGTGCCCAACCATGGAAATCCTTAGGCCAAGAAATCTATATAGCAAGGGTGGAACCGAAAATAGTATTCAGCAAATCACAGGCTAGAACAGCCAGCAAGCTCCATGAACAAGACCAAAATTGTAGGTAAACCCAGAAAATCCAGAGCGTCTTCCAAAAACCCAGAATTGTTCCCAGCGGACAGGCCCAAGTAGTGGATTCTCCAGACCGAAGGCAGGATACTCCTACCTGGCACCTTCAGACACTAAATTGCAGATAAACCAGCGTCTCCAACTAACAGCAGTTCCAGGGCTCCTTCGGGTGAACAGTACCGCGAGATACAGCAGATCAGAGAAAGAGTGTCCCGAATGCCAGAACAGCAGGAAGTCCACCGAAGAACAAGAAACCCAGGTGGATTCTATCACCCCATCCCAATTTCCAGGCTAAACCAACCAGTAATCTCAACAACCGTAGCTGATCGAGAATGCAGAACCAAAAACCTCGGGCGAAACCAGATCTGATTTCTAGCCCAATCTGCGCAACGGATGAAAAATCCCAACGGAGGAGAGAAAGACTCCTACCTAGAGACTCTGGCCTCCAATTTCCAGCCAAAATCCGTGGCTTGATCTCCTAGCAGCCCGGGTGAACAGTACCACGGGTTCTGCTGATTAGAGAGAAAATGAACAGTACCCGTAGGCAAGTCCACCGCACAAATGAAAAGTTGTACATGTGCAGAGTTACTCTTCTTCATTTAGATAATCACACTAGTTGTGTGATAATAAGTATAATAGAAGTCCCAATGTTTTGAGGGTTAATTAGTGAAGTCTTAATCGTTTCATTTTTAGCCAGTTGAATTCTAAATATTTTGATAAAGAAGCAATCAAGTACTAATATCATTGTCGGTGACCTTTAATGATAGGAATCGATGGATACATCTTGATCGATAGATACATCTTGACTCAGTTGACTCAGAAGCATCTTCTTTCTTAATCTCTTCCTGAAGAGCTCCAGAATTCATGGATTGAACACAGACCAAACTAATAGCAGAGGTCACCTCCCATTCCATACGCCGAGCTTTCACAACTGAACAATACATCTTGACTCGATCCACCCATGGGGACCTAAACTAAACTTTGTCAGCTGGTTGGCTCACTCACTCCCATGGGGGCCTGGTTGGCTCTGCACCCATGTCTCCATCATGTAGCCTTCTCACTATATTTAGTTAAAGTTTAGTTCAATTGCATTACTTTCACAGGCATAATAATCTATTCATAACAGATATAACGAAGGGAAAATGACATAAATGGTCCTGAACTTTTAATTTATTCAATGTGGTCCCTAAACAGTTGGTACATGTTCAATTTAGTTTCTGAACTATATAAAAATGTTCAAAACATTTGTATCATTATCCCTATAACAAATTCAAGTATAGTGCTACAATTTCTTTTATCTCTTGTATGTTTTGTCAGTGAGAGATTGGTCGGAAGAAATTTTCTCTAATCATATTATTTGAATGGGCGGATTATGGATACTTTTAATCAAATGCACATCCAAATGAAAAATACTCTGTAACCCACTAGTTGGACATTTTATGCCTATGGGCGGACCCAAATTACCCTTCCGTAGTCCATGGATTAACAGAGGTGTCAATGGGTCAAGTCAGGTCGGGTTTGCATGATACCCGACCAGACCTGAAATACTAGACAAGTGTGCTCGGCCGCACCCGAGACAAGACCCAAACAAGATATAACCTAGTGATCGGGTCGGGTCGATCCGAGTCGGTCCGGGTTGGGTCGATCCGAGTCGGTCCGGGTTGGGTTCCGTGTTTCAAACTCAACCAAACAATTTTGTTCTTGCATTCTCATCACCTCAAAAACCTGTCAAATTCATTCCATGCCCAAAAATGAATATCTCTTATTTCCAAATTCAAAATGACCACCATCAGAACCTCCCATTTCATATCTGCTCCCCTCTCCAACACCTTCGGGTCGAACCCTGCACCTCGCGGCTCCTCGAGAGGCTCAGGCTTTACTGGCGAGGTCACGCCGGAAGGGGTGTAACATCCTGAATTTTAGTCCCCGGGAAATAGTTATGGATTGAGTTTGGTGGTTTTCCCAATCGGAGCCAATTTTACTCTTGTTCTGAAAAACCCAAATTTGGATCCTCTGTACCTCTCCATTTTGTTATTTTTGTAGAGACTTTTGTGATCTTAATTTTCGAACATTTCCTCTTGAAAGTTGTTCCAAACATCTTGAAGTTTTACATACTTTAATTTTAGAAATTTTTAACTTGATTTGGGTTGGACGATCACCTCGTTCTTGGACCGTATAAGACTGCCCAGAATGGGTATTTCTGTGATGTTTACACATTCTTGATTTTCTACAAGCTTTTATGGGTCGAATTCGAATAAACTTCCTTCACAAAAGTTGTTGATAACTTCTTTTTCTATAACATATATAAAGTTGGGAATTTTTGGAGATGATTTGGATTTTGGAAAGAACTTACTTTGAGAAGCAAGGAATTTGTTCCAGTGAACTGTTTTTAGTCTGTCTTTGATCTACTAAAAGTTGTATTTACAGAAAGATTCAAATTTCGTGTGCTTCATAGAAAATGCTTATTAATGCCTTGTTTATAACATATTCAAATTTGAGAATTTTCTGAGTCCATTTACTATGTTTTCAAGTTCGATTTCATGAACAGTGCAAAATTATCCAGTTTTGTCAGATTTCAAAGATTCAACATTTTCTATACGAGAACATTGGAATTTTGACTTGATGTCTTTTGATGATTTAAAGTACACGTTCTGAGCTTTCAAATGAGACATGTTATGCTTTGATTGGAGGTCGGCCTAGGGGGAAACCGAGAGAGAGAAAAGAGAGAAGCATGCTTGGAATTGGATTCTAGAGAAGTCAAAACTTGAAACCCAAGTTTGGAGATGAATGGCCAAGAATGAAGCTTGTTCAAGAAGTCTAAATTAATGGCATTAGACTTTTGAGACCTTTTTATAATGACACCTTATCTCTTCCTTTTAATGACCCAAGTAAGAGCCATATAAATAGGGAGAGAGAGAGGGTCGGCCAAAGAAGAGTTAGCCGAGAGAGAGAGAGAGAGGTCGAGGGAGAGAAAGAGAAAAAGAGATATGAAACCTTCATCATGTTCTTTGGCTTATGTCCATTAATAACTTAGACTTTGAGGCCCTCTCATGATGAAATATATTAATGGGAGTTGGACTTTGGAGGCACCATCATCATGACATGCATTAATGGCCCTTAGACTTTAGGGACCCCCTTGAAAATGACATTTTGTCTTTCTTTTACCTTGGTTTGTTATAAATTGATGAAGTCTTCAATTGTTAAAGACCCCTCACGTGAAGCCCCTCATTCTCACACCACTCTCCTCACCTTCACGTCACTCTCTCTCTCTTCATTCTGACGTCCCCACAGCCGGCCATCACCATTTCACGCCCAAGAAAGGAGACCCCACCGAATCTTCCTTTCTTCCTTGTTCTCGGCCAATCAAGAATCCCACCGACTCATCCTTTGTCTCTTGATAGTCGGCCGCCTAGAGTTCACACCCGAGAACCACGTAGCTCCCATGTTCACCCTCACGCCGAGCACTTTTCTCTCTCTTGTCATTTGCCATCGCCGACCATCGCAGACGTTTACTTGTGCTTATAGGTGAGTGAATTTCCTAACACTTGGATAGGGTGGTGTGTTATGCGATTGGAACGCGGTAATGTGAGTGGATTCCCTAATCTCGGGATAGGAAATTATGATGTTGGTTAGATTGAGCTCTCACACGAGCCTTTGTTGGGCCTTGCTTGTTGTTGTTGTTTGTCTTGATGTTGCACGCATCACTTGTTACCATGCTTGATGTTCCCATCCATGCTTGTTGATAAGAGGATATGACGTGGTGTTGCGTGTTTGGCTCGAATAGTGACTGTGTTTGTGATGCTCGATGTTTGCATGAGTGGTTGCTATTTTGCTTTATGATCGTAAGTCAAGGCATATACGAGTCACGAAACGGGGTGTCGTATGGTCTCAAACTCATGTTATGGCGTCACGGGATGAGTTCGGCTTGATACGAGTTTACATTGAGGTGTGTAGATTCGAGCCTAGTTTGGCTCCGAGCTGGCGCTCGGCATGGCGGACCGAGTCACGTACCCTCGACCACGACTCGCATGTTAGGCGAATGTCATAGAGATCGTGATTACACAAGCACGACACCCTTTTGGGCTAGATTGCATAGACTAATGAAATCACGATAATAAATCGGCTTGTGTGACTCATGATGTGTGATCACTAAAGGAAAGAAGAAGGCCGTCGCGTTGGTGGTGATGTCTCGGTAAACTAGCCCCGAGATGCCCTAGTTGAGCTAGGATGCCTGGGTTGAGCCTGAATGCCTCAGTAAACTAGTGCCAGGATGCCCTAGTTGAGCTAAGATGCCTTAGTTGAACCCGGATGTCTCGAGTGAGCTAGCCCAAGGATGCCTCGGTTGAGCCGGGATGCCCTGGTTGAGCCAGGATGATGGTAAATGATTCTTATATATGTGTCGGTATGTGATAAATGGATTCTATATGTATGCCGAGATGTGCATTTACAGGTGAGTTTCCATGTAAACATAGTAAGGGCAAGGGCAAGGTCAAAGTCTTTGCTACTAATTTGCCATCGACATAAGGTGGGGAAAGTATTTGTATGCGTTAGTACAACGACGAGGCATCATCCTGCACGAGTATTAGTGAATTTACTCATTGAGTCTCTCCGACTCATTCCCCGTTGTTCTCCTTTTTCATGTATGTAAGATGAAGGATGACATAAAGGAGCTAGGATTAACCTCGTCCTCTGCTTGTAATATGATTTGTACGAGGAATGGCCACCGGAAAAAGGTCTTGTAAAATCTGTTTAAGTAAAATGGAAATAGCATGTTATGCCTGTTGTGTTTTCCATGATTTCAAGCTGTTATATAAGGTTTGCTCATGATACTGTTGTTCTTAATGTGATTGTCTCAAAATTATGCTTCCGCTTGTGTTTAAAGAAAGATAACAATAAATGCGATATCACAAAGTATCTTATTATGATCTTTGAATTAAGGGGGAGTCAAGGTAGTTTCATGCTTCTATATTATCGTGTCGACTGTTGCTTTTTGAATGTATATAGGATCTGAATTCAACAAGTAGAAAATGTTAGTGACTATTTCTGTTCTTATGCTTGTCATTTAGGCAGGCCTCATGACACTGTAATTCTAATCTCATTAAGTTCTCTTCATTTAATTGGTTGTTATTGTTTGCATTTGACAATTAATAGTTATGTGAACTGATTTTTTATATTACCCTCCGAATTTGTCACATTTACAACTCCATTTCCTTGAATATAAATGGTACTTGCTGTTTATATCTATGTCACCGAATGGAACTGCTTAGTCTTTCAACATATTGTTAGAATTTGTGGAATTATTTTGGATGCTTGAAAGTCATACAAAGGAAATACCTTTTGTAAGATGGCTTAGAATTAAATCATAGGTGCAGCCAGAATAAGCATGTACACACAAGGATGCAGTTAGAAGTTACATGATGGATTCTTTTAGGTCTAAAGTTACCTGAGAAATTTAGTCAAAGTCAAGTATTGAGATACACATAAAAAAAAACTCGAGATAAATCCATTACATATGTGACAAGCGATAGATAATCCCATTTAGTGTTTTTACAAGAGATTTGATTATTAGGCATTGATACCAAAATTGCACATTGTTATAGTTGTAACATCCTGAATTTTGACCCATTTTCGGGATCAATGATATTGATAATCCTCAATTAGTTTTAATGAGTCTCACTTGGAACGAATCCTTCATGGGATACTGACCAATAGGGAATGGCTAACTAGGAAACTGGTATGTGGACTAGGGACCCGATCGCGAATCGAGCACTGATTTCGAGAAATGATGACGAAAAATTTTGTGCCAATGTGGGCCGATCCTAGGAAGGTAACGGATTCAGTTTGCCAATGACGTACGATCGGATCGCAGGTGATTCTGCACGATCGAGAGTACGTGTGGCGAACAAATCCCGAACTAAATCCGAACGATCGTGACCTCCAAAACTAGTAATAATTCCTCGTGTTCTCTCGGTAATCGAGACCATCACAACTCGAGTAATCCTAGGTCGATACGCGTAACCCCCTAAATAGCCGCCCGTTAGTGAGAGACCCTAAAATTGTAATTGAGTGATTTTAATCGCGAAATTGGATCCGGACTTGGACGTTGCTTTTCGTGGACATTTGCAACTATTTTTGCAAGGACGATGTCATTTTTGAGTGGCTAACTATATTTGGGGTCTATATGGTCGAAAAATGGAATTTCGGCCCGAAATTGAAGAATTACGAAATTGCCCCTACGCCTATTTTTGGGTATTCCGAATTTTGGGAAAAATTATTGGAGAATATTTAGATAAGATCAACCCCAATAATTCAGTCAATTGAAAGATCAAAATGTCCTTAGATATTTTGGCTTAAGTGGATGTGGACCAAGTATTGAGGGGTAATTTGGGAATTTGGAAAAATTGGTTAAACCCCATTTAAGACCAAGGATTCTCTCTCTCTCCTCATTTCTTTCTCACCAAGACATCTCTCCCCCTCTCCTCCCTCCCTCTCACCGGCCATCCCCTCTCCCTCTCCTTCTCGGCCGCGTGTAATTCGGTCATCGCCGCTGCCGCCGTCGAACGCCGCCTCACCGTGCCACCGTCCAGCCACCACCTCACCCGACCGTCGTGTCTCTCTCTCCCTTGCCTCTAGGCCGCCGGACCAGCCCCTCGGCCGCGTGGAAGGCTCCATCGCCGCCGTTCGCCGCCGCCCGTGTCTGCCGGCGAGTTGCCGGTAGTCCTTTCCGTTCGTCACCGCTGCCGCTACTGTTTTCCCTTTGTCCAGCCACTATAGAGGCCTCAATTTCACACAGGAATCACAAGTAAGTGATATCCTAACCTCGCTTAGGATAACGGGTATTTTCGGACTAGTTCGGGGCCGTTTTAGTGAGTTTTAGGGGTTAATCGTGGGAAGATGATTGGACTGACTTGGCTGAATGTTTTGAATGAAATTGTGATGGATTTTGAGGTACATTGGAGGTTAGAAATGATTGATTAGGTAATCGGAACGGTTATGGATGATTATTGTGGCTTACGGCGCGAAAAACGGGCCTAAATGTGCCGTTATGGTGATTTTTGGTGGTGGCCGAATTACTGTTCATCATGTGGCCTAATTGGTGTACATTGGTGATTAAAATATAGTGCGTGTTGATTTGGGGGTTATCAATAGGAGTACGACACCCGTGAATGGCGGAATATGGCCTAAAATGCGGAAATTCGGGTTAACTGTGCACATGCAAATTTAATTGAATTGGCTGAATTGTGGGGTGGAAATTGTAATGTTTCGAGGCTGAATTTGTGCCGGATTGAAGACTGGAAATTAAGACTCATACTGACGAGTATTTGGCTTGATTTGAGGACAATTGGTGTCAGCTTGGTGCAAGGTAGGTCGGCTGGAACGTGATGTTCATTGTGGCTTGAATGGAGTGATGGAATGTTGAAATTGTGCACGTGTATGTGGCTGTGATTGTGGGCCCACGAGTGGCCAAGTATGTTTGTTGAGTGGTGGATTGAATGACTAGAGTTTGTATTGTTATATGCACGCGTGGGCTGAATTGAATTAATTGTCAATTGGCCGTGTTGGATGCTTGTTGAGCATAAGAAATGTGTGTGAATTGGTGCATGCATGGGCCACTTGTGATTGGTCAATTTATTGGCAAATGGGTGTTGAGTGTGTGAATGAATGAAAAAGCAAGTGTGGTGTACTCGTGTGATGAGGGTGTACATTTGCGAAATGTATGTGTGATGTGAGATGATGTGGCCGTGTGGTACGAGATGATTTGAATGGCTGGAAAAGTGATACCCTGAGGCTTGTTCATTTACGCGGGATGATGCCGTCCCTAACGAGGTGATGATGCCCGGCCCGACAGGGTGACGATGCCTGACGAGGTCAAAAGACCGTTAGACTGATGCGTTTTATGCGGGCGCGATAGAGAAGGAAAGTTGAGAATGTAGGTTCTGTCATGAGTCGTGTTTGTTTACGCGGGATGATGCCGTCCCTGACGAGGTGACGATCCCCGGCCCGACGGGATGATGATGCCTGACGAGATCAAAAGACCGTTAGCTTGATGCGTTTTATGCAGGTGCGGTAGTGATGGAAAGTGGGAATGAGTTGGACTTGGCTCGATGTGTGAGAATTGTGAATGTTGACGCATGACATGAGTTAGAGTGCGAGTGTGGTTTGTATCGCGGGATGTAGTGCTTGATTGTGGGGTAAAAACTGCTAGGCATGATATGGGACGTGCCCCTGCGAGTTTTCCCTTATAATCGAGGCACGCGCGGTTGTGATGCATTGACGCATGTGAATTCTTATTGCATGCTTTGGTTTTATGATATGGATGATGCATCATTATGGCATGTTGGCTGTATCATTATCTGACGTGCAGGGATGTGTATGATGGATCCCAGGTAGGATCGTGTGTGATTGTTAGTATGATTAGTTGTTTGAGTTATGTATGTGTTGTCTGGAGGTACGTGTTAGCCTAGGTGGGGTTTAGGGTTTCGCTTGCTGAGAAGTGTTCTCACGATTTTATTTAAAACCATTTAGCTTATCGAAGCTCCAACGGAGTCGGGAGACAAAAAAAATTCGATTGAGATCAATACTGAGTCCAAGTCTTTAGAGGAACAGATTGGCGTCGACGAGACTGACTCAGAGTGGACCCCTTTAGGATGAATAGGGGTTAGTAAGAAGTTAGGGGTTGGACAAGTTTGGAGATGCCCTTTTTTAGCGTAGGTGATAGTCTATCCGAAGCCGTTAGCCCTTTTAATATCGGCGGGGGTCAATGTGTAAGTTTGATGGTTGCGACGGTTTGTAGTGAATATTGAGAATATAGTAGGTGTAATGAAGTGGTTGGTTGCTGGTTGTGATGGATTGTAATGAATATTGTATATAACATAGTGTAATAAAATGCTTGGTGGTTTGGTGATTTATTCTCCCTTTCACCCCTAATTAAATATTGTCTGGGTATTTGAGGCTTTCGCTAGTGCTTTTATCTTTGATGTGCAAGTTTGGGTCGGCGACGTTTCATGGGACGTTGCACTGATTCGACCAAGGAGGAAGCTCACGAGCTCGATGGGGTTCGGAGCGTGACATTCTAGTTTGATTTGGTATCAGAGCGAGGACAGCTCAATCTAAGTTGGTCGAAGTCTGGAGTGATAAGGAGTAGAGACCTTGGGATAGTAATTTAGGGAGACCCTAGCAAGTCATAGGGTGGAATGAGCTACACGTACCTCCAGATTGTTTGTTATGATTGTTGGCTGAATTGAGTGCTATAATGATTGAGTTGCAGGTGCGTCTAGACCTGAGGTAAGTACACGCACCCTGCTGATTGTGATCCTGTGCTGCTTGTAATCGATTGCTTACTAAGTGAATTATTGTGGTAATTCACTGCCTAGGACCAGACTGGTATAGTTGGCCTAGGTCTTTAATTCCTTAGTGAAATTATAGCAGGTAGATGAGTGATAGAATATCGTGAGGATGAGTTCGAGAGGTAGAGGAACTGGGGGTCCATCCAGCTCACGAGCCTGACCGGTAGGAGATCCAAGTATGGATGCGGTCATGAAGACCCTAGAAGAGATTGGTAATTTGATGGGCAGGCAGACTCAGGAGCGAGATGCCATTATTGCCCAAGAAGTTGAGGCCGCTGTAGCCGTTGCCATTAATGGTAATAATGGAAATCAAGGACAGGGGCAGGTAAATGCGAATCAACTAATGCATCAGCTAGTCGAGCAGTTTTTGAAGTTAAAGCCCCTAAGTTTGATGGTAGAGGTGACATTGAAGCTGTATCACTTTGGATTGAAGAATTAGAAAAAGCCTTCGAGGTATTGAAGTGTACGGATGGGGAGAAAGTAACGTTAATAGTGTATCGGTTGCGAGGAAATGCAAGCGATTGGTAAAAAGCCACCATAAAAAGAGTATTCCCGGTTGGTACAGTCCAGACTTGGGCAAGGTTTGTGGAAACCTTTAATGGTAAGTATTTCTCTAAGAGTGCCCGGGAATAGAAGTTGGCGGAGTTCATGAGACTTCGTTAGGGGCAGAAAACAGTGAACCTATATGAAGCTGAGTTTGATAGGTTATCCAAGTTTGCCCCACAAATGGTGAAGGACCCATTAGATAGGGCTCGGAGGTTCTGAAATGGATTGAAGCTGGACCTCCATAGTCAGATAATATCACTGAGTCTGACGAGCTCTAATGAAATTTATGAGCGGGCCCAAGCAATTGAACCTGGTGTGATAGAAAAGGCTACAACTTTTGTGATTGGGAGCAAAGAAGAAAGGATCAACTTGGCAGTGCTAGCCATGATTGATTTTGATGTAACAATTGGGTTGGAAATGCTAGTACGGCAGAAAGCCGTGATGGATTGCAGTAGTAAGGTGATTTAGTTTAGTCCAGCTGGACACCCTAGATTTGAGCTTGTAGGGAGTCAAGGAGGAAGCTCGGTCCCTTGAGTTTTACCAGTAGAAGAAACCAAATGTTGGAGGAAGGTTGTCAAGGTTACTTGGCAAGTGTAGATGATTCAACGACATAGGAAGTACGGCTAGAGGACATAGCAGTGGTGTGCAATTTTTCCCGATGTCTTTCCTCATGAATTGTCGGGATTGCCACCAGAAAGAGAAGTGGAGTTTGTTATCGAGTTGGCCCTAGGGCTGAACCAATCTCGAAGCTGCCTTAAAGGATGTTGTTGTCAGAACTGAAAGAATTAAAGGTTCAGATTCAGGAATTACTAGACAAGAATTTCATTCATCCTAGTGTGACTCCATGGGGAGCTCTGGTCCTGATTATAAGGAAAAAAGACGAGACATTGAGGTTGTGTATCAACTACCGACAGTTGGATTGGGTGACAAATTGGTGATGTTATGTCGTGTGCACATAGTGATCGAGTATGTGGTGATATGGTGGGTCACGAATGTGCGAACTCGCGTTGTGCTAATTGCACGATCTATGTGCTAATAGGACGCTGGGTTCGGGTTGAACTAAATTGAAGCATTGGGAGACCTAAAGGGGACATTTTGAGATTGATTTTACGGCCGAGAATGACCAGAATTGGTGGCTGGAAATTATTGGGATTAATCGGCCTAAGTTCGAGAGTTTAGGGTTTGATTGGGGAATCTCGAATAGGCAGTGTAATTGTCCATTGAGTGGTTGGTTCGTGCTCGATTGGGCGTTAATTTGGAGTTGCCATGTCGATTGCCTTATATGGCTGAGAATTGATGATCTGTTTGATCAATCGCAAGGAGCCTCAGTGTTTTCTAAGATTGATCTACGGACCGGATATCATTAGTTAAGGATAAAAAAAGAGAATATTCCTGAGATCACTTTTAGGATGCGGTACGGACACCATAAGTTCACAATAATGCCCTTTGGTCTATCTAATACCTTGCTGCCTTTGTGGATCTAATGAAACGAATAATTAAGGAGTTTCTAGACCATTTCGTTATAGTGTTCATCGACGATATATGGGTGTATTCGAAAGGCTCAGAAGAGCATGAAGTGCATTTGACTGAGGTGCTACAAATCTTAAGAGAACATGCACTCTACGCTAAGTCTAGTAAGTGCGAGTTTTGGCTTAGCAGAGTAGTGTTCATTGGACACATAGTGTCGGGAATTGGAATTTCTGTGGATTCGTCAAAGATTGAGGCCGTGACTAAGCGGCCAAGACCGACATCAGTGACGGAGATTCGATATTTCTTAAGATTGCCCGGTTATTATCGACGTTTGGTAGAAGGATTCTTGTCGATAGCCATGTCATTGACGAGACTACGAAAGAAGGAAATTAAGTTCGAGTGGGACGAAAAGTGTAAAAGGAGTCGTCAGGAGTTGAAGCATAGGCTGACAACTGCCTCGGTCTTGACTATTCCATCCAAACCAGAAGGATTTGAGGTCTATAGTGACGCGTTATTAAGAGGACTGGGATGTGTATTGATTCAGCTCGGAAGTGTCGCGACCTATCTGAACCGCTCGGAATTAGGGCAAGAGGTATTTGTCAAGGACCGAGACACTCCCGAGTCTCATACCTCACACGACGAGAATTTTCTAATTTACACATTCGATTGGAGTCGCCACTAGCCATGATCAAGGGTCGGCTAGAAACCCCGATCGAGACGCAGGAGTATCGTCTCGATACGTGCGAAAACCAGAGAATCCAAAATTCGGGGACTTGATTACACTAGCTATTTACTAGTGCCCTTTCGGTACCTAAACTTGATTACTCGCGAATTAACGTACCAGGCAGCCTATCGACAAAGTTAAAGATTCCACCTAACCGTTCTAAAAATAGAAAATAGAAATCAATGTATTAAAAGTGCGCAACCATATAATCATGAAGAAAATAAACAACCAACGACCTAGCATCGTCTCTAAAAAGAAAATGTAATCAAAAGCACTAAGGTAAAAGCCCTAATGGCTTATCCGATTTTCTTGAGAATTTTTTAGAGAATTTTTTATTTTTTTGAGTTTTTTAACCTAAAATCTAGTGAAATTAAGCCCAAAATTGATTTCTAAACATTTCCTAATTTTCTGATTTTTTTGAATTTTCCAAATTTTCCGAATTTTTTTATGTTTTTTTTAATAATATAATAATCCCAGATCGGGTCAAGGGACCTGGTCCGGTTCAGCGCTCGGACCTGCTTGGATTACATCCCAATTTTATATTTCTTTTCCCCTTTTTTTTATCTTTCTTTTTCTATTTTCTCCTTTTCTTATTTCTTTTTCTCTCTAATTTTTTATTCCTTTTCTTCATTCCCTGCGTGCCTTTTTCCATGCACATGAACTTCTATTTCTTTTGGGCTCTTTTACTCCCCTTTCCCGTTTATTCTTTTTTCTTTCTTTTGGTCTTCTTTCCCTCTGCCATGAACGTGGTCTTCTTCACCAAGAGCTTCCTTAGTTGTTTCTTCATGGCGCCTTCACCGAGTCTCGCCGGGACCACGCCGAAGAAGCCCACCGCCGGTCGATGGCTCGGACCGCTAGCGCCGACAACCGGCTCTGGCCGTACGCTGCCACCACCGACCGCCATTCCGGCAACGATACCGACGACTTACTCCGGCCATGGAACCGACGTTAACATGTAAAAATCCGATTTCTCGGCTCTCAAATTCTCGACCACCCCATGTAGATAGTAACACTAAACATACAAGGACATGCATACGTCGAATGAAGATAGAGAGTTAACTATTTCGCTCCAAATTGCGAGCACACCCGGCAGCCGAGAATGAAACTTCGGACGAGCAAACGTATACACGCGACTAACTCGGAGATGCATGAACCATGGCATAAAGACAACAGAAAAACACCGGCTTAGTCACCGCATGTCTGGCTATGCACAAATGAAGCATAAATCTAAGCTACCGAGAACATATTTTGGAGGTAATAGTCTCAGCCGTCATTCAAGCGCTATGTCAAACAGGTAGTGCGCGAGTCTGGATACGGGTCTTAGGCTGAGATTTCAAGAAGGTTTTCGGTTTATGAATGGTGTTTGAAGATTCACAGCCATGTTTTGCGATAAGATGGTCTCGGTTCGCAGTAAAACGTTAAAGAACAACACACATAGATATGGCGATTTAGGCTTACAGGGCTTCTTTGAGGCATTTTAGTGAATACGTGCAAGGCGACTCAGAGATGGATCTCCTGGGCTCATTTTGACACTATTCATGGGTTCTCTTCAACATACAACGATTAAGAACACTCCTTTGAACGTCTAACAAGCATTATCCTCCTTTTATGGTGCCGGGCGACCACCGAATAGACTCGGTGTGCCCAGCACCCGAGAGGCAGGGGAGAAGGACCGAAAACAGGGGAAGATGAAGGAAGCCCACCTGTTCACGCCTGGCTGGAGTAGGGCGCGGTGGATGGGCGGTGCGGCGGCGACTCGGGCGGCGCCCCGGTGAGCGGGTGAGACTCGGACCTCTCTGGTTTCTCTCAACTCTCTCTTGGTCTCCTCCTCTCGCTCTCCGTTCTTGCTTCTCTTCAGCCCCTACGAAATAGAAATATAATATAAACCCCCTGGCTCACGGTGGACCGAGGCAAGGCATGCCGGCTAACGATTCGGCGAGGACTCCGGCGAGCAAAATAAAGCTCCCCCCTTCGTCTCTCCTCTCGTTCTCTTTTTTAGCTCTCTCCC
This sequence comes from Syzygium syzygioides, assembly GCA_031216285.1. Classification (NCBI taxonomy): domain Eukaryota; kingdom Viridiplantae; phylum Streptophyta; class Magnoliopsida; order Myrtales; family Myrtaceae; genus Syzygium; species Syzygium syzygioides. Next base: position 36,437,497 of record CM062244.1, on the reverse strand, counting down.
TCGGAACTCTCTCTCTCCCCTTGGAACTCTCCTTTCTGCTGATCTGCTCTCCCCCTCTTTTCTTTTCCTCCCTCGTAACTCTCTCCCCCGTGCTCTGCCCCTCTCTCCCTCCTCTCTACACGCTGCTTTCTTTTTCTTCTTTTTTCGTGCCTCTGATCTGCTGGCCTCTGCTGCTTTTTCTTCCCCCAGGTCACGCAGGGCTAAGACAGGGAAGTGGGCAGCGTGTGGGCCAGCGTTTGACTAATTCAACGCTGGCCCTTTTTCCCTTTTTTTTAAACTGATAATAAATTTTTTTTTAAATTTAACTTTGAAAATGAAAATGGAAAATATGTTCTAATAGGCCCTATTAATGCAAATGCACCTAATAACTATATGCCATGCAATTTTAATGAAAATATTTTTGATTTAGGGGTTAAAAATTAAACCCTAATTTTTATACAATAAAACTCTAAATGATTTGGGCAAAATTTAGGTGTCAACAGCTGCCCCTCTTTGAAGGGGAGTTCGAAGAAGTTCCATTTAAAGATAAAAGACACTTAAATTTTGTTCATAGAGGGCACGGAGAGATATATGAGTGATGATGATTTTTTTTTTTAAAAGAAATAAACTATGGGCATACGAAAGCTTGCTAGGTCGATAAGGTGCTCCGGGCTGCAGACGCTCACCGGGCAAGGAAAAAGGAGGACTCTGGGCTGCGAAAGCTCGCCAGGTCGATAAGGTGCTCCGGGCTGCAGAAGCTCACCGGGCAAGGAAAGAGGAGGACTCTGGGCTGCGAAATCTCACCAGGTCGATAAGGTGCTCCGGGCTGCAGAAGCCCACCGGGCAAGGAAAGAGGAGGACTCTGGGCTGTGAAAGCTCGCCAGGTCGATCAGGTGCTCCGAGCTACGAAAGCTCGCCGGGCAAGGAAAGAGGAGGACTTTGGTGACATTTAGAGACTAAAACCCTATAAATAGCTAAGATCCCGCATAGGGACTAAAACCCTATGAACGACAATAGGAAGAACGGCTCGAAGGAACAACTAGGGACCAAAACCCTGAAAGTACGCCTAGGGATTAAAACCCTATGAACGGCAAATTGTACTTAAGATTTCGAGATACCTAATGTTTTTCACTCAAGATTTTAAAGTGCTCAAGATTTCCACTTAGGATTTTAAGTTACACTCAAGATTTTCAGGGTTTTAAGGAAAAACCCGGAAACTTTTGAAATCGGGATTTAAGGATAGACTCGGAACCTATTGAAACCAGGGTTTAAGGATTGACCCGCAACCTTTTGAAACCAGGGTTTAAGGATAGACCCGGAACCTTTTGAAATCATGGTTTAAGGATTGACCCGCAACCTTTTGAAATCGTGATTTAAGGATTGACCCGAAACCTTTTGAAATCGGGGTTTAAGGATAGACCCGGAACCTTTTGAAATCAGGATTGAAGGAAAGACCCGGAACCTTTTGAAAAACGTGGTTTAAGGTTGGACCATAAATCTTTTGAAAGAGTGGTTTAAGGTTGGACCACAAACCTTTTTGAAAAGCGTGGTTTAAGGTTGGACCACAAACCTTTTGAAAGAGTGGTTTAAGGTTGGACCACAAACCTTTTGGAAAGAGTGACGAGGTGTACATACCTGTAGGTCAGATCGGATTGCTTAAAAGCCCTCTGTCAGCGAGGCTTGAAAAGACTCAGACGCTTAGGGGTCCTTGTTCAAGGGTTTGATAGATCGTCTATTGTGTCCTTGCCAGCAGGGTCTTGGGAATTCATGAATGCTTAGATGCATCTTAGCATTTTCGAGATCAGCTTGAAGGTTGGTGTTTGTGGAAACGTCACTTGTCTTACAGGATTAGTAATAACAGATACGTGTTATAACAAGTGCTCTGGTAGCAAGTGAGTACCAGGCAAGATAACATCACAAGAGTCCATATCAATTGTTTGGAAAGCATTCAACATCCTTCAATATTATAAAATTGCCTTAATGCATGAAAGATGTCATTAATCATCAAATTCCCTTATGAGAAAGTTTTTTATCAAAGTGATGTTAACTTATGAAGGGGGCCTATTAAGCATGCCAAGCAAGAATTCCTTAGTCTGAAAGGACTTCTCACATACTCTTAAAAAGGCTGTTTGATCCCATCCATTGATGTGGGAAGTAAACATGATCTCTCTATAAACCTCACACTACTAGTGTCGAAGGTTTCGAGAATCATTCGCAATAAGTACACGTTGACCAATCCAAGAGGTCTTTTAAAGGGTCGCAATGAAGGTTTGGTCATAGTTTCCACAATGGATAAGCATCATCGGCTAAGGAATGAAATAACTTTCAATCAGCATCTCCATCAGGTTTACAAATCAAGAAACCTTAAGATGAGATAAGACAACTTTGCCCCAACTTCTTCAAGCGGTAGCTTCTTTGGACATCCAAATTTCTACTTAAACCATCCCAATCAGAAGAGACTTTGGAGAAGGTTGTAACATTGGTTTGGGTAAAGGCTCGAAAGGCTCAGAAATTTTCAAAAGGGGTTTAGGAGTTCGTGATTATCATAGCATCATTACCATATCATTCAATCTTTTGAAGGCACTCGACTTCTGAAATTCAACTCGTCTCGAAAGTACATTGACTAATCGTTTTAATGTAAGAGCTTTGCTCCTTTCTCTAATGACTTTTGCTTTTGCAATGATTTTTTTGCAAGCATTTTGCTTTTGACATTCCCCCTTTTTTTCATGAGAATTTTTTCTCTTAATGCAACTTTTTTTGCTCTGGGCATTGGCCTTGCTTTTACCAGGCACATTGCTTTTTCATGCCCCCTAGTTTTCATTTGACTTTTGCTCTGTTCATTTTTTTTTTAGCTTTCAAAACTTTCGAGATATTTTTCACACCGTCTCATGAGTACCAATTGTCTTGATAAATCATGTGCTTTGCCCCAGTGCAGGGAAATAATCACCATTCGATTTTAGAAATGAATATTTAGGCTCAACTTGGCTAAGCAAAAGGTATAAGTGTATTTGGGTAGAGAAATGAATGATCTTCTTCATTTTGGGATGTTTCAAGCTTCCACAAGGACTCACCTGAAGTTACCACAAAAAGATTAATGCAAGTAAGGGCAAAGAAGTCTTTCTCGTTTTTTCCTCCAAAGCATGTCAATCAAAACCTCCAAATTTGCCCCGTTGTAGGGTGGTTCTTGACAGGGGTATTTTGTAGAAATTCTTCACATGTAAAGGCTTAAAGGGGCTTGACTATAGTCACCTGTAGTGTGTAGGATAGAAAAAGGAAATGTCTCCTTTCATTTTAATCCATGCACTATTTGCGAATGAATCTCTTGCTCTTAAACAGCACTAATTTTCTCTTCCACTCAACTCTCAAAGTGTTTGTGGGACGTGTTTGGGAATGGCTTGCCTTTCCTCATTCTAAGTATTTCTCACTTGGCATTATTGACATCTCCCTTTCATTTTGTTGAGATCATCACGAATTGATTAATCTCCATAGGAAATTTCGATTCAAAATGAATGATTCGTTAAGCACAAAGACAATTTTTTAATAGGGATGATATTCAAAATTCTTGCGAAGAGCTTGCTCTTTCGGTCTCCACTTTAGCGCTTGTTGTTTTTTTTTTTCAAAAACGTCAAAGACTTTTTCTTTGTGATGAAAATTATCCATTTGATTTTCATTTGAATTTTGGAGGAAGGGTACTTACCTGTGGCATGGCGACTTGGTAACCCTGTAAGGAATAAGAAAGAATGTGTTAGTTAAATACCCTTTAAGGATTGGAAAATTGGGAACGATACGACATCACCCTTCGTTTGCATTTGTTCTTCAGGTCTTTAATGCTTCCTATCAAAGGAAAAAAAAAAGAATCGTGTCAAAAATTGTATTAAGATGGACAACTGGAAACGATACGATTTACCCTTCATTTGAATTTGCGTTATTGGGTGTTTGACAACTTCCTTCATTTGAATTTGCTTCCTTGTATGTTTGGCAACTCCCTTCATCCGCTTTCTTCCACCTTGGCCTTTCTAATGCCCTTGAGTTCACTAAGTCTCAGTGAACATTAGAGACTGAAGGAGGGGGATACTCCCTGCTTCGACATTTGAGGGCATTGTTTCATGGATGCTTTCCCCGATACGTTCCTTTCTCTGCAAAATGAGAGATGACCCAAGTCATTTCCATTCTTGGTTGAGCTAATTCAGGAACGATATACACCCTTTTGTTTTGGGGATAGCTCAATTCTGGACTAGCTTGTCCTCTTCGTGCAATCTCGTTGCTTGAGCTTTTGCAACTCCTTCCTCAAAGTTGCTTGATATTCCCTCTTAAGTGTCTAGAGGCACTGTCCACAGGCTAAAGCTATTTGCCCCAGCTAGATGACATTTGCCCCAGCCAGATGCTTTCTCTTTGGAGACTTCAGTATGTTCAATACTCCTTCATGCCTTCTTAGAGACACTTGTTTAATCTTCATGGTCCTTTGCTCGGGTCTTCACTTTTGATCATCTTGACTATTCGTGCCCCCGACTATTTTTCACGTGTCCCTAGTTTGATGGACAGAAATTCTTCAAATGCACTATTTTGCCCCTTGAGTGATTCGCTCCAATCATTCCTGTCTTGTTGTGATTTGTTGGCAAGAGATGTTGCCCATCTCACGATGTCCTTTTGCAAATCAACCGGCAAAATTGGCCAGGTGAAGAGATAAAATTTTATGCGAGTCATTCTTGAAACTCAATTTCAAAACATTTTGAAGGTAAGGCATAAAAGCCTAACTCGATGACTCAATTGGAAATACTGCAATTACTTTCAAAGGACAATGACCTAAATTAGAACCTCATTACTCAAAGACGTGAGTTGCGTGATTTACAAAAATATTGACTGGTTTCACAATTAAAATCCAAATCGAAAAACATTGGTTCCCAAGGATAAAGTTTGAAAAACTCTTGAATAGAGGAGCGCAAACAAACAGTCCTCATTCTAACTCTAAAGTATACTTCCTTGCATGATTAAGCAAGAGAATTCCAAGGGATGACTGCTATGCATAACCTGTAAAAGGAAGACAACATTAGCATGTGAATGAAAAAGTGGTCTTTCATTGATGCCGCCTCTTATGACGAAAGCGAGGCAATAATATATATGCCCCCATGATTCCTATTTGTGGGCATTTAGTATTTCACCAAGATTTCATCGTAAGTGGAGACATCATTAAAAGATCAAATCGCGGCTATCAATCGAGCGCCCTTTTTATTCCAAAAGTTTCATCACAAAATGCGGCATCAAATTTGAAGGACCGATTTGTGATTTTACTTTTACAAAATTGAGGTGATTCCTATTTTAAAAAATTAATACACAAAAAGTGATTTGAGTTTTGATTTCGAAATGTGAACAAAAAAGAATTTTATTGAAAATGTGATTTCAATTTTATGCCCCAAGATGCAATCTTAACTTGAAAGAATTTATGCACAAAAAATGCGATTTTAAACCTACAACTGAAAGCTTAGACAAAACCATTTGTTTTGGTAGGGTTAAAACAGATGTGTTTTGAGATTTATGCTCAAGATTTACAATCAATGGTGATTGCCTGAAATTTTCAATTGTAATTTTAGATCACATAGGGCATTCGATTAATTTTTGGGAATTTCCAAAATGAAAATTTCAATTCAAAGTGAACTAATAACGAGAGGAATCATACTTACAGCGGGTGACGATCGTTTTTTTTTTTTTCAAATCACAAAGACATGCAGATGCACTTGTGAGGTTCACTAAAAGGTGGGATTCTGAAGGCTAAAGATCCCCATCTCAAATAGATCAAAAGAGTTTTCCGCATTCCGCACTTGCGTCGGATAGTGCTCTTTATCACTATTTGAAAATGAGCGGAACCAAAAGGGGATAGCCATGGGTCCTTCCCCGCACGGTTTCCACACTTTTGGCACCTCCTATGGGTTTCCTAAGGCGATCGGGGTTTTAGATCGCAGGTCGTGTGTGCAAAGTGTAGTGCTAAAGCAGGTAAACACAAGCACAACAGTTGATATTAAGACAACACTTCTATTTTCATTCACATACACATACACCCTCACATCAACCTGCAAAACAAATATGTCAGCAATCACTTCAACCCTTATAACTCTTAACCTAGAAAAACATTTAACACAACATTAGCGGACTTACCTCAGCCTTCACGAAGCGCTGTCACAAGACCACGTTAGTTAACCAACAATCAAGTTATATTAGGCCTAAGTCCTCAAGTCTCCCCAGCGGAGTCGCCAAGCTGTCGCGACCTACCCGAACTGCTCGGAATTAGGGCAAGAGGTATTTGTCAAGGACCGAGACACTCTCGAGTCTCATACCTCACACGACGAGAATTTTCTAATTTACACATTCGATTGGAGTCGCCACTAGCCATGATCAAGGGTCGGCTAGAAACCCCGATCGAGACGCAGGAGTATCGTCTCGATACGTGCGAAAACCAGAGAATCCAAAATTCGGGGACTTGATTATACTAGCTATTTACTAGTGCCCTTTCGGTACCTAAACTTGATTACTCGCGAATTAACGTACCGGGCAGCCTATCGACAAAGTTAAAGATTCCACCTAACCGTTCTAAAAATAGAAAATAGAAATCAATGTATTAAAAGTGTGCAACCATATAATCATGAAGAAAATAAACAACCAACGACCTAGCATCGTCTCTAAAAAGAAAATGTAATCAAAAGCACTAAGGTAAAAGCCCTAATGGCTTATCCGATTTTCTTGAGAATTTTTTAGAGAATTTTTTATTTTTTTGAGTTTTTTAACCTAAAATCTAGTGAAATTAAGCCCAAAATTGATTTCTAAACATTTCCTAATTTTCTGATTTTTTTTAATTTTCCAAATTTTCCGAATTTTTTTATGTTTTTTTAATAATATAATAATCCCAGATCGGGTCAAGGGACCCAGTCTGGTTTAGCGCTCGGACCTGCTTGGATTACATCCCAATTTTATATTTCTTTTCCCCTTTTTTTATTTTTCTTTTTCTATTTTCTCCTTTTTTATTTCTTTTTCTCTCTAATTTTTTATTCCTTTTCTTCATTCCCTGCGTGCCTTTTTCCATGCACGTGAACTTCTATTTCTTTTGGGCTCTTTTACTCCCCTTTCCCCTTTATTCTTTTTTCTTTCTTTTGGTCTTCTTTCCCTCTGCCATGCACGTGGTCTTCTTCACCAAGAGCTTCCTTAGTTGTTTCTTCATGGCGCCTTCACCGAGTCTCGTCGGGACCACGCCGAAGAAGCCCACCGCCGGTCGATGGCTCGGACCGCTAGCGCCGACTACCGGCTCTGGCCGTACGCTGCCACCACCGGCCGCCGTTCCGGCGACGATACCGACGACTTACTCCGGCCATGGAACCGACGTTAACATGTAAAAATCCGATTTCTCGGCTCTCAAATTCTCGACCACCCCATGTAGACAGTAACACTAAACATACAAGGACATGCATACGTCGAATGAAGATAGAGAGTTAACTATTGCGCTCCAAATTGCGAGCACACCCGGCAACCGAGAATGAAACTTCGGACGAGCAAACGTATACACGCAACTAACTCGGAGATGCATGAACCATGGCATAAAGACAACAGAAAAACACCGGCTTAGTCACCGCATGTCTGGCTATGCACAAATGAAGCATAAATCTAAGCTACCGAGAACATATTTTGGAGGTAATAGTCTCAGCCGTCATTCAAGCGCTATGTCAAACAGGTAGTGCGCGAGTCTGGATACGGGTCTTAGGCTGAGATTTCAAGAAGGTTTTCGGTTTATGAATGGTGTTTGAAGATTCACAGCCATGTTTTGCGATAAGATGGTCTCAGTTCGCAGTAAAACGTTAAAGAACAACACACATAGATATGGCGATTTAGGCTTACAAGGCTTCTTTGAGGCATTTTAGTGAATACGTGCAAGGCGACTCAGAGATGGATCTCCTGGGCTCATTTTGACACTATTCATGGGTTCTCTTCGACATACAACGTTTAAGAACACTCCTTTGAACGTATAACAAGCATTATCCTCCTTTTATGGTGCCGGGCGACCACCGAATAGACTCGGTGTGCCCAGCACCCGAGAGGCAGAGGAGAAGGACCGAAAACAGGGGAAGATGAAGGAAGCCCACCTGTTCACGCCTGGCTGGAGTAGGGCGCGGTGGATGGGCGGTGCGGCGGCGACTCGGGCGGCACCCCGGTGAGCGGGTGAGACTCGGACCTCTCTGGTTTCTCTCAACTCTCTCTTGGTCTCCTCCTCTCGTTCTCCGTTCTTGCTCTCTTCAGCCCCTACAAAATAGAAATAAAATATAAACCCCCTGGCTCATGGTGGACCGAGGCAAGGCGTGCCGGCTAACGATTCGGCGAGGACTCCGGCGAGCAAAATAAAGCTCCCCCCTTCGTCTCTCCTCTCGTTCTCTTTTTTAGCTCTCTCCCTCGGAACCCTCTCTCTCCCCTTGGAACTCTCCCTTCTGCCGATCTGCTCTCCCCCTCTTTTCTTTTCCTCCCTCGTAACTCTCTCCCCCGTGCTCTGCCCCTCTCTCCCTCCTCTCTGCACGCTGCTTTCTTTTTCTTCTTTTTTCGTGCCTCTGATCTGCTGGCCTCTGCTGCTTTTTCTTCCCCCAGGTCACGCAGGGCTAAGACAAGGAAGTGGCAGCGTGTGGGCCAACGTTTGACTAATTCAACGCTGGCCCTTTTTCCTTTTTTTTTAAACTGATAATAAATTTTTTTTTAATTTAACTTTGAAAATGAAAATGGAAAATATGTTCTAATAGGCCCTATTAATGCAAATGCACCTAATAACTATATGCCATGCAATTTTAATGAAAATATTTTTGATTTAGGGGTTAAAAATTAAACTCTAATTTTTATGCAATAAAACTCTAAATGATTTGGGCAAAATTTAGGTGTCAACAGGAAGGTTAGTTGTATATGCGTCACACCAGTTAAGACCACATGAGATGAACTATCTGACACATGATTGAGAGTTGACAACGTCGATAGATCGAACTTCCTAAGGATTTCGACTACGACATCCTATATCATCCCAGGAAAGTGAATCGAGTAGTGGATGCGCTAAGTCGAAGGTCGAAGTACGGCACTTATGATGGTTAATGAATAGACCTTGCTGGAAAGGCTAAGAGACTCAGGGTTTAAGTTCGAGGCAAGTCTGATATCTAATATGAGGACTGCATTGAGAATCGAACCGGAGATCCAAGTAAGGATTAGGACGTTGCAGTCTACGGACCCCTGAGATTCAGAAGAGTCTAGATTTGGATGGCACTAAAGGGGAGCCGGACTTCCAAGTGTCCGAGAATGAAATGCTGAAGTTTCAAGGATGTTGTGCGTGCCCGATGATTTGGAGCTTAAGGAGGAATTTTTATCAGAAGCTCAGAGGAGCAGTTATAGCTTTTGCCCGGGCAACACGAAAAAGGTACCTGAATTTGTAGCAGTATTATTGGTGGAATGGACATGTGGCCAAGTATACGGCCAAGTGTTTGTTGTATGAACAAGTGAAGGCACAACACTATAAGCCTAGAGGATTGTTGTGACCACTAGAAATTCCTGAATGGAAATAGGAGTACGTTACAATGGATTTTGTAACGAGACTACCAAAGAGCTAGAGAGGACACGATTCCATTTGGGTGATAGTGAATCGATTGTCCAAGTTAACGCACTACCTAGCAATGCGAAAGGACTTTGAACTAGAAAGGTATGCGGAATTGAATGTGTGCCAGAAAGTCCGCCTTCTTAGAGTACGGGTAACGATCACTTCGAACTGTGATCCTCGGTTTACCGCTAAATTTGAAAGAGTTTGCAAGTGATCATAAGGACAAAGTCACGGTTCAATATGGCCTATCATCCACAGTTGGATGGCCAGTCTGAAAGGACTATTTGGACTTTAGAGGATAGACCGAAAGCATGTATAATATACTTTCAGGGCAAGTGAGAAAAGCAGTTACATTTAGTTGAACTTGTCTTCAATAACAGCTCTCAGCAGAGTGATGAGAAGGCACCATTTTAGGCCTTATATGGTAGGGCGTGCAGGATGCCGGTGTGCTGGGACAAAGTCGGTAAAAATTATCTGGGAAAGGTTAAAGACTACTCAAAGTGGCCAGAAAAGTTATGTCGATCGGAGGCGACGACTTTTGAAATTTGAAGTTGGAGATCATGTATTTCTCAAGGTGTTGCCTATGAAAGGATTGCCCAGATTTGGGCAAGGAAGGGAAACTTAGCCTGAGGTATATCTAACTGTTTGAGATTTTGGAAGAGATTGGGGATATGGCTTATAGACTTGCCTTGCAGCTTAAATTGTCGCAAGTGCAACGTATTCCACGTGTCGATGTCGAGAAAGTATGAACCTGACTCAACCCACGTGTTGAGGTACGAGGAAATAGCCAAGGATGACAAGATATCATAGGTGGAAAGACCTGTAAGGATCGAGGACAGGAAAGATTGAAGACTGCGGAATAAGACTATCCCAAAGGTCAAAGTCTTATGGGAGCACCATAAAACCGAAGGTGCCACTTGGAAAAGTGATGAGGCAATGCGACGTCAGTACTCCCATTTGTTTGAGTGGATAGATTGAGATTACAAATTTCGAGGACGAGATTTTTATAAGGGAGGAAGAGTTGTAACATCCTGAATTTCGACCCATTTTCGGGATCAATGATATTGATATTACTCAATTAATTTTAATGAGTCTCGCCCGAAACGGATCCTTCATGGGATACTGACCAGTAGGGAATGGCTAACTATGAAACTGGTAAGTGGATCAGGGACCTGATTGCGAATCGAACACTGATTCTGAGAAATGATGAGGAAATATTTTGTGCCAATGTGGGCCGATCCTAGGAAGGTAACGGATTCAGTTTGGCCAATGACGTACGATCGGATCGCAGGTGATTCCACACAATCGAGAGTACGTGTGGTGAACAAATCCCGAACTAAATCCGAACGATCGTGACCTTCGGAACTAGTAATAATTCCTCGTGTTATCTCGGTAATCGAGACCATCACGACTCGAATAACCCTAGGTCAATATGCGTAACCCCCTAAACAGTCGCCTGTTAGTGAGAGACCCTAAAATTGTAATTAAGTGATTTTGATCTTGAAATTGGATCCGGACTTGGACGTCGCTTTTCATGGATGTTTGCAACTATTTTTACAAGGACGATGTCAATTTTGAGTGGCCAACTATATTTGGGATCTATATGGTCGAAAAATGGAATTTCAGCCCGAAATTGAAAAATTACGAAATTGTCCCTACGCCTATTTTTGGGTATTCCGAATTTTGGGGGAAATTATTGAAGAATATTTAGATAAGATTAACCCCAATAATTTAGCCAATTGAAAGGCCAAAATGCCCTTGGATATTTTGGCTTAAGTGGATGTGGACCAAGTATTGAGGGGCAATTTGGGATTTTAGAAAAATTGGTCAAACCCCATTTAAGACCAAGGATTCTCTCTCTCTCCTCATTTCTTCCTCACCAAGACATCTCTCCCCCTCTCCTCCCTCCCTCTTGCCAGCCATCCCTTCTCCCTCTCCTTCTCGGCCGCGTATGATTCGGTCACCGCCGCCGCCACCGAACGTCGCCTCACTGTGCCACTGTCCTGCCACCACCTCACCCGACCATCCTGTCTCTCTCTCCCTTCCCTCTAGGCTGCTGGACCAGCCCCTCAGCCACGTGGAAGGAGCCTTCGCTGTCGCCCGTGTCCGTCGGCAAGTCGCCGGTAGTCCTTTTTGTTCGTCGCCGTTGCCACTGCTGTTTTTCCTCTGTCCAGCCACTGTAGAGGCCTTAATTTCATGTAAGAATCACAAATAAGTGATATCCTACCCCTTACCTAGGATAATGGGTATTTTCGGACTAGTTCGGGGCTGTTTTACTGAGTTTTAGGGGTTAATCGTGGGAAAATGGTTGGACTGACTTGGCTGAATGTTTTGAATGAAATTGTGATGGATTTTGAGGTAGATTGGAGGTTAGAAATGATTGTTTAGGTAATCGGAACGGTTATGGATGATTATTGTGGTTTACGGCGCGAAAAACGGGCCTAAATGTGCCATTATGGTGATTTTTGGTAGTGGCCGAATTACTATTTATTATGTGGCTGAATTGATGTATATTGGTGATTAAAATATAGTGCGTGTTGATTTGGGGGTTGTCGGTAGGAGTACGACACCCGTGAATGGCGGAATTTGACCTAAAATGCGGAAATTCGAGTTAACTGTGCACGTGCGAATTTAATTGAATTGGCTGAATTGTGGGGTGGAAATTGTAATGTTTCGAGGCTGAATTTGTGCCTGATTGAAGACTGGAAATTAGGACTCATACTGACGAGTATTTGGCTTGATTTGAGGATAATTGGTGTCGGCTTGATGCAAGGTAGGTTGGCTGGACAGTGATGTTCATTGTGGCTTGAATGGAGTGAGGGAATTTTGAAATTGTGCACGTGTATGTGGCTGTGATTATGGGCTTGCGAGTGGCCAAGTATGTTTCTTGAGTGGTGGATTGAATGACTAGAGTTTGTATTGTTATATGCACGCGTGGGCTGAATTGAATTAATTGTCAATTGGCCGTATTGGATGCTTGTTGAGCATGCGAAATGTGTGTGAATTGGTGCATGCACGGGCCACGTGTGATTGGCCAATTTATTGGCAAGTGGGTGTTGAGTGTGTGAATGAATGAAAAAGCAAGTGTGGTGTATTCGTGTGATGAGGGTGTACATTTGCGAAATTTATGTGTGACGTGAGATGATGTGGCCGTGTGGTACGAGATTATTTGAATGACTGGAAAAGTGGTACCCTGAGGCGTGTTCGTTTACGCGGCGTAGGTTCCGCCCCAAGGCGTGTTCGTTTATGCAGGACGATACTGTCCTTGACGAGGTAACGATACCCGGCCCAATGGGATGACGATGCCTGACGAGGTCAGAAGACCGTTAGCCTAATGTGTTTTACGCCGGCGCGATAGAGAAGGAAAGTTGAGAATGTAGGTTCCATCCTGAGGCGTGTTCGTTTACGCGGGACGATGCCGTCCTTGACGAGGTGACGATGCCCGGCCCGACGGGGTGACAATGTCTGACGAGGTCAGAAGACCGTTAGCTTGATGCGTTTTACGCGGGCGCGGTAGTAACGGAAAGTGGGAATGAGTTGGACTTGGCTCGATGTGTGAGAATTGTGAAAGTTGACATATGGCGTGAGTTAGTGTGCGAGTGTGGTTTGTATCGCGGGATGTAATGCTCGATTATGAAGTAAAAACTGCTAGGCATAGTATGGGACGTGCCCCTGTGGATTTTGCCTTATAATCGAGGCACGCGCGGTTGTGATGCATTGACGCATATGAATTCTTATTGCATGCTTTGGTTTTGTGATATGGATGATGCATCATTATGGCATGTTGGCTGTATCATTATCTGACGTGTAGGGATGTGTATGATGGATTCCAAGTAGGATCGTGTGTGATTGTTAATATGATTGGTTGTTTGAGCTATGTATGTGTTGTCTGGAGGTACGTGTTAGCCTAGGTGGGGTTTAGGGTTTCGCTTGTTGAGAAGTGCTCTCACGGTTTTATTTAAAACCATTTAGCTGATTGAAGCTCCAGCGGAGTAGGGAGACAAAGAAAATCCGATTGAGATCAATACTGAGTCCAAGTCTTCAGAGGAACAGACTGGCATCGACGAGACCGACTCAGAGTCGACCTCTTTAGGGTGAATAGGGGTTAGTAAGAAGTTAGGGGTTGGACAAGTTTGGAGATGCTCCTTTTTGGCGTAGGTGATAGTCTATCCGAAGCCACTAGTCCTTTTAATATCGGTGGGGGTCAATGTGTAAGTTTGATGGTTGCGACGGTTTGTAGTGAATATTGAGATTATAGTAGGTGTAATGAAGTAGTTGGTTGCTGGTTATGATGGATTGTAATGAATATTGTATATAACGCAGTGCAATAAAATGTTTGGTGGTTTGGTGATTTGTTCCCCCTTTCATCCCTAGTTAAATATTGTCTGGGTATTTGAGGCTTTCGCTAGTGCTTTTATCTTTGATGTGCAAGTTTGGATCGGCAACGTTTCCTAGGACGTTGCACTGATTCGACTAAGGAGGGAGCTCACAAGCTCGATGGGGTTCGGGGCGTGACAATAGTAATCTTTCCTTAACTGGCTAGTTAATTTCTCAACTGTCTTAGAGAAGTAGACGATTTGAATTGTTTCTTGGTTATATGCTTGTTAATTTCTTAGCCACAAAATAGAATTTTTTTTTTCGTAATTTTTTTTGTTTTTTCCTAGCAAATTAGCGATGAATTTTGCCACAAAATTAAAAAAAATGAATTTTTTTTGTTTTTTTGGTGGCAAATTAGCGACGAATACAGTTCATGGCAAATTAGCCATGAATTTTTTTCATAAAAAATAGAATTTTTTTTTTATTTTTTCGGGATAAATTAGCGACAAATTTTGTGACGAATACAGCTCATGGCAAATTAGCCACGAATTTTTTAAAAAAATATATAGAATATTTTTTTTATAAAAATTAATCTTTTTTTGTTTTTTCGGGGCAAATTAGCGACGAATACAGTTCATGGCAAATTAGCTACAAATTTTTTTATAAAAAAAGTAGAATTTTTTTTTATTTTTTTGGAGCAAATTAGTGACGAATTTTGCGACGAATATAGTTCCTTTCCAAATTAGCCATGAATATTTTTTTATAGAAAAATTAGAATATTTTTTTGTTTTTTCGGGACAAGTTAGCGACAAATATTGTTCGTGGCAAATTAGCCTTGAATTTTGCCACGAATATTTTTTTATACAAAATAGGATTTTTTTTTGTTTTTTCGGGACAAATTAGCGACGAATTTACAACAATTATAATTCGTGGCAAATTAGCCACGAATTTTTTTATATAAAAAATAGAATATTTATTTTTTGTTTATTGGGGGCAAATTAGCGACGAATTTTGCCACGAATTTTTTTATAAAAAAAATAGAATTTGTTTTTTTCGGGGCAAATTAGCGACGAATTTTGCGACAAATACAATTCGTGGCAAATTAGCCACGAATTTTTTGATAAAAATAGAATATTTTTTTTGTTTTTTCGGGGTAAATTAGCGACGAATTTTGCAATGAATACAATTTCTTTCCAAATTAGCCACGAATTTTTTTTGAAAAAAATTAAAATATATTTTTTTGTTTTTTCGGGACAAATTAGCGACGAATTTTGCGACAAATATAGTTCATAACAAATTAGCCATGAATTTTGCCACGAATTTTTTTTATAAAAAATAGAATTTCTTTTCGGGGCAAATTAGCGACGAATTTTGCGACGAATACAGTTTGTGGTAAATTAGCCATGAATTTTGCTTGATAAAAAAATAGAATTTTTTTTTGTTTTTTAGGGGCAAATTAGCAATGAATTTTGCGATAAATACAGTTTGTGGTAAATTAGCCACGAATTTTTTTATAAAAAATAGAATATTTCTTTTTGTTTTTTCAGTGCAAATTAGCGACGAATACAGTTCGTGGCAAATTAGCCATGAATAATTAGCGATGAATTTTGCTACGAATACAATTCGTGGCAAATTAGTAACGAATTTTGCCATGAATAATTAGCAACGAATTTTGCCATGAATTTTTTTCGTCGCAATTTAGCAACGAAAATTGAAATTTTTCGTTGCTAAATTTTGTGATGCCGTATTAACGACGAAATTTTTTTCGTCACAAATTCATTTAGCTACGAATTTTGCCAAATTTTTCGTGGCAAAATTAGTGGCTAAAACCTTTTTTTTTTGTAGTGCATGAATGCTTGTTGTTTTGTTTTATAGTCGTAAGTCAAGGCACGTATGAGTCACAAAACGGGGTATCGTATGGTCTCGTACTCATATTGTCGCATCATGGGACAAGTTCGGCTTGGTGCGGGTTTACATTCGGATGTGTAGATCTAGGCCAAGTTCGGCTCCGAGCCGGCGCTCGACATGACGGATAGAACCATGTGCCCTCGACTGCGATCCGCATGTTAGACGAATGCTCTAGAGATCGTGATAACACACGCACGGCATGCCTTTGGGCGTGATTGCATGGAATAATGAAATTAAGATAATGAACCAGCTAGTGTGACCCATGATGTGTGATCACTAAATAAAAGAAGAAGACTGTCGTCACATAGCATTGACAGCGATGCCTCGGTAAACTAGTTTCGGGATGCCCTAGTTGAGCTAGGATACCTGGGTTGAGCCTGGATGCCTTGGTAAACTAGTGTCGGGATACCCTAGTTGAGTTAAGATGCCTTGATTGAGCCCGGATGCCTCGAATAAGTTAGCCCCGGGATGCCTCGGTTGAGCCAGGATACTTAGCATAAAGCTGGATGCCTTGGTTGAGTCGGAATGCCCTGGTTGAGCAAAGATGACGATAAATGAATCTTATATGTGTGTTTGTATGTAATAAACGAATTCTATATGTATGCCAGTAGGTGTGTTTATTAATAAGTCGCATTTATGTGACTGGATAAAAGTGAGTTTCCAAGTGAATATAGCAAAGGCAAGGTCAAAGTCTGTGCTATTGATTTGCTATCGATATAAGGCAGGAAAAATATTTGTATACGTTAGTACAATGGCGAGGCATCATCTTGCACGAGTATTAGTGAATTTACTCATCGAGTCTTTCCAACTCATCCCCAGTCGTTTTTCCTTTTTAGGTTCGTAAGATGGAGGATGACATAGAGGAGCTAGGATTAACCTCGGCTTACGCTTGTGATATGATTTATATGTAGGAGCAGCACGTGGAAAAAAGGGTTTGTAAAATATGTTTAAGTGAAATGGCAATACTGGAGGTAAGTACAGCGCAAGTGCCATAACTTTTGTACGGAGAACACTTAAGTGCCATAACTTTTTTTTGGCTCACTTGAGTGCCATAACTTTCAAAAAAATGATCACTCAAGTGCCACTTACAAGCTGATCGTGAGGGCCCGAAACCGCAGCTTTTTCGTTTGAACGGTGATCTTCCCGGCGAGGCGAGCACCACCAACTTGAAGAGGGGGTGTCGGTGAATCATTCAATGGCCTCCGTTCGTCTCGAAGTTTCCGTTTTAGCCTCCGTTGACGAAGGTAAAATATGTTTAAGTAAAATGGCAATATTGGAGGGTAAGTACAGAGCAAGTGCCATAACTTTTGTACGGAGAACACTTAAGTGCCATAACTTTTTTTGGCTCACTTAAGTACCATAACTTTCAAAAAAATGATCACTCAAGCGCCACTTACGAGCTGATCATGAGGGCCCAAAACCGCGGCTTTTTCGATCGAATGGTGACCTTCCCAGCGAGTCGAGCACCACCAGCTTGAAGAGGGGGTGTCGGTGAATCATTCCATGGCCTTTGTTCGTCTCGAAGTCTCCGTTAACGGAGGCTATGTAATGATTCACCGACACCCCCTCTTCAAGCTAGTGGTGCTCGCCTCGCCGGGAAGGTCATCGTTCGATCGAAAAAGTCGCAATTTCGGGTCCTCATGACCAGCTTGTCAGAGGGGTTGATCATGAGAGCCCGAAACCGCAGCTTTTCCAGACAAACGGTAACCTTCCTAGCAAGGCGAACACCACCAGATTGAAGAGGGGGTGTCGGTGAATCATTCTATGGTCTCCGTTCGTCTCAAGATTTCCGTTTTAGCCTCTGTTGTGAAGGTAAAAATGCTTCGTAGTCACACATTTATCAAGTCGATTTGTGTGACTACGAAGTATTTTTATCTTCGTCAACGGAGGCTAAAATGGAAATTTCTAGACGAACAGAGGCCATGGAATGATTCACCGACACCCTTTCTTCAAGCTAGTGGTGCTCGCCTCACTGTGAAGGTCATCGTTTGCTACGAATACAATTCGTGGCAAATTAGTAACGAATTTTGCCATGAATAATTAGCAACGAATTTTGCCATGAATTTTTTTCGTCGCAATTTAGCAACGAAAATTGAAATTTTTCGTTGCTAAATTTTGTGATGCCGTATTAACGACGAAATTTTTTTCGTCACAAATTCATTTAGCTACGAATTTTGCCAAATTTTTCGTGGCAAAATTAGTGGCTAAAACCTTTTTTTTTTGTAGTGCATGAATGCTTGTTGTTTTGTTTTATAGTCGTAAGTCAAGGCACGTACGAGTCACAAAACGGGGTATCGTATGGTCTCGTACTCATATTGTCGCGTCATGGGACAAGTTCGGCTTGGTGCGGGTTTACATTCGGATGTGTAGATCTAGGCCAAGTTCGGCTCCGAGCCGGCGCTCAACATAACGGATAGAACCATGTGCCCTCGACTGCGATCCGCATGTTAGACGAATGCTCTAGAGATCGTGATAACACACGCACGGCATGCCTTTGGGCGTGATTGCATGGAATAATGAAATTAAGATAATGAACCAGCTAGTGTGACCCATGATGTGTGATCACTAAATAAAAGAAGAAGACTGTCGTCACATAGCATTGACAGCGATGCCTCGGTAGACTAGTCTCGGGATGCCCTAGTTGAGCTAGGATACCTGGGTTGAGCCTGGATGCCTTGGTAAACTAGTGTCGGGATACCCTAATTGAGTTAAGATGCCTTGATTGAGCCCGGATGCCTCGGATAAGTTAGCCCCGGGATGCCTCGGTTGAGCCAGGATACTTAGCATAAAGCTGGATGCCTTGGTTGAGTCGGAATGCCCTGGTTGAGCAAAGATGACGATAAATGAATCTTATATGTGTGTTTGTATGTAATAAACGAATTCTATATGTATGCCAGTAGGTGTGTTTATTAATAAGTCGCATTTATGTGACTGGATAAAAGTGAGTTTCCAAGTGAATATAGCAAAGGCAAGGTCAAAGTCTGTGCTATTGATTTGCTATCGATATAAGGCAGGAAAAATATTTGTATACGTTAGTACAATGGCGAGGCATCATCTTGCACGAGTATTAGTGAATTTACTCATCGAGTCTTTCCAACTCATCCCCAGTCGTTTTTCCTTTTTAGGTTCGTAAGATAGAGGATGACATAGAGGAGCTAGGATTAACCTCGGCTTACGCTTGTGATATGATTTATACGTAGGAGCAGCACGTGGAAAAAAGGGTTTGTAAAATATGTTTAAGTGAAATGGCAATACTGGGGGTAAGTACAGCGCAAGTGCCATAACTTTTGTACGGAGAACACTTAAGTGCCATAACTTTTTTTTGGCTCACTTGAGTGCCATAACTTTCAAAAAAATGATCACTCAAGTGCCACTTACGAGCTGATCGTGAGGGCCCGAAACCGCAGCTTTTTCGTTTGAACGGTGATCTTCCCGGCGAGGCGAGCACCACCAACTTGAAGAGGGGGTGTCGGTGAATCATTCAATGGCCTCCGTTCGTCTCGAAGTTTCCGTTTTAGCCTCCGTTGACGAAGGTAAAATATGTTTAAGTAAAATGGCAATACTGGAGGGTAAGTACAGAGCAAGTGCCATAACTTTTGTACGGAGAACACTTAAGTGCCATAACTTTTTTTGGCTCACTTAAGTACCATAACTTTCAAAAAAATGATCACTCAAGCGCCACTTAAGAGCTGATCATGAGGGCTCGAAACCGCGGCTTTTTCGATCGAATGGTGACCTTCCCAGCGAGTCGAGCACCACCAGCTTGAAGAAGGGGTGTCGGTGAATCATTCCATGGCCTTTGTTCGTCTCGAAGTCTCCGTTAACGGAGGCTATGTAATGATTCACCGACACCCCCTCTTCAAGCTAGTGGTGCTCGACTCGCCGGGAAGGTCACCGTTCGATCGAAAAAGTCGCAATTTCGGGTCCTCATGACCAGCTTGTCAGAGGGGTTGATCATGAGAGCCCGAAACCGCAGCTTTTCCAGACAAACGGTAACCTTCCTAGCAAGGCGAACACCACCAGATTGAAGAGGGGGTGTCGGTGAATCATTCTATGGTCTCCGTTCGTCTCAAGATTTCCGTTTTAGCCTCTGTTGTGAAGGTAAAAATGCTTCGTAGTCACACATTTATCAAGTCGATTTGTGTGACTACGAAGTATTTTTATCTTCGTCAACGGAGGCTAAAATGGAAATTTCTAGACGAACAGAGGCCATGGAATGATTCACCGACACCCTTTCTTCAAGCTAGTGGTGCTCGCCTCACTGGGAAGGTCATCGTTTGACGAGAAAAGCCGCGGTTTCGGGCCCTCACGATCAGCTCATAAGTGGCACTTGAGTAATCATTTCTTTGAAAGTTATGGCACTCAAGTGAGCTAAAAAAAAGTTATGGCACTTAAGTGTCCTCCGTACAAAAGTTATGGCACTTGCGCTGTACTTACTCTGGCAATACTGTGTGTTGCCTGTTATGCTTTCCCTGGTTTCTAAGGGTAAGATAAGGCTGTTACGTATTAATACAAGATTTGCTCATGATGCTTGTCATAACCCCGTTATTTGTTTTAATTGTGATTGTCCCGAATTAATTGTTTCTGCTTGTGCTTAGTCAAAGATAATAACGCACAAGATGTCGCACTAATAACCCCGAGGTAAGGACGTTACAATTTATGCCGACTCACTTTATTGATGAGCCACGTCGATTAGAAAAACATTAAACTATTGCTATGTCGGATTTTTTGGCAACCCAAATAGGAAATGACACTAAAATGGTCGTTTTTTTTCTTACAAAAGTGGCATATAAGTAATCACCTGATAAATTTTGGTACTAAAGCGAGCACTATACGAAAATAATGGCACTTTAAGTGTCCTTTTTTCTATGAGAAATCCCATCAAGAATAGGAATTAAAATCTTTAAAAATCCTCCAATGTGTCTAGCTACTCTGGCCTTCACTCTACCATGTGCGGCACTCCCCCGTAGTGCCCCGAGGCCGCGGTTTGTACAGTACCCCCATGCAAGGGTTGCAACCCCCTATCCACGCTACAAAGATGGGCATATAAAGCTTGATGTGATTGATGTAAAACTGAAAATATCACGTGTAATGTAAATACTGGCTACTTAACAAAGG
This sequence comes from Syzygium syzygioides, assembly GCA_031216285.1. Lineage (NCBI taxonomy): Eukaryota > Viridiplantae > Streptophyta > Magnoliopsida > Myrtales > Myrtaceae > Syzygium > Syzygium syzygioides. Next base: position 36,416,574 of record CM062244.1, on the reverse strand, counting down.
CTATTAGATTAGGGGTGTCCAAAATACCCAAACCAAATTGAACCAACCCGACCCTAACCGATTGAACAGAAAATTTTGGATCTTTTTTATTTGGGTGCCATTCGGTTTGGGTAACAAGTAATGGAATTTGGGTAATTTGAGTTTGGTTTGGGTTTCGGGTTTTCCCTTCTTTTTTTCCTTCACGCGCGCTCTTTCTCTCTCCTTACTTTCATTGTCCTTTCGCTTCCCTCCTTCCACTCACTTTTCCCTCTCTTTCCCTTTTCCGCTTTATTCTCTCTCCTCCACTTTCCTCGCAGCATTTTCATTTCCCAAATAGTGACAAAACACAAGATCCACTGGAGCTTCTCGATTCTGCAATCCCCACCGAGTTCTTAACACAAAAAACTGAGCACTACATCAAGAATCGCCCAGATCAAAAGAAACCTAAGAGCTGGTGAACTTGATCACCGCCTTGGTGCCCTCTGACATGGCGTCCTTGCAAGCTTGCCAGGGAGCACGAGCCGGACGACCATCTGGATCTCCAGGGAGGTGAAAATCGGCTTCTTGTTGTAGCCCTCGAGCCGCGACGACACCTGGGTTAGCTTCTCAAAGATGTCATCGATGAAGCTGTTCATGATGCCCATGGCCTTGCTCAAGCTGCCGATGTTCGGGCGGACCTGATTCAGCACCTTGACGATGTAGATCTTGTACGTCTCGACACTCCTCTTCGCCTGTTTCTTCTTCTTGTTGCCGGCTTCTTCTCCACGGTCCCTCCAGCTACACCGCCACATTGGACCGCTCAACCACCGTTGCCGCAGCATCCTTATACTTGGGGAAGCTTGTGGCTGTGGCAGGGCCGATGATGAGCTTGACATTGACATGGCCATGTGGCTGGGTTGGGTCAGGAAGGGGGTTGATGGCGAGCAGTTTGCCAGCGAGCGGGACCACTGTGTCCATCGTCACGATGTCTCCTAGTACGTTCTATTTTCTGGAGACAGAGGATGCGAAGGGAAGAAGAAGCGCAAAACAAGAAAGAGGAAACCGAACCAAACCGTGTTTTTGGTTTGGGTCATATTCAGTTCAGGTCATGATTCCGGTCAAAACATGCACACATCCCATACGGTTCGGTTTGATTCAGGTATCATGAAAACCCAAATGCTAAGGCTTAGATCAAGCAAACTTGCTTTTTGATCAAGCAAGTTGCTTTTCGATCAAGCACAGTTTTCATCAATTTCTAAGGCTCTGTTTGTTTCATGAAAAATGAATAATTTGAAGAATATTTTTTTAAAAATAATCGCTTATATATCTTACAAAAATTAATTAATGAATGAAAAATATTCTCATCGTCCTTGAAAATATTTAGACATAAATTGTTGTTCTTGATTACTTATTTCAAGCAATACAAGCGATTACTTATAGGATAATATTTTTCAAATCATTTATTTTTCATGAAATAAATGGAGCCTAATTATATATTCACTTTTCAACTCTATTTTTCATCAAACTCTCTAGGTTACGTAGAGCTTAGATTGCTCCATTTATGTAGAACAAAAAGTAGGATTAGGTAACCTTCCTGCAAAAGACATGATATAATAGGGATATACTTTTTTGAGATAAGACATGATTGTTTAGTTACACTGAAGATGATATGGATAAAGTATAATACGATCAGGACTATGCAAAGTAGGTTAAAGTTTATATCACAAGGGTATAGTGATTGAATAATCGCAAGATCGGGTATAGACAACTGATAAATAAAGTAATTTATCCGAAAATGTGAAACATGGAGTGTGCTAAGACTTTCATAAGCATATATCAACAAAATTATATTTGATATTGATCAAGAAACTGAACCACTCAATGCATAGAACATTAATATATTCCAATGTCACATTATTTTACAGTCTCCTTATTTTATTTCATTCGAAATCCACAGAAAAAAGGGAGCTCTCAGGCCAGAGGAGCAATGATCAAGTGTCAACACACAATTCGAATTGTACGCAGAGCATCAAACTCGAAGACTGTCTAATGCAATCTACGACGGTTTGGTACTTAAACTTGTTCTTCCAAACCTTCACATCGGCAATGGATAGACGTACAGAGAAGTCACATGCTTTTTAAACTCGGTTTCAGCATGAGTGTAGAGATCTATCTCATCTTTATACACCACATGCATGGTTCGTGCAAAATTGAGAATTCGCATGAGGAGTGGCCTGGGGATGATGGTCGGACAGTGCAGCTCTTCGTTAATATCCTTCCACGCATCGGCCACCTGTTTACGGAGTTCCTCCTTCGCCTCTTCCTCCGTAACTCCGTACTGTTTCATGAAACACTCCACTGAAGATGGCCCATGACCTCTCTCTTGCTCAAACTGTAAACAAATATCTCGTGGAAATTATTTTTTTCTCCTATTGATAAAATCTATTGGACAAAATTTCGATAAATTAATGTTGTTCGCTGGTATAGCTTTTATATACCTTGTGTCCAGCAATGTCATCCATGAGCCGACCAACTAATTTCACAGCCTTCACCATCCTGGGATCGCCGTATAACACCCAGTCAAAAGCATCTTTTGTTACAAAATCTCCCATTCCCAGCAACAAAGTCACTATTAGCAATTCAATAGCAGCCGATACTGATGCAATGGGCATGTACTCCTCCATCGTCGGTACGTGGTTTTCGTGGAACCATTTGGCTTCAGCGAAGAATGCTCTCACTTGGTTTTTCATCTGACGATTGATTCTCAAACATAAAGCTACGTCAATATTCGAACTTTAATGTATTTGGTGGACTTAAATATATTAGTGTCTCTCGTTCTTATCCAAAAACCTGATATTTTGTTGCCAGTGGACAGAGTAAAAATTGCGTTTGATTGATATAACCTCGAATGGCTTACCGCTTCTTTTGCAAAGAACAGCCGGTATGGTCGTCCTTTTCTGGTCATCTCATAGCCAATTTCATCATACAAATCAAGAAATGTCTTGTAACACGTCTGCATGTACTCTGGCAATCCATCTTTGGCATCGACGTCCCACCTGAGTTCAAGTTCTGAAAATATCACGCTTGACTCTATTTACCAATTGATCAAATTAGAATAAGTAAGTTTAGGATTGGTAAACTGAGAAAAGCATCCGAGTGTGAACTGTACCTTTCAATTGCTTCCGTGAAGAGTTTTAGTTCTTCCAGTGTGCCATAGACATCATATATGTCGTCTATAATGGAAACCATGCTGGCCATTTTGGTTAGTATTTCCCTAGCAGCTTCATACTCTGGCTCGAAATAAACTCCTGACATCCAGAGATACAGCTCCACAATCCTATCTCTAGCAAATGGGAACTTCCTTTCTACATCTAAATCCTTCCACCACCTATAGCATAACAACAAATCCTATTTAAGCCAAACACATCATTGAGAGAATTTTAGAAAGTATCTTACCCTGATGATCCAAAGAGATTAACACTACTTGTCACTTTTAACAAATGATTTTTGGTTCAGGATAAATCGAAATTGCACAAATCACTCCATGATGATTTTGTGTTCTTAGAATATCTAGCTACTTCAAACGTGCTATCATGAAGCTAACCTTGTAAGGTTGCCGAGTTCCTTCTGGTGTTGCTCTTGCAATAAGTTGAAATCGAGTTTAGCCAAGGACAGCAGGACTTCATTATGCAAAGGCTCATCTTGGTAGAGTGGAATGTAATGCCTCGCCTCTAGCCTTGGTATTCCCTTGTAAATTGGTTGGTTTAGGGCATGACTCACTTGTTTTTCGAGCTTAGGGCTTGCTTTTCCTTTATCAATTGTTTCTAGATGAGTTATAGTAAAAGCTAGTGCATCATTCAAAATATCATCGCCATGAAACCTCAGATGGCAAGCTTCAAATAGACTAAGTAGTCCCTGCACGTCGGCAATGAGTGATTCGCGGAAATTCCCTTCACGATCCCTGAACTTGTTAAAGATTTCTGAATGGCCAAACAAAAGTGGGGAAAGATGCTGTCATGAGATAACATGAAAAATTCATGTTGAACATCTAGATCAATTTGAAACGATCGGAAAAAATGACTTTACTAAACCAAGGAATTAGAAGAAAGGACTATTCACCTTTCAAACCAAGAAAGTTTGAAAAACTCGGGATATGAGAATTGTATAGAGAAAAAGTTGACTAAAAAAACAAATCAAAATAGGAGTGACTAAACATGTTAGTGATATTATGTGTTCTAATCAATCAAATGGACTATCAACTAGTATCTGCAATATAAATTTGCCAACGAATCAATCAATGAAAATTAGAACATTACATACCACATGAAATTGTGTAACTTTGTTGTCGCAACAATCGAAAGAGAAGAGCGACCGTGTGTAGGTCGTCATTGTTATCATTGTCGTGCAATTCAAAATAGCTTTTGTGAATTTGTTCAAGCTGCTGATTTATCTCAATTTCAAAATGGTAGGCAATTCCTAAGCGTTGGATTTGATCGATCAAGTTCAACTTTTGCGAAGGCTTATTTGTAGCATCTGTCAACATCTTCCTCACTTCTCCTTTCAATCTCTCGATTGGACCCTTTGCTTTGGCAGGAAAACTCTACAATTTATATAAAATTGAATGTTGGAAAAATAATTAGAGGAAGTAAATTGTAAGAATGCAAGAAATATATTAGGTTGCCTATGACCCGATTGATCACGATATTTAATATGAGTTGAAATTATTGTAAAATTATTCATCATGACTAGTTTTATTAATAGTGGAGAAATCCTTTCTACACTTGTTAAGCCATATGTGCATGCCACAAGGTTCGCATAAATATTTTGAATCATGTAAGGACAAACACATGCATGAAGTTTCAAGTCAAGTGGTGCTTCAATTCTTTTTCTTTAGCAAATGTTGTGGGATGGTGCCCAATCATTCGAGATTTATTATGTTCTATGCCCTTAGTTTTCAAAAAACATAACGATCGAAAAGTTTTCCAAATATAATCGAAGACAAAGAACAATTTAATATGCAACCATCGAGTTGGAGTCAGAAGCATATTTGAGAAAATAATCCCCCCATATGCCAGGATGGAAATTGGCTGAACGGCGTTCAGCGACACGGCTTGTTTCTTGAGCTGGAGAAGAAGGTGGGATGGCTAAAATCGGAAGAGACATCTCTTTTTCGCTGTTTTCTCGATTTAGGTGACTGAGCAAATATGGATGAAGAACGCTAGAGGGTTGAGGCTTTTCTGTGAGTGTCGAAATCTTATTTATGGGAATTTATAGGCTATAGCATAGTATGTTGGACAGGTAGCTAGAATAAGGAACAGACAAGGCAAAAACGTTTATTGTCTCAAAACACATTTTTTCCGTTTAATTTGGAGGTCTGATTGGCAAGGAAAATCTGAATTACCCTTGCCAAAATGACAAAGACTTGACTTGGTCATTCCATCTCAACGAATTCTGAATTATCCTTCATATGCTTCTCCTATTTGGAACTTCAATTAATTTCAACTTAAAAGCAAGGAAAGCTTGCGGTTGTAGATGCATTCAATATGCTCACTAATTATGTCTTGAACCTATCAGCAAATGTTCTTGGTGGAGCAAGTTCATATAGACCTGCCAAAATTGGTTGTGCTTAAGTTCGTCTTAAGAACACATGTGAGTTGTGACAGACAAAGTCTCACTTCGGAGAGTTGGTATGGTTTGGAGCAATTAATATATCCTAATTGATCCGTAATTTATTGACTTAAGCTTTTGAGTAAATGTAGGATCTACTAAATATATTAACGGGTTCGGAATTGAGCTGAAGTAGGTGGTTCCAACTAAATATTGGACTACTGCTAATTTTTCAGTCTGTGTGACATGATAACAGCAGTAAAATACTTAAAAAGTTCTTTCTTGCTCCATGGTATGATTTTGCTTTCCAGGCGAAGTCCCTTCTCTGACATTGTCAATGGGAGGCTCTTCGCTAAATTCATCATCCCGAGAACTAGCAGATGGATGGAACTGAAGCTAAAGTTCTGTGCCGGGCTGTTCAGCATCTGCTTCCATTTTATCCTCCTCCAACATGAAAAATATAATTTCCTTTAGCCAGTATTCTAAGGATGAGAAAAATGCAGATGTCATCAAATATATCTTTTTCTTGACGTTGGTTTTGCATTCTTGGGAGCGCACAGCAGAAGCCTGATACCTTCATCCGGGGAGATTGCCAAGAGAGAGCCCAAGTTCGAGCCCGTCAACATATCCAGTTGAACTCGCCTTCACTCAAAAGCTTAAAGCCAATAAGTTATAGGCCAACTAGAATATATTAACTGCTCAACACCATATCAATTATCCGATGTGAGACTTCTCTAACACAACTCACACATGTATCTCAACAATCTACCCCTCACGTGTAAGCTCAGTATTAGGTTTGCTCACATGTGTATCTCAACAATCTCCCTCTCACATGTAAGCTCAGTGTTAGGTTTGCTCCCTCTTAATTTAGGTATTTTTCTGCATCAGCTTATCTCAACTTGAATCACCCATGGTCTCTATCTCTCGTGACTAGACCAATTGCTAACTTAGGATTGCATCACCCAAGATTTCTATCTCACGTCACCAAACCAATTGTCCATGGTCACTTCTCGCCAAACAAACCGTGATGGCAATTTCCATCGATAATAAACATCGATCATGAGATTTCTTTGTTGAGATATTTACCAAACACTGAAACAGATTGGGGGCCCACCAATCAACTATCGGGCTCTGATACCATTTGTTGGGAGTGCATAGCAGAAGCCCGATACCTTCATCTAGGGAGATAGTCAAGAGGGAGTCCAAGTTCGAGTCCGTCAACATATCCAGTTGAACCCACCTTCACTAAAAAACTTAAGCCAGTGAGTTAAGGGTCAATTAGGATATATTAACTGCTCAACACTACATCAATTATCCGATGTGAGACTTCCCTAACACAACTCACACGTGTATCTCAACATGTATTATTCACAAAGATACAATAAACTTGTGGCTGCTATCTTTAAGAAATCACGAGTCTATGCTTATGATGGCATAAATAAAGAAACAATATTTAATTTGCCAATATCTAATGCACCATTATAGATATAGAGCAATACATGAGAAGAGCAGTATTTTTAATTTGCTAAATATGCAGAGGAGATTTTCTATTAAGTAGGATTTACAGCTTATGGAAAAAATAACAAAGTATGTGAAGACTTACTTTTTGATGATTGGAAAGTAGTCTTAATGTTTGGTCCTTATAGTATTGATTTTGCATAAAACAATGAACTTGACAGACCCGTACGATGCCATGTTTATTGTGAGATTAAATATGTATCCACGTGAGATAAAATTTTAATATAAGCTTAATATGGTTGTGAAGGTCATAAGCCGCGTTGGATTTTCTTATGTGGGTTGAGAAAGATGGATAAACTACTTGAAGATATGCCGCCCACATGAAACTGACATGTTGCGTCAAATATGTTTGACAAAAAGAAGAACGGCTCACTTATTCTTTCTTTATGTGACTTTGAAATTGCCATTTGAAAGAGAATTCTCTGAGACAATTTGAGAGAGAGAGAAAAAGAGGAAAGGGTTGTCGTTTTGTTCTCATTGCCAAGTTGTATGCAGAATTTGTCACATTAAACTTTTCCTTTTATTACAAAAGCCTTGTACAAACAAAAATTTCATTTTAAAAAAATCACATACGATGAATTATCAAAATGTGTTAGCGGAGACACTTAAGTGATCGTTTATCCGCCGACGTGGCACTCGAGTAATTGCACAAAAAACTTTAAGTGCCATATGAAAATTATTACATTTTCAATATCCTTTTCCCCATTTAATATGAGATTAAATATAAATATGCATGTAATAAAAATTTAATATGAGATTAAATAGCAGAGGATAGCTGTCAAGTTCATAAGCTGCGATGAATTTTCTTACGTGGGTTGAGAAAGACATACCTACTCAAAATTATGCAGCCCACGTGAAACGACATGTTGAGCGCAATTCACGAGTCCCAAGTCCAATGCCCACCTTCCACCTTCGGTCCTTCTCCACATCATGCTGTCTCCCCATTCCTTTTTGGGATATTTTTGTTTCGCGGAAGATAAATGATTTATAAAAAAAAATTTCTAGAAATGATCACTTGTATCACTTATAAAAATCAATAAAAGTAATTTTTTTATCATTCATGAAAATATTTAGACAGAATATAATGGATGATGAAAATATTTTTCTTTGACTAATTATTTCTAGTAATATAAGCGATTATTTTTACGAAAATATTTTCAAAGTATTTATCTTTTGTGAAAGAAACAAACGATATGGATATGCTTACGATGAAGTCCCCATCATTTTCAAAATTCTCTATCGAGGAAAGAGGGAAAATGGGACCTGGTAGTCTAGTAGCCTATTTTCCACAAATCTGGCCCGACAACATCAATAAAGGATTCCGATTTCTTGTATCTCTTGTCATTTGATGTTGATATTTATCAATATATTAGAATGTGGAATGGAGTCAACTGATATTTTCATAGTTGATAATTCTTGTGGAGGGTAATCAAACTCATCTTCGCAATTAGAATAGCTGATAGAACAATTTATGATTGTAAGAAATTTCTCCTGTCCTTCCAATAAAGGACACAATGCAACAAAAGGGATTTATGACTTGATTGCATTTTTTGAAAGTTATAAGACTCAATTGCACATTCGTGACAAATTTTAGAATTTAATTGCACTTTTTGAAAGTTTTAGAACTCAGATGCACTTTCGTAATAAAAGTTTTAGAATTTGTCACATTAAACGTTTCCTTTTATTACAAAAGCCATGTACAAACAAAAATTTTATTTTAAAAAAATCACATACGATGAATTATCAGAATTTATTAGCGGAGACACTTAAGTGATCGTTCATCTGCCGATGTGGCACTCGAGTGCTTGCTCAAAAAACTTTAAGCGCCATATGAAAATTATTACATTTTGAATTTCCTTTTCCCCGTTTAATATGAGATTAAATATAAATCTGCATGTAATACAAATTTAATATAAGATTAAATAGCAGAGGATGGCTGTCAAGTTCATAAGCTACGATGAATTTTCTTACGTGGGTTGAGAAAGACATATACCTACTCAAAATTATGCAGCCCAAGTGAAACAATATGTTGAGCGCAATTCACATCCGTTATTGTTTGAGCGCAATTCACAAGTCCCAAGTCCAATGCCCACCTTCCATCTTCGGTCCTTCTCCACATCATGTTGTCTCCCCATTCCTTTTTGGGATATTTTTGTTTCGCGGAAGATAAATGATTTATAAAGAAATTTTCTAGAAATGGTCGCTTGTATCACTTATAAGCAATCTTTTTATCATTCATGAAAATATTTAGACAGAATATAATGGATGATGAAAATATTTTTCTTTGACTAATTATTTCTCGTAGTATAAGCGATTATTTTTACGAAAATATTTTCAAAGTATTTATCTTTTGTGAAAGAAACAAACGATATGGATATGCTTACGATGAAGTCCCCATCATTTTCAAAATTCTCTATCGAGGAAAGAGGAAAAATGGGACCTGGTAGTCTAGTAGCCTATTTTCCACAAATCTGGCCCGACAACATCAATAAAGGATTCCGATTTCTTGTATCTCTTGTCATTTGATGTTGATATTTATCAATATATTAGAATGTGGAATGGAGTCAACTGATATTTTCATAATTGATAATTCTTGTGGAGGGTAATCAAACTCATCTTCGGAATTAGAATAGCAGATAGAACAATTTATGATTGCAAGAAATTTCTCCTGTCCTTCCAATAAAGGACACAATGCCACAAAAGGGATTTATGACTTGATTGCATTTTTTGAAATTTATAAGACTCAATTGCACATTCGTGACAAATTTTAGAATTTAATTGCACTTTTTGAAAGTTTTAGAACTCCGATACACTTTCGTAATAAAAGTTTTAAAATTTGTCACATTAAACTTTTCCTTTTATTACAAAAGCCATGTACAAACAAAAATTTTATTTTAAAAAAATCACATACGATGAATTATTAGAATTTGTTAGCAGAGACACTTAAGTGATTGTTCATCCGCCGATGTGGCACTCGAGTGCTTGCTCAAAAAACTTTAAGCGCCATATGAAAATTATTACATTTTCAATATCCTTTTCCCTGTTTAATATGAGATTAAATATAAATATGCATGTAATACAAATTTGATATGAGATTAAATAGCAGAGGATGGTTGTCAAGTTCATAAGCTGCGATGAATTTTCTTACGTGGGTTGAGAAAGACATATACCTACTCAAAATTATGCAGCCCAAGTGAAACGACATGTTGAGCGCAATTTACATCCGTTATTGTTTGAGCGCAATTCACGAGTCCCAAGTCCAATGCCCACCTTCCACCTTCGGTTCTTCTCCACATCATGCTGTCTCCCCATTCCTTTTTAGGACGTTATTGTTTCGTGGAAGATAAATGATTTATAAAAAAATTTCTAGAAATGGTCTCTTGTATCACTTATAAAAATCAATAAAAGCAATTTTTTTATCATTCATGAAAATATTTAGACAGAATATAATGGATAATGAAAATATTTTTCTTTGACTAATTATTTCTAATAGTATAAGCGATTAGTTTTATGAAAGCATTTTCAAAGTATTTATCTTTTGGGAAACAAACAAACGATATGGATATGCTTACGATGAAGTCCCCATCATTTTCAAAATTCTCTATTGAGGAAAGAGGGAAAATGGGACCTAGTAGTCTAGTAGCCTATTTTCCACAAATCTGGCCCGACAAACATCAATAAAGGATTCCGATTTCTTGTATCTCTCGTCATTTGATGTTGATATTTATCAATATATTAGAATGTGGAATGGAGTCAACTGATATTTTCATAGTTGATAATTCTTGTGGAGGGTAATCAAACTCATCTTCGGAATTATAATAGCAGATAGAACAATTTATGATTGCAAGAAATTTCTCCTGTCCTTCCAATAAAGGACACAATGCCACAAAAGGGATTTCTGACTTGATTGCATTTTTTGAAATTTATAAGACTCAATTGCACATTCGTGACAAATTTTAGAATTTAATTTCACTTTTTGAAAGTTTTAGAACTCAGATACACTTTCGTAATAAAAGTTTTAGAATTTGTCACATTAAACTTTTCCTTTTATTACAAAAGCCATGTACAAACAAAAATTTTATTTTAAAAAAATCACATACGATGAATTATTAGAATTTGTTAGCGGAGACACTTAAGTGATTGTTCATCCGCCGATGTGGCACTCGAGTGCTTGCTCAAAAAACTTTAAGCGCCATATGAAAATTATTACATTTTCAATATCCTTTTCCCTGTTTAATATGAGATTAAATATAAATATGCATGTAATACAAATTTAATATGAGATTAAATAGCAGAGGATGGCTGTCAAGTTCATAAGCTGCGATGAATTTTCTTACGTGGGTTGAGAAAGACATATACCTACTCAAAATTATGCAGCCCAAGTGAAACGACATGTTGAGCGCAATTTACATCCGTTATTGTTTGAGCGCAATTCACGAGTCCCAAGTCCAATGCCCACCTTCCACCTTCGGTCCTTCTCCACATCATGCTGTCTCCCCATTCCTTTTTAGGACGTTATTGTTTCATGAAAGATAAATGATTTATAAAAAAATTTCTAGAAATGGTCTCTTGTATCACTTATAAAAATCAATAAAAGCAATTTTTTTATCATTCATGAAAATATTTAGACAGAATATAATGGATAATGAAAATATTTTTTTTGACTAATTATTTCTAGTAGTATAAGCGATTATTTTTACGAAAACATTTTCAAAGTATTTATCTTTTGGGAAACAAACAAACGATATGGATATGCTTACGATGAAGTCCCCATCATTTTCAAAATTCTCTATTGAGGAAAGAGGGAAAATGGGACCTAGTAGTCTAGTAGCCTATTTTCCACAAATCTGGCCCGACAACATCAATAAAGGATTCCGATTTCTTGTATCTCTTGTCATTTGATGTTGATATTTATCAATATATTAGAATGTGGAATGGAGTCAACTGATATTTTCATAGTTGATAATTCTTGTGGAGGGTAATCAAACTCATCTTCGGAGTTAGAATAGCAGATAGAACAATTTATGATTGCAATAAATTTCTCCTGTCCTTCCAATAAAGGACACAATGCCACAAAAGGGATTTATGACTTGATTTCATTTTTTGAAATTTATAAGACTCAATTGCACATTCGTGACAAATTTTAGAATTTAATTGCACTTTTTGAAAGTTTTAGAACTCAGATACACTTTCGTAATAAAAGTTTTAGAATTTGTCACATTAAACTTTTCCTTTTATTACAAAAGCCATGTACAAACAAAAATTTTATTTTAAAAAAATCACATACGATGAATTATTAGAATTTGTTAGCGGAGACACTTAAGTGATTGTTCATCCGCCGATGTGGCACTCGAGTGCCTGCTCAAAAAACTTTAAGCGCCATATGAAAATTATTACATTTTGAATTTCCTTTTCCCTGTTTAATATGAGATTAAATATAAATATGCATGTAATACAAATTTAATATGAGATTAAATAGCAAAGGATGGTTGTCAAGTTCATAAGCTGCGATGAATTTTCTTACGTGGGTTGAGAAAGACATATACCTACTCAAAATTATGCAGCCCAAGTGAAACGACATGTTGAGCGCAATTTACATCCGTTATTGTTTGAGCGCAATTCACGAGTCCCAAGTCCAATGCCCACCTTCCACCTTCGGTCCTTCTCCACATCATGCTGTCTCCCCATTCCTTTTTAGGACGTTATTGTTTCGTGGAAGATAAATGATTTATAAAAAAATTTCTAGAAACGATTTCTTGTATCACTTATAAAAATCAATAAAAGCAATTTTTTTATCATTCATGAAAATATTTAGACAGAATATAATGGTTAATGAAAATATTTTTCTTTGACTAATTATTTCTAATAGTATAAGCGATTAGTTTTACGAAAACATTTTCAAAGTATTTATCTTTTGGGAAACAAACAAACGATATGGATATGCTTACGATGAAGTCCCCATCATTTTCAAAATTCTCTATTGAGGAAAGAGGGAAAATGGGACCTAGTAGTCTAGTAGCCTATTTTCCACAAATCTGGCCCGACAACATCAATAAAGGATTCCGATTTCTTGTATCTCTCGTCATTTGATGTTGATATTTATCAATATATTAGAACGTGGAATGGAGTCAACTGATATTTTTATAGTTGATAATTCTTGTGGAGGGTAATCAAACTCATCTTCGCAATTAGAATAGCAGATAGAACAATTTATGATTGCAAGAAATTTCTCCTGTTTTTCCAATAAAGGACACAATGCAACAAAAGAGATTTATGACTTGATTGCATTTTTTGAAAGTTATAAGTCTCAATTGCACATTCGTGACAAATTTTAGAATTTAATTGCACTTTTTGAAAGTTTTAGAACTCAGTTGTACTTTCGTAATAAATTTTATGGCTTTCGGTACACTTATCCCTTTGATAAAATTGATTCATTCCTCTTCATATGTAATCCAATGACAATTATGCAAGCGTTGAACGTGTGCCTCAACAACTGTAATAATAATGGCAAAAAATTTTACTAGCCAAATATAATTTGTGAACATATTGTTAATACTAAATACTGTAAATCTAAAGTACGTTTAAGGATCAACTATAAATCATGATTGGTAATTTTCAATCATAATTAATAAAAATGAATAATCTGATTAATACTAATAACTACTAATTCAAATTCATTTTTTTAAAATCAATTAATTTAATATTCAGTTATGATTATAAAAGTGTATCACTGTAATTTACATACATTGATACTAAAATCAATACAAACATGTACAATGTAAAATAAATTATTTTAATTTATTGATATACTCTCATTCAATACCAATCCCACAATATTTTTTACAACCAAATATAAGAATCCCACTTCCGTTTCGACAACTCTCCAAACAAAAAATATTGGAATTATCATTTTATTCAATTCTACTCTTTGCAAATTCCATTGTGGCGTACCAAATAGAACACATTAATAATCACGTGACCTCGTCTTTCCAAAGAAACACATTATTTGATTTTGGTAAAAGAGGCTCTATTAGTATGCGTCAGTGACGAAGCTAAGATTTAGGCCCAGGGGAGGCCTAAGTCATTTTTGAAATATAGAGTCAACAAAAGTTATTTTTCACTTGAGAGTAGTGAATAAACTTACACTAATGGTCTGTTTGTTTGAGGGAAAGTATTTTCCTGAAATCTGTTTTCTAGACTTTCACCCGTTTGGTTCTCTAAAAATAATAAGTCAACCGAAAACACTTTCCGGTCAAGAAAGACATTCATGTGTAAATTACGAAAATAAATTCCGTAATCTAAGAAGGTGAAAATACTTTCCAAAATTGCTCATCTTGAATTTATTACTATTTTGTTTTTTCTTTTTTCTTTTCTTTATTTTTTTATATTTTCTTTTCTTTCTCCTTCCTCCCACCACCGGTCACTAGCCTCGGCGAATGGCCACAAGCATGGGATGGTGAAATAAACATATTATGAAATCATTTTCCAAATGAGATCCAAACACCAATAAACTTTTTCGATCACATATCACCAAACAAAGGAAAATTAATTATTTTTCAGGAAAATGATTTCCCAAAAAATATTTTCCAAAAATGTTACATTTTCCGTGAAACCAACACGGCTTGGGTGCATTCATTTTGCGGAAAATAAGTGATTTGGAAAACATTTTTCAAAAAATGATCGCTTATATTATTGAGAAAAATAAATTAATGGAAACTTTTTTCATTGCCCATGAAAATTGTTCAGCATAGATTGTTATCGATGATGAAAATATATTTCATTAAATTTTTTTCTAAACGATAGAAGCTATCACTTTTCAGAATTTTTTTTCCAAATTACTCATTTTCTATGAAATGAACGCACCCTAAGTGAACAGAAATAAGTACTTGGACCAGAAATTTTTTTTATCTTGGTGACTCTTGAATCGACTTATATTAAATTTTAAAATCTATTCTTTAGCGAGAACTTCTACTAAAATATTCAATTGATGTTGGTTTTCATCGTTATTTAAGTAATAGTTTTGTACAAATGGAAAAGTTTACCTAAACATGTAGATTGCCACATGAGGCGTAGAAATAATGTCAATGAATAATCACAATTTCTTACAAGAAAAATAATACGTATGAATAAAGAATAAAATAATTGTTAACCCATATTCGGTAACGATCTAAAATAATAAAATGCTAGATAAACTCTCTAATAAGGCATGACAAATCCAATTTGAATTCAATTATTCGATTTGCTTCTTTTAGATAGTATAAAATACTTTTTCTCTTAACTTCAAAATCAATTTTGTGAAGGTTTGATATAGAAAACAATTGTTCTAGCTATTACTATTTTAATCCATGCAAAACTAGAAAACAGAGCACGCACTATACGTGAGCAATAAAAAAGGAATAAACCAATCCTTTTCCTATATTTAAAGGAAGAAAATCCATAGGAGCGCTTTTATAAAGTTCAAAATTTCATTATTTTCTTAACAGTTTACGTCTTTGACCTTTGAATACAATCTCTAATTGCAATTCAATTTAGGTAAATTGACATTGATTTTGATCGATTCTTTTTAAAAAAATTAATGATTTTTCCTTTTTATTTTGGCCAGGGGGGGTGGGGTGGCGATTTACTTATAGTTGATTTTTTTCCTATATATCTACGGAGCTTATATACAAATTGTTTGGGACGGGGTGGTCGGCCAGTTTGTGTTTACAATATTCCGAAACTTGATAGTTGATAGGTTAATATTCTATCTACGAATCTTTCTGAGTAGACCTTTTGTATCAAATGTGACAGCCCAGGTGAACTCATAAGATTAATCGTTGCTGAAGTTTTGATGAAGCTGGATAAAAGAGACAAAAATCTGCCCCATCATTTAGTCGAAATTCTTGATCGTGTTGAAGATGCTATACACCTGTTAGATGAAGGTTCTCTTGATGTACGTTATCTAGTGATCAATAGTATGGGGGCATCGGTAAGACAACTCTTGCCAAGGTTGTCTTTAGCCAAATTTATAGTCAATTTCATGGGTGTAGGTTTCTTTCGGACGTACGAGAAGCTTTGAAGGGTGGCAATGTCATTCATTGGCAGAAACAAGTTATATGGATTATAGCCAGTTATATGGATTAATGTTTACCTTTTTTAAGTTCCATTTCAAGTTTGATATGAGATATTTGTAGATAGTAGAAAGCGCAAAAGCTCTTCTCCTTTGATTCACTTGCTTTAAGGGGGAGACTTAAGTATGGTTGAAAGCACTTCGTGCCTTACTTTGCATCAATTTTTTCAGTTTTCTTTTCGCTCCCCATTTCTTTATTTCATTGTCTCCTTTCATTCGTTTTTCTTACTGTCTCCCATTTTTCATTCACTTACATTTGTTTTTCTTATCTATTTCCAGAGAACTACTTTCGTTTTTAACAAATTCAAAGATATGGGCACGCCACCAAAAGATCTCGGATCAGGGAACGACAGAAACTCCTCTTTTGCAAAATCAAAACATAGATACAAATCCCAGTCTTATATATCAGGATTGGGAATGAATTGTAACACTCCAAATCGCAAGTCAAATTGAAGAGGCACTATAAAGCGATAGATAAGTGAGAACGATCCTAGATGGTGGATCTATACTGAGCTAATGCCAAGAATCTTGCACTTACCGTTGTTGCCCATAAACTTAGTACTGCCCTCAATAGACTGATAATCCTTAAACCAGTCCCTATGCGATGTCATGTGGTGTATGCATCCAAAACCTATGATCCACTTATCAACAGTCAAACTGATAAATACGCACAGAATGTAGATCTGACTAGCTTGTACGACATTCGCATGGCTTTTCAATCTCTCTGCTTCATGCTTTCGAGAATGATGCAGACTTCACTACTTCAAGAGATATATCATTCCTACTAACCATGGTATGATTTGTTTAGAGCGACTCTACTTCCACAACTCGTTAGTTACGTTAACCAAAAGCTATCATCAAAATATCATAACACATCAAAATTGCATTGGCTAGAGTTAACCTCACCTTTGAGAGCTCTACTTTACATCGAAAGAATTGAACCATTTGCTACAAAAGAAAAGGACAATAGTTGAACTCCTGGATTTACGGTTTGAAGAGAAGTCGCGTTTTAGAGGAGTTGTGTATTATTTGTGGAGCATTGCTAGGATAACCGCGTCATTACTTTTTATTGGTAACAATGCAACCGTGGCCGCACATTTCATTCGTGGAAGGTGGGCCACCGGTTGGAGAGGTAGCTGCACTCAAGCAAAGAGGACAAATTCATTGGAAACAGATAAAGAAGTTTCCAAATTTCCAGCATAAAATAAGAAGCGGATGAGTCTCCGTCACTCTTGTAAGACTAACGTAGCTGTCATCTACTCTTCTGTTTTTTGTGTGCTCAAAAAAGTTATCAATAGTTTGATTTTTCCTCTTTCACTACAATGGTTAATAAAGTAACTTCATGGGAAAATAGAATACTCACATTTGCCGAACCGGACAACTTCTTGGTGGTTTTAGAGAATGGTCACGTGCGATAATGTTGGAGTAAGTTGCAGAATATACGAGAGATCACGACCAAAATGGCAGCTAGGATAGAAAGGCAAAGGATCCGACAGAAGATATCAACTAGTGTTTTGAACTATTCCAGTTTTTAGGATAAATCGATCAATTCAACCGAAAAGCAGTGGATTTAGTTTGTAAAATTAGTCCTGCCCTTTGTTTATGAAGTGATTTGACCATTTACAAAGGGAAAAAAGCCATCACAAATTCCAAATATGTCAACCGTGAAACATTTGTCATAAACTTTTTTCTCTGACATCAAAAATCCCAACCTGTACATGTATGACATATTTAATCTCCGTTAAGGTTCTGTTAGTGAGCACTGTTAAAATTCTACCTATATGGACTCTAGAAAGAAAACGGTGTTGACATGACACTCACAAAACTTAAGTGAAATAAAAATGACACTGTTTCGGCTGAAAAATCATATGATGTAACATTGGCGGAGGGTAAATGTCTTACGTAAGTATTAGTTTGAAGTTTTTTAAGTCACAAGAAAAAATTTAGAGTGAATGTATCACAATAGACATAATTTAGGATTTCTTGTGACATTTTCCCTTTTACATTTGAATGCAACTATTTTTGTATACAGGCTTGACTTATCTTGTCACGCCCCAAACCCCGCCGAGTTCGCGACATCCCTCGATGGTCGATCATTGAATGCGACGTCCCAGATACGTCGCCGACCCAACCCAAAACATCAGAGATTAAGCACATATGGAAACAAATAGGAACAACCTGGACAATTAAATATGACAAGGGATAACAATAGTACAAAATAATAATTGTGATTCCTACACTTAGCAGATACATACGACGTCCACAAAAGACAATGGTTCGCAACTTAACTCCTCTACATTGGGGGGACTCAAAATACAGTATACTTGACCCATCCTCGATCTCTGAGATACCCTTGTAGCGTCTTCATTCACTCACGATCACGGATCTGAAAGTGGTTATATAATAACCGTGAGAATGAGTCTCAATAAGCAACACCCTAAACCTCACGTAGGCCAATGTATACCCAGACAAGTCGTACATGCAATCTACCCCATAACATATAAGATTCACATCATTATACTTACCTTGCCATCAAACCCATGCCGACTCTACACGTTAATCATAACATGGTAATGCAGTAATGGTAACTAAATAGCACATTGCAATTGCTCAAACGCCAACCACACTTGCACGCAATTCATCTTACTAATTCGACCACACATTCAACCAGTCAGTTCAATCACACGCTCCACCAGTCAATTCAGTCACACTTTCAACCAGTCAGCTCAATCACACGCTCAACCAGCCAATTCAATCACATGCTCAACTAGCCAATACAATCACACGCTCAACCAGCCAATCCAATCACACGCTCAACCAACCAATTCAATAACACAATCCGCATACGTCGTCGAACATCTTTCTCATGACCCGCGCCACTGCACCTCAGGTCCATTCTCACTGCCCGCGCCATTGCGCCTCAGGCTCAAACCTCAGATCAAGCCGGGCTCCGTCCCGCGTAACCATACCTCAGGACATTTTCCCACTCCAATGACCCGCGTAACATACGCCTCAGGTCTAGTCATGCCTTATTCGCCACACCCGCGTAACCTACGCCTCAGGTTGGCAGCCCTCCGATCGATCCGGGCTTTTCTCATGCACATGCACCACAACATGTCACGCCCCGGACCCCACCGAGCCCGCGACATCCCGATCACGGTTGATAAATTAAAAGCGACGTCCCAGGACGCGTCGCCGACCCAACGAAATACGCAAGCGGAAGCATGTAATAATAACCCAGACAATAAAACAAGACTAAGGAATAGACATCAAAGTATAATAAACACCAAACATTTTAAATTCTTCAATATTACAAACAGGCAACCCGGCTTTCAAAAAAACAACCACAGTTTTCAAAAGGGGGCGGTGGTTATAAAGCCTATCTTCTCTACAAAAAGGGTACTCAAAATACAGGATAAACTGGTCTATCCTTCAAGCCCTGTGGTACTCTGGCAGCATCCCCGGATCCCTCACGGTCGCGGATCTGAAAGTGGTTATATAATAACCGTGAGACAAAGTCTCAATAAGCAACAACCTAAACCTAACCTAGGCTAATGCGTACCCAGATCAGTCTATCATGCGAACTACTAATAATACAATCAAACTCACATAGAAGGCTTACCTCGCCTCGATCCACGTGCCAATCCTGCATATTAGTTCAAGCATGATAATGCAAGAATAAATCACCGCCACATCACGATCACTAGCACCCACATTTCCATTCGAAATCAGTCAATTCAACCCAGTACCCACACGCACATTGAACCAATCATCCACACGCACCATCAGTCAATTCAGTTATCAACCACATGCTCAACCAGCCAATTCAATCACACTCTCAACCAATCGATCCAGTCACACGCTCAACCAACCAATCCAGTCAAACTCAACCAGCCATTTCAATCACACGCTCAACCAATCAATCCAGTCAAACGCTCAACCAACCAATCCAGTCAAACTCAACCAGCCATTTCAATCACACTCAAATCACATACGTGGTCGAACATCTTTCTCACGACCCGCGCCACTGCGCCTCAGGTCCATTCTCACTGCCCGCGCCACTGCGCCTCAGGCCCAACCTCACAGCCCGCGCCACTGCGCCTCAGGCTCAGCCCTCAGATCAAGCCGGGCTCCGTCCCGCGTAACCACGCCTCAGGACATTTTCCCATTCCAATGACCCGCGTAACCTACGCCTCAGGTCTAGTCATGCCTCATTAGCCACACCCGCGTAACCTACGCCTCAGGTTGGCAGCCCTCCGATCGATCCGGGCTTTCTTTTCATGCACATGCACCACAACACAATTCGCCAGTCAACACATCGTACAAATCAAACTCGATCATGCTCACCACATTATATTTCGCCAAAGTCACACTGACAGGCCACCACACTCAAATTCAGCTCAGTTCAATTCACACTTCGCCACCTCAATTCACAAAACCCGACGTTCCAGTCGGTCACGCACAATTATTCACTTAAACACTCCACTCTAATCAGTCTAATTTAACTAAATTAGCACACCACATAATCTAATTTAATCATGAAATAATTAAACTAAATACACGCCCTAGCCATTTTAGCCCGAACTGGTCAATTAAATACCCAAAATACTAAGTAGGGTTTAGGGAGTCGCTTACTTAAATTTTGGCCCGGGAAAAGTTGACTCGGGCCTAGGGTGGCTTGGATGAACAGTGCAGACCGGGCACGTGTGCGGGCACGGCGGTCGGCCACGGGCGCGGCCACGGGCGCGGCGATGGGCGCGGGCGCGGGCGCAGGCACGGGCACGGGCGCGGGCACGAGCGCGGGCACGGGCACGAACGCGGGCGCGGCAGCGGGCAATGGGCACGAACGCGGGCACGGCTTGGGCACGGCGACGGGCAACGGGCGCGGCGGCGGGCGCGCGACTTGCGAGCACACGGGCCACGCCTTGGCTGGCCGGTTGGGCTGGCCGGCGGCGGCTAGCCGGCGGGGCTGACCGACGGCGGCGAGCGGCGGTGACGGCGACCGGCGGGCGGCGGCTGGACGGTGGAAGGGGAGAGGCTGGCCGGGAGGGAGAGGGGAAGAGGGAAGGGAGAGAGGGAGGACTGAGGGGGTGGCTGGCCGGTCGGACGGACGGGGCGGCGACGGCGCGGGACCGGCCGGGGCAAGCCGGCGAGCGGCGGCGATGGGCGACGGGGCTGGCTGGCTCGGGCTTGGGCAGGGAGGAGCTGCGGAGGAGGAGCGGAGAGGGAGAGAGAGAGGGGGAAGGCTGGGGGTGGTGGGGCGAGGTGGCTGGTGGACGGGCCGGCGAGCTGGCCGGCGGGGCGGGCGGCGACGGCGCGCGGCCGGCGAGCGGCGGCTGGGCTGGCTCGGCTCGGGCTGAGCAGGGCAGGGGGCGCCGGGGGAGAGAGAGGCCGAGAGAGGGGGGCTGGCGGCGACGGGGCGGAGGCGGCGGGGCTAGCCGGCGACGCGGCGCGGCGGCCGGGCTGGCGACGGCGGTCGACGGTCGCGCGGCGTCCGGCGGCTCGAGCAGAAAGCGAAGCAGACCCGGCCGAGGAACAACAAAACGAAGAAGAAGGGAGGGGAAGAGAGAGAGAAGAGAGGAGAGAGGGAGAAGAGAGGAGAGAGAGAGAGACAGGTCAGATCAGCATGCAGGGAGAGTGGGTGGGGAGTGGACGTGAGGCTGAAGGGGGGTTGCGTGCCCGGGGAATCGGGAAAAGAGAGAGAGAGAGAGAGGGGGAGAAGAGAGAGAGAGGGAAGAGAGAGAGGAGAGAGAGAGTCGTACGGGGAGGGGGGGTTTCCCGGCCGAAGAGAGAGAGTTTAAATTTTTGAAACTAAAGCGCGAACAAACGGACACGGTCCGAACTAAAAATCGACCTATCGGTTCTGATTTAATTCCAGAAAGAGGCCTAATAATCCCCGATAAATCTCAACAACATTCTAGGGCACCCTGTCAAAATAAAATACCCCAAATCACACTACGAGGGAGGTCTACCAGTCCAAATTTGTACCCGGTCCAGAAATCCACTTTCTCACTTTTCCCGATAATCTCGACACTGGCTGCAATAAAATCGACACCGTCCAATTTATTTCGTCCCGAAACTCCCGGAAATCGACTGCCAAGTTCAGGGTATAAATAACGACCAAATTCGATCGAGTGCGATTCTAGCAAAATTTCTAATTTTGAAAACAAGAACCCGAGAGTGATCAGTTCCCGGGCGAAATTTTATTATAAGCGCACTGACGAAATACTCGTTTTATAAATCCCAAAAATGGGCCGAAATCCGGACTGTTACACAACACAATTCGCCAATCAACACATTGTACAAATCAAACTCAATCATACTCACCACATTATATTCCACCAATGTCACACTGACATGCCACCACACTCAATTCAACTCAGTTCAATTCACACTTCGCCACCTCAATTCACAAACCCGAAGTTCAAGTCGGCCACGCACAATTGTCCAATCAAGCATACTATTTAATCCAATTCAAATTGCACAATTAAATCATAAAATCACTAATTTAATGCATGCCCTAGCCGTTCTAGCCCGAGACTAGTTAATAAGTACTCACGCACGAATTCAATTCACATCACAGCCCATCCCACTTGCCCACCATAATTAATCATTAATTATGCCCATAATTTTCACAATTTAATCTATTAATAATGCACATGCTAAAATTGCCTACAATCCACATTAAGCCTCTAAACCGGTACTAATTATCCCCTAGACAAGTCTACTAATACCCAATGTACTAAGTAAGGTTTAGGGAGTCACTTACCAAGTTTTGACTAGGGAAAGTCGGCCCAGGTCCAAAATAGTTCGGGTGAACAAGGTGGACTAGGCGCGAGCGCGGGCCACACGGGCGCGCTAGCCAGTCACTATAGGCGCAGTGGCCGATCGGCGTGCTTAGTGCGCGTGCGTGGCGAACGTGCGGCGTGCCCCGGGGCGCTCGGGCTCGCGGATGGGCCACATACTCGGGCGACGGGCGCGGGCGCGGGAGCGAGCACGACCATGGGCGATGGGCGCGCGACTTGTACGCGCGGGCCACGGGCCAGCCACGGCCTAGGCAAGCCCGGGCACGGCTGGGCGAGTGGCCCGAGCTGCTGGCCAACTGGCTGGCCGGCAAGCTGCGGCGGGCGGCGGCGGCGACGGAAGGACAGCGAGCGGCTGAACAAGGAGAGAAAGGATGGCCGAGAGGTGAGGGGGAAAGGGGAAAGGAGAGGGAGGGGCTGAGGGGCGGCGGCGACTAGCGGACGGGCCAGCGAGCTGGCCGGCGGGGCAACATGGCGCGGGACCGGGCGGGGCGAGCCGGCGAGTGGCGACGGCAACGGGGCTGGCTCGGGCTCGGGTGGAACTGGACTAGGAGGAAGCTGGGGAAGGGAGAGGTAAGAGGGGCTGGCAGAGCCGCAGGGGATGGCGGCGACGGCGACGGGGCGGAGGCGGTGGCCGGACGACGCGCCGGCGGCTGGGCTGGCTCCGGGCGCGACGAGCAGCGGCGACCAGCTCGCTGTCGCGTGCGTGAGAGAGGAGGAAGGGGCGGCTGGGGCTAGCGACGCGACGGCGACGGGGCTGGCCGAGCGGCGCGGCGATCGGGCTGGCGACGGTGGCGCGCGACGGCCGACGAGCTCGGGCGGGGGTCGAGCAGTCGAGCGAAGAAGAACCAAAGAAGAGAAAAAGAACGAAGAAAAAGAAGAAGAAGGAGAAGAAGAGAAGGAAGAGAGAGAGGACAGAGAGAGAGGTCTGACAGGGGGAGGGGACGTGAGCATGAGTGCATGGGGAAGGGGTAGCGTGCGGCAGGCCGGGGGAAAGAGAAAGGAGAGAGAGAGAGAGAGAGAGAGAGAGAGAGAGAGAGAGAGAAGGAAAAAGGAAGAGAGAGAGGAAAGGAGGAGAGAGAGAGAGAGGGGTAACGTGCGTGGGGATGGGGGAAACGAGCAGAGGAGAGAGGAAAGAGAAAAAGAGAGAGAGAAAAGAGTTTAAATTTTAACTTCAAGCGCGAACCAACGGACATGGTCCAAACTGAAAATCGATCTATCGGTCCCGATTTAAATTTGGAAAAAGGCCTAACAGTCCACAACAAATCTCGGTAATAATCTAGGGCAAAATTCCAAAATAAAATAACCAAACCACACTACGAGGGTGGTCTACCAGTCCAAATTCGTACCCGGTCAAAAATTCACTTTCTCACTATTCTTGATAATGTCGACGTTGGCCACAATAATCTCGACACCATCCAATTTATTTCGTCTCGAAACTTCCGAAAATCGACTGCTGAGTTTGGGGTCTAAATAACGGACAAATTCGATCGAGTATGATTTTAGCAGAATTTCATTTTTTTAAAAAACAAGAACCCGAGAGTGATCAGTTCTCGGGCGAAATTCTATTATAAGCGCACTGACAAATTACACGTTTTATAAACCCCAAAAATGGGTCAAAATCCGGAATGTCACATATCTCGCAAGAAAGTCCTGCTCACAAACTAAGTTAGGTAGTGTCACGACCGAACTCCCGAGCACCTATTTGACAACATGCAAAAAGGAGGGGGGCTCCCCTGGTACGTGCTAGGTCTAGGTTCGGGACTTAACTCAGGCTCTCCCAAGCCCATACCATATCTCGACTTATGGTTTAAATATTTAACATGCAAATGGTTTATACTAAGGAGTTGCCACTAATCGATTTGAGGTAGGTCGATTAGAAACCCAGATAGGGTGACAGAAGTATCACCCTATTCCTATAAACCCGAGATTAACTGAATTCGGAGACTTGATTACATTAGTTGAATAACTAAGGCCCTTTCGGTACCATTTTACCCTATTCATTTTTTGAAAACATTTGTCAAGCAATTTGGATTGATTTTAGGACCTTTCTCCTAACATTTGAAGTGATCAAGCGAGTGCATAATAAAAAATGATCAGCAGTTAGGAACACAGCAAGTCATGCAGCCTAGGGTTCTAATCTGAACTAAGTCAAACGGCATTCAGAAACACAACAGTTCATGCAATTGTATTAAAAAACATGCATACTAAAAATGTAATGGTAATAGTAAAACATGTAACATATTACCGCGCGATTTCAGGCTTGTCTAATTTAAATAAAACAACAACATGCATAATATGACAAAGGATTAAAACACTTAGATAAGTCATGCAAAAAAAATTTTAGGAAGTTTTTTTTCGAAAAAAAAATCGAGATAAAAAAAAAATAAGAAAAGAAAAAGGAAAAAAAATTTGCAATTTTTTTTAAAAAATTTTTTTGAAATTTTTTTTTCGGGAAAAAAATAATAATAAAACGAAAATATTATTATTTTCTGAAAATATATTTCATTTTATTTTATTTTTAAAAACATTAAAATTTTAAATTTTTTATTAGAAAAAGGAAAAGAAAAAACTTTTTTATTTTTTAATATTTTTTAATAAAATAAAATAAAAATATAATATAATATAATATAATAAACCGGTCAGGTCAGGTCGGATCCGAGTCGGTCAGAACCGACTCGACCCATTGCATTGACCCGGGTCACTGACCCGAATACGGACCAGATCGGGCCCTGTTAGGGCCCGATCCGATCGATGAAGACAAAATTAGGCCGGTTCGACCAGGTCGAACCAACCCAATTTGCTTGCAAAACGGTCCATAGACCGGTCAAAGAATGGCTCCCACGTGACTGTGCACGCGGGAGCCTCACCGGCGGAATCTGGCGAGTTCGCCGGATGACCCAGGCCATCAACGGCCTTGATCTTCACCCCATAACCCCCCCACATATCTTTTTCGATGGCTGGGCTTGCCGTCCGATCACCCTTTCGCCGGCCAGTGACGAAAAACAATTAGGCCTTAGTGAGGCATTTCAGCGAACACATAATGGGCGCCACAAAAACCGGGGAGTTTTGACCTCTTCCGTCGATCCGGTCAGCTCCGGCGAACTGGGTTTACCTCCGACGGTGACTGGGGGCCACGACCGACGTCGATATGGGCCGGGACGCGCGCGACACGGCAAGCACAAGTCTCAACCAAACCGGACACCAAAACAGAGCAAAACAGGGGCAGTCCGAGCCAGAAGAGGCTCACCGGTCCACGGCACATCTGGGTGGTCTCCGGCCGATCTGGGGACGACGGTGACGCTACAGATTTTCTCCGGCGAGGTCTCGGTCCGCTTTCTCTCTCGCTCTCTTCTCTGTGTCTCTTTGTCTCTGTTTTTCTGGAAAATGGCCGACCGGCCTCCCTCTCTCTCTCTAGCCTTTTATAGTGGCGACGACGATGACATTCTGCTCCATTGCGTTTGCAATGACGCCAGCTTGCACCGGCCTACTCTGGCTCGCGACTTTCGCAGCCATTTAGGCTGGTGCAAAGCAGAGTAGGGGGTGGGCCATACAGACGCAAAAGAAGAGAGGAAGAAGGAGGAGAGGAGGTCGGGTTTTCAGGGAGGACAGGATTAGCAATTAATACTAGTCCCGTCGGCGTGCTCATTCATCCTTCCTTTGGCCTGCTGACGATGATGACAAGGGGCGGCACCGCCGTGCGTCGACGTGACGATGTAAACAGGGGCGAACAGGGGAACGAGACAGCGACGCGGCGGAGGGGAAGAAGGAAGAAGAAGCTAGGCTGGGCTAGGCTAGTCGTAGGAGAGGAAAAGAAGAAGAAAGAAAAGCGGGCTGGGGCCGCAGGGGGGAAGAAAAGGGAAGAGGAAGGAGGCTGGGCCGGGGGGGGGAAAAGGAACGGGCTGGGTCGGTTCGGCCCCGACCCAGCCAGACTCGATTTTTTTCTTCTTTTTTTAAATTAATTAATTAATTAAAAAAATTTACTATATTATTATTTTTTGGAATTTTTTTAAATTAACACTTTAATAGACCATATTAACACAAACACGCCTAATTTCTATATCCAATGCATAGAAATATATATTTTTTGTTTTAGGAATTAATAGAAATTAACTCCTAAATTTTGTGTGATCTATTTTGGGCAAATTAGAAATAGGTGACAACAGCTGCCCCTCTTTGAAAGTGAGCTTGTAGAGTTTGAGCTCGCAGAGGTTACGTTCAAAGATAAAATGACACCTAAATTTGGCCCATACATGCTCAATGAATGTTATTTTTTAGAGACTGTGAGTCTCATTTTTTATGCGATATAAAATGATGCATGTTAAAGCAAATAAAAACATACATAGGGTTACTTACCTTGTTGAATGGTAGAGTAATTCCAAATAATTGATATTGTGTGTCGAGGACCCAAACCTTTCTTCGGTCACCTTGACGGGGGAAATGGTTTGTCTAGGACCCGAACCTTTCTTCGATCGCCTTGATTGACTGGATTTTGTTTGTCCAGGACCCGAACCTTTCTTCGGTTACCTTGACTGGAGATTATTTTGCCAAAATACCTAGGGGTTTTCGCCCAAGGATTTGACGGTTTGCCTAGTGGATCCTTGCCAGGAGGTCTTGAAAAGCTCAAACGATGAGTACCTCGGGGTCCTCGCCTGAGGATTTGATGATTTGCTTGATGGGCCCTGGCCATCAGGTCTTGGAAAGCTCAAACAATAAGCACCTCGAGGTCCTCGCCCGAGGATTTGATGGTTTGCTTGGTGGGTTCTCGCCATCAGGTCTTGGAAAGCCCAAACGATGAGCATCTCGAGGTCCTCGCTTGAGGATTTGATGGTTTGCCTAGTGGGTCCTCACCATCAGGTCTTGGAAAGCTCAAATAATGATCACCTCGGGGTCCTTGCCCGAGGATTTGATGGTTTACCTGGTAGGTCCTCGCCATCAGGTCTTGGAAAGCTCAAACGATGAGCACCTTGGGGTCCTCGCCCGAGGATTTGATTGTTTGCCTGGTGGGTCCTCGCCATCAGGTCTTGGAAAGCTCAAACGATGAGCACCTCGGGGTCCTCGCCTGAGGATTTGATGTGAATAAAAGGGTCAAATCAATGTTCCGCTGGGCACATTCCTGCCTCTTAAGGGCGTGTCTCCTGTCAGACGAGTTTTTCTTTGTGCAAACGCGTATGCATTCATCGGAGAAATAAACAACTGAGGTTGTTTTTGAATGTTGTATGAAATATCTTGACCAGTTAGTCAAGATGCTTTTCTTTTTCAAAGAAATACCCAATTTACCTTCTGGATAGTTTGAAAAGAAATCCGATGATTTTGGGACTGGGTAAAGGGTAGAATGTACTTACCTAAGCATGTTCCCGAAGGTTTGATGTATCATCTGCTGAATAACCAACCTTTTTTGGAGCATCGCTTTTGAGATGATAATGAGGGCTTTTCCGTGTCCGAACTTTATATTCTATCACTGGGGATTAAAACTCTAAGCTATCAAAGATGACTAGCACAAACATGCATGCATTCATCAAGGATAAACAAGTTGGGCTATTCCAGAGTGTGCATTTGAAGGTTCATGCATGATGATTTTGCCATGTTTGCAGCACCAAAAATCCACCGAGGGTTAATTAAGATAATTTTTCGCAAGGTGGACTTTCTCGAGACGATGAACAAGGGACTTTCAGTCATAGAGGACTTTCCACTCGCTCTCATTGAAAAGGATTGTTTGTCCCGACCATTAATGCGGGAACATCGAAAACACTCAGTCTGACCGCTATCATATCAACAAGGGTCTGAGTTTTCTCGCAAGCGGTACGACACTACCAATCTAAGAGGTCTTCTTCAGGGTCATAATGTAGGATTGGTCAATGGCTTAACAAAGGAAACTGTCAGAATAAAGGCTATGAAAGAAAATATTTTGCAATTATCTCCGGGTTTACAAGTCAAGAACCCTGCAAAACGAGATAAAAATAGTCTTGCTCGCACCTCCTTGAGCATTGTTTATAAACATTTGAAATCCCGCATTAATTCAAGTGTCCTAGTCAAAAAAGACTTTATGAGAGATGTAACACGGGTTTTGTTTATGGGTTGAGAAACGAAATGATCGTTGGGCTCAAAAATGTGTGTAAGGATGAGAATTGGTGATCCTCTTGGCATTGTCACCAGTCTTCTTCTCCACCATCAGGATCCTTCTAGAAGACTCCCCGGATAATCTTGTATTTTAGCATCTTTAACAACTTTTCCTTAGGAAGCTTTTGTGTCAAGCATTTTCTTGGATACCATTTTATCTATCATGTAGCAGATCTTTGCCAAGACAGAGTTCGTAAAATCGGAATTTATATCAAAGGAGAACTCAAGTTTGAACCCTTTGGGGTCGACTATTCTCTACCACTTGACAACTTTGGGGTATTTGAGAGTACTTTATCATCCTTAGAGATCTCCTCAGTTAAAATTTCATTGTTTTTCATAGCAGCTACCCAGAAATTGGGAACTCCTTTCTCTTCATCTTTTTCATCGTTTTTCTTCTTCTCTTTTTCTTTTGTTTGTTTTTTATTCATGGGCATTGACCTTGCTTTTACCAGGCACACTGCTTTTTTATGCCCCTATTTTCAACATTTTTTTAGTTGCTCTTCTGGTGTTGTCAAGACTAGCATAAACAAAATTGAACAGAATAATGTTATTAGGCTCTTAGGGTCTTCATCTTCATTCAATAATTGGGACCGTAATGCTCAAACTGTGGTGACTTTTGCCTTGCCCCAGTATGGGGGATGATCACCAATTGGGTTCGTACGAAATGAAATTATCGGCTCAATTGGGCTAGCAAAGGATATAAGTGCATGGGATAGAAGAAAAACTACTCTTCATCATCCTAGGGCATTTAGATTAACGCGAGAGTTCATATGCAATAAAAATACTTAAAGAATGCAAGTGAGCAAGAAAATTTCTATACATCTTTTCGCCTTGTGCGAGCTATTGCAGCAGATGATCATAGAAAATTTTAGATATTACAAACTCCTCATCCTTCTTGTCTTGCTCAGTGAAAACATCACTGTTATCAATAACATCATTGGCATTCTAGGCAAGCATTAGTTTGCTACTTCTCTCTTGACAAAGCCCTCTTAGCCTCGGCTGTCTAGCAGTCGATGGTGTGCTTGTCTTGGAGGACTCCGTCGAGGATCACAGGTTCCATGAAAATAGCGAGGTCGAAGCCATGAAGGCAATGACGGAAAGGGAAATGATGTTTTTCTTGTTTTCTCTGAGTTTGAATCCATCCTATGAGGCTAATTTACCTCAAGTTGCCCCAATGTGGGGTGGTTCTTGACAGGGGTAATTTGAAAGGAATCTCTGAGTGTATGGGCTCAAAAATGGTCAAACAAATGATCAATGGTAGTGTATAGGGTAGAGAAATGAACTGCCTCTCGTCACTTTGGCTATCGTACCTTATGCGAGAAATCCCTTTACCTCGTAGAAATGAAACTCTTTCACTCATCCTGCAAGAGTTTGGTACGTGAGAATATGTATAGACCAAGGATTGCCTCTCATCATCCTGACACACCTCGTTCAATACACCAGAATAGTTAGACACCATTAGTCGAATTGTCAAAATTTTCACATGGAATCGGTGGATTAAACAAGTAAAATTACCATGCAAGAGTCCCTTCCATGTAATGCACTTGAGGAAGAAAATAGCATCCATTTTCTTTAATTATTTCTTTCTTCTTGTTTCTTTCTACTCTTGTGAGAAAAGTTTCTTTAGAGAAAGATATACTTACCTATGCTGGGACAATGAGGCATACCTGCAAGGTAATAAAAAAGATCATGTTAATGAATGGCTTTTTAAGGGATAGGAATTGGAAACGATACAACATTACCCTTCGTGATTCCATTCATTGGAGATTCAACTAACAACTCCTTAAGTTTTCTCGGATGTCAGTAACCCCATTCTGACAAAAACATGAGCTTATGTTAGAAGTGAGATGATTGAGGGTAAATTGAGAACGATACAGATTACCCTTCTTCCATTTTGCCTACAAGGCTAGCAGAGTCTTTTCTCCTTTTTACTTTGTTCAGCCTTCTCTATCTCAGTCTGCTCCTCCCTAAACTTGGTCTCAAAGCTCGAATGAGATCCTCTATAATTAGGGGTGCCTCCAACTGGAAAGTCCTATTGTCGACGCATGTTATGCCAACGTAGTTCTGGCATGCTGAGGAGTTTCTTGTAAATGCTTTGATTGCCGACATACACAGAGTATGTGCAATTGCTTGCATGGGGATCTTCGCAGCAAAGCTAATCTCTACTTTAAAGGTCTTTGACGGACGTGAGCGTGACTGACGTCGAGACCTCCATGATTGGTAGGACTAGGATTGACTCTATCTTGTCATATATAAAGTCTTTTCCAATTGCTTGCATAGGATCTCTATTCAAATTTGCCCTCCTAGTCTATTCTTCCAATTAAGCATTTCTTCGTCATGCTTCATTTGAGAGGTTTCAACATTGGTGCTCCATCTAGCTTGCTAGTATGTCAGGGTCTAGCATGTTCCCCATTTCATTATCTGCAAAAAGGATGGAATGTCATTTCCAAAATTTATTAAGGAGAAAGACATACCTTTTTTTCTTTTAAAAGGGGTAATCTTTTCTTGATCTGTCCCAGACTTTTGTACGAAATGATGTTTCGCTCATCATGGTATTAAGGAATGCTCAGCACTCCCTCTAACTTTCTGGAATTGATATCTTATATTAAAAGTAATGAGATTTGCCCCATATTTTATTTTAAAGATTGGCTGATCTTTGCTTGGACTGCCCTTATCAAATGAGTTGGTCTGTTAGCATTACCAGGGTCTAATGCACTCTTCAACTTGTGTCATTTTCAAATGTCTTCTTTGTAAAAACAAATTAAAAAGGAGTATGTTCTGAGACATGAAGTGAGCGAGTTAGAAAAACAAACAAGGTTATCAATATGCACGTTTTTCCACCACCGTTCTTTTTTGCCTTTTTGAAAAATGATAAAACACTTGTTTTATTTTCAAAAGCTTAGAAATGAGGAAGCATGATGAAGCCCGGGTCTCAGAACACTTTCCTTTACATGGCTGGATATCATCAATGGGCCGGTTTGGTATATTGCTTCATGCCCTCAAAATATTATTTATTCACAATATTTATATTTACAATCTCAAGATAGGGAGAGTTCAAAAAGACATTTCTTGCAGCAGAAATGACGACAAAAAACAAAATACAAGGATAGCCCCTTTTTTAGGGATTTATGCAGAAAAGATTAGAGGAGTTCTACTCAAGTGGGTTTGCACCCATTCCCTTCACCAGTCTAGAATGAAAAAGTCTCGGTGTCCAACAGGTTTTGAATTCGGTGCTTAAGAGTATAAAACCCATCAGTTCAATGCCCCACCTCGCCCATGTGATAATCACACTTTTTAGATGGATTGTAATTTGAAAAGTTCTCAGGATTAGGTCACTTCGGTTCAGTGAAAAGCAATCCTTTCTTCCGGAGTATTGCCAGCATTTGAGACGGAGATCCTAGGAGGGGAGTGAACTGTTTCCGATTGTTTTGCTTTTGTGATGAAGGGATACTGGGTTTGTATTGTTCACATTGCATGAACTTTGGGCATGAGGCGCTCGATTCCTTAGGATCAAGGGAATCGTGGACATTTTCAGCTATGACATCTTTACCTTTTGGGTTAACACTGAAGGGCTCTATTTGAATCATCACCCTTGATCTTGGATAGCAATACGGAGTCATGATGAGTTGGTCTAAGCGGACTGACAAATGTTCAACTTGTTTCGAGAGTTGTTGAAGAAAGGCGAAGACTTGCTTCATTTCTATCTCCATTTTATTGAGACGGGCATTTTCTTCGGCCATTTTTTTTGTAACTACCTGCAAAAACGCTAATATAAATGAGTATAATGCCTGATAAAAAATCATTTTATGACATAGTCATAATATTATTACATATTTTCTTTATTTGCAAAGAAAACAATAAACAAAAAGGTTTTTATTAATATCAACATTACAGGCGGCGTCCCCGAGGTTCAAACCCCGGTCACCTCGGACCGTTACACCTCATCCCCGGATACCATTGGGCCAAAGGCCGCGGTGGTGTCACTAAGGGACAAAAAATTTTATTTAAAGCATAAAAAGCGGCCCGAGTTATATTAGCATTAGTACAACTTAAAAATACTTTTAAGGAAGAAAACCAAAACTCCTAAACATAAATATTGGGGAAATATATAAAAAGGGCTTTTGACAAAAAGGGCGCCCTTCCCGGATGCTCATTTTATAAACGATGGGAAAGCTATTGTCTTCTCGGAGCTGTTTATTTTCACAGATAAGCTTCGAAATAAGCGTATCTCTTGTCTTGTCGGTCCCACCATGCCAGAAATTTTTTTAGAAGTGGGGACAAATTGGGCATTAGTTCTTCCCATCGTGTATAGAATGCAATCAACGGGTGGCCTAATAATAACAAATCAATTGAATTAGTAGGCCGTATGATAAAATGAGAAGGGATAGAATATATACCTTTCCTTGAACCATGGCAATCACAACAATATACACATGAGGAGTGAGGTTCGATTTCTATTTTAGACTAGCTTAGCAAAGTGAAATTAAAAGATGCCTGACCGTCGCAGTCTCACATTGGTGTCAAGTCCTTTTAATCTCGGCCAAATCGAAAGGAATATCTTATAGTCACGCGAATAGCGGCTAAAGATATTTCTTTACAATTTTTAGAAATAAATTTCGGAGAGAAGAAAGGCAACCTCTACATTGCGGACTCGCGTTCGAGATCGTATCTTTCTTAACACCATCCTAAAATATCCTATCGCAGCCCAGGTCCGGCAACGTGGTTGTGTGTGCAATAGTATAATGCTAAATCATTAAAGCATGCACAATAATTTATAAACAATCATTTCGAACCTGCAAGAACAAATAACACCTTACTGTCAGGCTCATACTTGGAATCCTTGCTACCAAACAAAGATTATTTTGAACAGGGTAAAAATTTTGGCTTAAGTCCACTTTAGAAAAATGCAAGTCCTTAGCGGAGTCGTCAGTCTGTCGCGACCGAACTCCCGAGCACCTATTTGACAACATGCAAAAAGGAGGGGGGCTCCCCTGGTACGTGCTAAGTCTAGATTCGGGACTTAACTCAGGCTTTCCCAAGCCCATATCATATCGTGACTTAGGGTTTAAATATTTAACATGCAAATGGTTTATACTAAAGAGTCGCCACTAATCGATTTGAGGTAGGTCGATTAGAAATCCAGATAGGATGACGGAAGTTTCACCCTATTCCTACGAACCCGAGATTAACTGAATTCGGAGACTTGATTACATTAGTTGAATAACTAAGGCCCTTTCGGTACCATTTTACCCTATTCATTTTTTGAAAACATTTGTCAAGCAATTTGGATTGATTTTAGGACCTTTCTCCTAACATGTGAAGTGATCAACCGAGTGCATAATCAAAAATGATCAGCAATTAGGAACACAGCAAGTCATGCAGCCTAGGGTTCTAATCTGAACTAAGTCAAATGACATTCAGAAACACAACAGTTCATGCAATTGTATTAAAAAAGCATGCATACTAAAAATGCAATGGTAATCGTAAAACATACAACATATTACCGCGCGATTTCAGGCTTGTCTAATTTAAATAAAACAACAACATGCATAATATGACAAAGGATTAAAACACTTAGATAAGTCATGAAAAAAAAATTCGGAAGTTTTTTTTTTGGAAAAAAAAATCGAGATAAAAAAAACGAAAATAAGAAAAGAAAAAGGAAAAAAAATTTTGCAATTCTTTTTTGAAAATTTTTTTTGAAATTTTTTTTGCGGGAAAAAAATAATAATAAAACGAAAATATTATTATTTTCTGAAAATATTTTTAATTTAATTTTATTTTTTAAAAAAATTAAAATTTTTAATTTTTTTAATAAAATAAAATATAATATAATATAATATAATAAACCGGTCCGGGTCGGTTCCGACCGACCCAACCCATCACGTTGACTTGGGTCACTGACCCGGATACGGACCGAATCGAGCCCAGTTAGGACCCGATCCGATCGATGAAGACAAAATTGGGCCGGTTCGATTGGGTCAAACCGGCCCAATTTGCTTGCAGACCGGTCTGCAGATCGGTCGAAGAATGGCTCCTGCGTGACTATGCACGTGGGAACCTCACCGGCGAAATCTGGCGAGTTCGCCGGATGACCCAGGCCATCCACGGCCTGGGTCTTCACCCCATAACCCCCCACATACCTTTTCCGATGGCTGGGCTCGCCGTCTGATCACCCGTTCACCGGCCGACGACGAAAAACAATTGGGCCTCAGTGAGGCATTTCAGCGAACACATGGTGGGCGCCACAAAAACCAGGGAGTTTTGACCTCCTCCGTCAATCCGGTCAGCTCCGGCGAACTGGGTTTACCTCCGACGGCGACTGGGAGCCACAACCGATGTCGGTATGGGCCGGGACTCGCGCGACACAGCCAACGTGAGTCCCGGTCAAACCGGACACCAAAACAAAGCAAAACAGGGGCAGTCGGGGCCGGGAGAGGCTCACCGATCCACGGCACGTCTGGGTGGTCTCCGGCCGATCTGGGGGCGACGGTGACGCTACAGATTTTCTCCGGCGAGGTCTCAGTCCGCTTTCTCTCTCTCTCTCTCTCTTCTCTGTGTCTCTTTGTCTCTGTTTTTCTGGAAAATGGCCGACCGGCCTCCCTCTCTCTAGCCTTTTATAGTGGCGACGACGATGACGTTCTGCTCCATTGCGTTTGCAATGACGCCAACTTGCACTGGCCTACTCTGGCTCGCGACTTTCGCGGCCATTTAGGCCGATGCAAAGCAGAGTAGAGGGTGGGCCATACAAACGCAAAAGTAGAGAGGAAGAAGGAGGAGAGGAGGTCGGGTTTTCGGGGAAGACGGAACTAGCAATTAATGCTAGTCCTATCTGCATGCTCGTTCAGCCTTCCTCTGGCCTGCTAACAATGATGATGAGGGGCAACGCCGCCGTGCGTCGGCGTGACGATGTAAACAGGGGCGAACAAGGGAACGAGAGAGCGACGCGGCAGAGGGGAAGAAGGAAGAAGAAGTTGGACTGGGCTGGGCCCAGCCGCAGGAGAAGAAAAGAAAAAGAAAGAAAGCGGGCTGGGCCCGCGGGGGGGGAAAGAAAAGGGAAGAGGAAGGAGGCTAGGCCGCGCGGAAAGGAGAAGCTGGGCTGCGTGCAGGGGGTGAAAAAAAAAGGAACGGGCTGGGTCAGTCCGGCCTCGACCCGGCCAGACTCGATTTTTTTTTCTTCTTTTTTTAATTAATTAATTAAAAATTTATTATATTATTATTTTTTGGAATTTTTTTTAAATTAACACTTTAATAGACCATATTAACACAAACACACCTAATTTCTATATGCAATGCATAGAAATATATTTTTTTTTTGTTTTAGGAATTAATAGAAATTAACTCCTAAATTTTGTGCAATTTATTTTGGGCAAATTAGAAATAGGTGTCAACAGGTAGAGAGACATTAAATGAAATCCAAAAATTCGAGGACATATCCAAAGTTGTTTGGAGGGTCAAGGCTCTCCCAGACTCCATCCTTGTAAACAAATTCACTAGACAAAGAATATGAGATGTTTGAAAATATTTAAGGAAAAAGCATCCAAAAACCTCAAATCATACTCACTGTGAAACATTTACCTTGCACTTTTTTCTGGCACAAAAAATTTCAAACTTGAATCTGTCACGCCCCGGACCTTAACGGGCTCGCAACACCCCTACGGCAGTCGTATCGAACGCGACGTCCCAGGACATGTCGCCAACCCAAACGGAATATCCACATGAATAAGTAAGCGGAAGCAAAATAAAACGACCCAGACAAAAGACAAACTGAGGGATAGCACAAAACAATAATTTCACAACAATGGAAAATAGTCAAACATTAGGCTCCTAGGGTTACATCCACCACCATCATCAAATAGGGACAGGTGGTAGGGTAAGCTAGCTAGCTACACAAAAATGGCTATACCAAAAAACTTCCAAGCCCAGGACCCAAATGCTTCTATGATACCCAATCTGAATCAAACCCTGAAGACTCTGATTCCATGCTAGAGTTCATCTCAATCAGCTCTTCCTTGTGCTTGAACTCCAAGGGCTCTGGCACGGGCTCTGGCTCAAGCTCGGACTCTTCAAATTCCTTATCAAGCTCGAGATCCTCAAGTGCTATGGGTTTTGGTACGGGCTTGGGTTCGTGACCAAGGTTCTCCGGGGGATCTTCAGTGTCCAGAACCTCACCATCATGAGCATATACGTCCCTGAGCTCCCAATTCACGGCATCCCCCCGGATTGGGTCAACTAGCTTCAACCCATCACGATAGAACCAGATTAGGTAAGTGTGGCGATACAAGTCCTCCAAGCCCACATCTACCTAGACTGTAGTGAGGTGCCTAATGTAAGTTTGATTTGGACCTACTGGGTACTCGGTCTCCTCATGCACCGTATGCATAGAAAACCCAAAACGCCGAGGTTGCGACATGATCAAAATCGGGGTTAGGGATGTGACGCCCCCGTACCTCGGGGCCATAAACGTGACGTCCCGTTCATTATTATCTTTCGTTATACACGCGCGGAAGCATACTCGGGACAATCACAATAACAACAACAACGGGATTAAGACAACAGTATCATGAGCAAACCTTATTATTACAGTGCATGCAAATATGTTTTAAGAAGCCCTTCGGGCCATGACAATCAACACATATAATCTACAAGCCTACTCCAAAGGCTTTTCTAATTACAGGCTGCCGTGGTTTGGGTTTTCCTATCCCCACTATGACTTCTCGCTCATCGCTTTCCCCAAACTTCAACATGGCTCGAACTCCTCCTGACGCCGCTGTCCGTTCGACCATCCTATGTACCTGAGGGTGGGAAAATGGGGGGTGAGTCGGGGAGACCCAGTAAGTAAACCTACTAATACCAAGCGAGGACGAGGGGATCCCCGTTAGCACAAGCCGGCCCTTACCGCACCCGCATCAATGGCAGATCAATAGCAAAGTTCAACAAGAGAACATCAAGCACGGCTACATCGTGCACACGTTACAAACCACGGCTCGGTTCTATCTCAAAACAACATCAAACACGAAACATGATCAAATCAAGAAATGAACCAACCACAATCAACCAAACGATCGAGAAACGGTCCAAGCAAACCGTGTCACAACGTATCGCAACTTCCTTTCCCGATATTAGGAAGCTTACTTACACAACATCAAACAAAACTTAGAGAACGGGGTCGAGACGGGTGAGCTCGAGAGATTTCGGGCTTGAACACGAACGCTCGGGCCTATGACTTTCTCCCTTGATCGACAACGAGAGAGACAGGCTCGCCGGTAAGCTTTTTCTCTCTTTCTTTCTTTCTATTTCTCTCTTGGTTTTCTCTCAGCAACTCACGGTGTCGCCCTTTCTTTTCTTTCCCTTTGCTTTCTCTCTCTTAGTTTTCTCTCTCTTTCTCTTTCTCTCTCTCTCTCTCTCTCTCTCTCTCTCTCTCTCTCTCTCTCTCTATTTCTCTCTCTTCTTGGCCGAATGGCCTTTTTCTATTTATAGGGAGAGGAAACTTGGGGACTAAGTTTGGATGACATAAGCGCTTATGTCATCGCGGCGCCTGAGGTCATCGCGCGTGTCATTGGGGTGCGTGAGGTAAGCGCTTACCTCACATGGCTATCATGAATGGCCATCAAATTCAAGCATCATAATGGCCCATTAAATGCATGTCATCATGAAGGGTCAACAAAGTCAAGAATCATAAATGCAAGCCATTAATTAGGCTTCTTCAACAAGCTTCTTCCTTGGCCACTCATTCCAAATTTCGTTTTCCCCTGGTCCGACCTCCGCAAAATGCATAAAATATCTCATTTGAAAGCTCAGAACACGTACTTTAAATCACCAGAAGACACCAAGTCCAAATTCCAACGTTTTCATATAGAAAATGCTAAATCTTTGAAATCTGGAGAAACCGAATAGTTTTCCACGGTTCACGAAATCGCACTTGAAATCATAGTAAATGAACTCCGAAAATTCTAAAATTCGGATATGTCATAAACAAGACCTCAATAAACATTTTTCGTGAAGAACACAAAATCTAATTCTCTCTGTAAATACCATTTTCAGTCACTCAAAGACAGACTAAAAATAGCTTACTGGAATAGCATTTTTATTTCTCAAAATAAGCTCTGTCCAGTATCCAAATCATCTTAGAAAATTTCCAAATTAGTACACGTTATAGAAAAGGAAGTCCTCAACAACTTTCATGAAGAAAACATTTCCAAACTCGGCCCAGAAAAGCCTGTAGAAAATCAAGACGGTGTAAACATCATCGAAATACCCATTCTGGGCAGTTTCACACAGTCTAAAAATCAGGTCTTTGTACCACTCATATCAATTCCAAAAATTCTAAAATTAAATCATGTGAAACTTCAAAATGTTTGGAACAACTTTCTAGAAGACAGCATTTGGAAATTCAGATCACACAAGTCTCCCCAAAAATAACAAAAGAAAAGGGTACAGATGATCCGAAAACTCGGTTTTCCAAAACAAGAGAAAACCATTTTAGTTATGATTGGAAAACCACCAAACTTAATCCATAGCCAATTCTCAAGGATTGAAATTGAGGATATTACCATTTACCTGCGGCTTCCCAGGCCCAAAAATCGGGATGTGACAAGGGATCTGAAATAGTGTGCACTACAGCAATGAGAATAAATCTCAATAAGTAAATAACCTATACCCCACCTAGGCCAATACGTACCCAGATGAGTCCCGGCATGCAATCTAGCAATCGACATAATAAAATTCTCATGCACACTTACCTCACCTCAAATGACCCGCCAACTCCGCGCATTAGTCACATCACAATAATGCAATAATAGATCAAAAACATAATATAAACACTTGAGCATCATAACTATGTACATTCACCCAATTCAACCAAACACATTTCGCATACGTGGCCAACCAACTATCCACGACCCACATCAACACACCTCAGGTCCATTCTTACAGCCCGCGTCAACATGTCTCAGGCTCAACCCTCCGATCAATCCGAGCTCAGTCCCAAGTAACCACGCCTCACGACATTTCTCTTGACCCGCGTAACCACACCTCAAGTCATTTCTTGCCTTTTTAGCCACACCCACATAACCACGCCTCAGGTTGGCAACTCTCCAATCAATCCAAGCTTAGTCCCGCGCAACCACGCCCCAGGACATTTCTCTCGACCCATGTAACCACGCCTCATGTCATTTCTTACCTTTCTAGCCACACCCGCGTAACCACGCCTCAGGTTGACAACCCTCCGATCAATTTGGGCTCAATCCCACTTAACCATGCCTCAGAACATTTCTTTCGACCCACATAATCACACCTCAAGTCATTTCTTGCCTTTCTAGCTACACCCGCATAATTACGCCTCAGGTTGGCAACCCTCCAATTAATCCGGGCTTAGTCTCGCATAACCACGCCTCAGGACATTTCTCATGCACATACGGCACAACACAATTCACCAATACTAATCTAACACATTATACTATTCAAATCCGAGCCGTGCTCACGACATTAGCCCTACCAATCCGACCTTCAAGTCAGCCACATTCAAACACCCATTTCACCTACAAACGCCACTATAATTCAGTCATTGAATGCATCTCGATCGATTACTAATTTAGCACAAAATCACCACCACAATAAATCACAAAATAATCACATGCAATTAACTAATCCCTACCTAATTTAATCACTAAACCAACACTAATCACCCCGAAACAATTATAATAATACCTAAGGTACTAGGTAGGGTTTAAGGAGTCACTTACTTAGGTTTTGCCCAAGGAAAATCAGCAAGAGGCCAAAATGGCCCAGAGGAACTATGGCAGGCTCAGTGCGACACGGGTGGAATAGGCAAGGTGGCCGACCATGGCTTGGCACAGTCCTCGACCACGGCCGGGCGAGCGGCTAGGAAAGCGGCGAGGCTGGGCAGCGCCGAGCGACACGAGCACGGCCTAGGCAGCGGCCAGGCGAACTTGGCTATGGCCAGGCGAGCAAGCTAGGTGGACGGGTGATAGGCTCAACCACGGTCAGACAATCCGACCAAGGCAGGGACAACAGCCGGCGAGCTCAGCCACGACCTGGGCAAGCAGCTGGTGAGCTACGACGGCCATAGCGAATGGGTAAGCATGCGACCCGACTGGCTGGCATGCAAGTTAGCCGGCAAGCTAAGCAGCACGGCGACGAGTGATGGTGGCAGCGATGGTGGTGGCGACGGGCAAAAGGGGAAGTTGGGGTGGTGGTGGTGAGCCGGCAGCGGTCGGGGGCAGCATAGTGGCATCGTAGGTGGCTGGGCGAGGCCGAATAGGTTGGCTAGCGGCTCGGCTGAGCCGGACCGCGGCGGCGAACTTGCTGCTGCTCACGCGTAGGGGAAGGGAAAGACGGAGAAGGGCAGTCAGCCCAGGGGCAAACGGTGGGACAGACGGTGGCCCTAGCAACTGGATGTGCAGCAACGCAAGGCTGACGGCCGACGAGCATAAGGGGAGCAGGGCGGCGGCGGCGAAGGGGAAGGAGTAAGAGGAAGAAAGAAGAAGAAGAAGAAAAGAAAAATGAGGAGAGAGATAGAGGTCTGCATGGGGAGATAGGGGAGGGGACGCGAGGTTTGCATGGGAAGATAGGGGAGGAGACACGCGGCAGAGGAGAGAGAGAGAGAGAGAGAGAGAGAGAGAGAGAGAGAAAGTCAACCCACCAGTGCGATCCAACGGCCCACGTTCAAACTCGAAGTCGATCCGACGATTTACAAAAAATCCTAATTATAAATTAGGAAAAAGGGCCAAAAGACACTGAATAAAATAAACCCAGGCAGAGAGGTCTACTGGTTAAAATTCGCATCCAATCCAAATTTTACTTTTCTCCAATTTCGAAAAATATCGACGCTGGCCACAATAATATCGACACTGTCCAATTAAATGCATCATGAAACTCTGAGAAATTCGACATCAAAGTTCGGCTCTAAATAACAACTAAATTCGATCGAGTGCGATTTTAGCGAAATCTCAAATTTAAAAATATCCCGAGAGTGATCAGTTCTGGGCGACATTTAGCTATAAGCGCACCGACGAAATACACATTTTATAAATCCAAAAAATGGGTAGAAATTCGAAATATCACAACTCTTCCCTACTTACAAAAATTTTATCCTCGAAATTTACAACCCAACCTAATTATTCGAACAAATGGGGGTATTGATGCCATATCAACTCTTCGTTTTCCCATGTCGCACCTTCGGTTTCATGGTACTCCCAAATTACTTTGACCATCGGAATTATCTTGTTCTACAACACTCGTTTCATTCTGTTCTCGATCCTTACTAGCTTTTTCATATACAACACTTTATCGTCCACATCTATTTCTTTATAATTCAGCACGTGGGTCGGATCCGATTCATATTTTCTTAACATAGATATGTGAAAATATATTGTGAACTTGGGACAAATTCGGTGGTAGTGCGAGACGATAGGCCAAAGTATCAATTCTCTCTAAGATCTTAAATGGACTCATGTACCTCGGGCTCAACTTCCCTTTCTTGCCAAACCGTGACAATCCTCTCATCAGCGATACTTTAAGGACGTGGTCCCCCACTTGAAATTCCAAAGGCCTACGTCTCCGATCTGCATAATTTTTTTGGCGTCTCTGAGCAGTCTTAAGCCTGTCCTGAATCACCTTGACTACTTCGGCTGACTGCTGAACTAACTCTAGACCCGTGATGCTCCTCTCATCAACTTCATCTCAATAAACCGACGTTCTGCAAGCTCTACCATACAACGCTTCAAATAATACCATTTTGATACTCTGTTGATAGCTATTATTGTAGACAAACTCAATAAAATGCAACTGTTCCTCCCAACTACCCTTAAAATCCAATACACATGCCTGTAGTATATCTTCTAAAGTCTAAATCATCTTTTCAAACTGGCCATCCTTTTGGGGATAATAAGTCGTGCTAAATTATAACTTTGTTCCTAATGCCATATGAAACTTTTCCAAAAAGCGACAATCAACTTAGGGTCACAGTCTGAATTAATCGTTACCGACACTTCATGAAGACGGACTATTTGTCGCACGTATATCTCGACATACCTTTCCAAGGCGAAGTCCTTTCGCATCGACAGTAATGTGCTAACTTTTTCAATCGATCGACTACAACCCAAATTGAATCATGACTCCTCTGGCTCCTCGGTAATCTCATTATAAAGTCTATTGTGATGTATTCCCATTTCCACTCAGGGATTTCTAATGGCTACAATGTTCCACATGGTTTGCAATATTGCGCTTTTACTTGTTGGCATGTTAAACACTTAGCCATGCACTTGGCTACTTCCATTTTCATGCCGTTCCACCAATAATACTGTCGCAAATTCTTATACATCTTCATACTACCGGGGTGAATACTGTAATTCCTACGGTGAGCTTCTGACAAAATCTCCTCTTTCAGTTCTGCATCATCGGCACACACAACCGTCCATGATACTTCAGAATCCCATCCTCAGGTACC
This sequence comes from Syzygium syzygioides, assembly GCA_031216285.1. Taxonomy (NCBI): domain Eukaryota; kingdom Viridiplantae; phylum Streptophyta; class Magnoliopsida; order Myrtales; family Myrtaceae; genus Syzygium; species Syzygium syzygioides. The sequence continues at coordinate 36,372,989 of CM062244.1, read as the reverse complement.
TAAAAGTCAGATTTCCTTTTTGTGATATCCATTTCTAAAACCTTCTGAATCTCTTATTGTAAAGCCTTAATCTTAGTCTGGATTTTTGATTCAATCCTCAATGCGATAAGCAGACTTGAGACATGACTCACTTCAAACTTAAACTCGGAATCCCGAACTCTCTCCAACAGAGTCCATTCCTTGGCCATCATGTGCGCGATGCTCGATTTCCAGCTCAGTGCATTCACTACTTTATTAGCTTTACAAGGGTGATACAAAATATCGCAGTTATAATCCTTAAGGAGTTCCATCAAACGACGTTGTCTCATATTTAATTCCATTTGAGAGAATAACTACCTTAAATTTTGATGGTCCATATAAATCTGAAATTTCTCCCCATATAAGTAGTGTCTTCAAATCTTAAGAGCGAAGATAATTGCGGCCAATTCCAAGTCGTGAGTCTGATGATTCAGCTCATGCAGTCTCAATTGTCACGATGTGTATGTCACTACTCTTCCATGTTGCATTAGCACGCATCCCAATCCCCTTAGCGACGCGTCATTGTAGATCTCATATCCTTCCGGACCTGATGGGATTGTCAACATTGGCACGGTCATCAATCTCTGCTTTAGCTCTTGGAAACTCCTTTCACACTTATCCATCTATTCAAATCTCGTCTCTTTCTTTAGTAATCCCGTCAACGGTGTCGCTAATGCTAAAATCTTTTCCATGAAGTGTTTGCAATAACCTGCTAGACCCAAGAAGCTTTGAACCTCGATTACTATTGTCGACCTCAGCCAATTCATGATGGCTTCGATCTTCGTCGGATCCACTGTAATTCCTTCCTCGAATACCACATGTCCTAAAAATGCTACACGATGAAGCCATAATTCACACTTACTGAACTTAGCATAAAGTGCATGTTCTTTTAAAGTCCGTAGAATCTTTTCCAAATGTATCTCATGTTTGGCATAACTCTTTGAATATACCAAGATATCATCTATGAACACAATTGCAAACTGATTTAGAAATTCTTTGAATACCCTATTCATTAAATCCATAAAGGCTGTAGAGGCGTTAGTCGATCCAAATGGCATCACCGTAAACTCGTAGTGCCTGTATCTTGTCTTGAATGCCGTCTTCGGTACATCCTCCTTCTTAATCCTCAATTAGTGATAACCCGTCCTCAAGTCAATTTTAGAAAATATCAATGCTCCTTGCAACTGATCAAATAGGTCGTCTATCCTTGTTAATGGGTACTTATTCTTAATAGTCACCTAATTTAACTGTCTGAAATCAATGCACAACCTCAAAGACCCATTCTTCTTTCTCACGAATAACACTGGCGTTCTCCATTGAGATGCACTTAGGTGAATAAAGCCCTTATCTAGTAACTCTTGCATCTAAACTTTCAATTCCTTCAATTCTGACAACGACATATTATAGGGCGCTTTCGAGATCGATTTCTTATCGAGGGCCAACTCAATCACAAACTCTACTTCTCTATGAGGTGGCATCCCGGCAATTCCTGAGGAAAGACATCGGAAAAATTGCGCACCACGGCTATGTCTTCTAGCCTTAGCTCTCTAGCCATTGAATCAACTACAATTGCCAAAAATCCTTGGCACCCTTCGTCTAACAGTTTAGTCACCTCAAGTAACGAGATCTAAGGGATCGAGTTTACTCCTCGGTTTCCCATAAATTCGAATCTAGGATATCCAACCGGATTAAATTGGATACCGTGACCGTGATCGAGGTTACTCCTCGGTTTTCTACAAATTCGAATCTAGATTGTCCAACCGGATTAAATTAGATACCGTGATCGCGAAGGAATTTTACTTGCGTCATTCGATGATTAAGCGAGATTATTGATGTGATCTACGCCCCCAAGGGTTGTTCCTTGACACTTTCTCTTTCTCCTGGTGCTCTTGGATTCGCCGGAACAGGTCTCAGTGCGCTGGAAAAGGCCCGATTTCAGGCCTTAATGATTAGCCGATCGTCGGTTGTTTCTGGTGAGGAGGTTCGCCGCCTCAATCGATTTGCCAGTGCTTTTCCGGCTGAAAAAGCACCGATTGCTCAGCTAAGAGAACCTCAACTCACATTCTATCTAGTTTTCTCTCTTTTTTCACTTTTTCTCTCTCTTCCTTCTCCTCAGCAATTTGTCGAATAGGTTCCCTCTTTCCCTTTTCGTTTTTCTTCATTTTTGTTGATTAATTTTGCGTTCAAAGTTGGTTGGAACCAACTTCCGATCGGTTAAGGTGGTTAACTGGTGCTAGCTGGATATTTTCTAGCTGGCCCAGTCGATTTTCACATGCCAAAAATAGCTGGAAATGATCGGTAAAGTCCCGGGTTTAATCCAATTCTATGGGTTCAATGCACACTTTGGTGATCTGGGTGAAGAAGATGACCTACCCGGGTCGGGTCGGGTTGACCCGACCAACCCGACAGACCCGGGTAGGTCTAAATTTGTCAATTCAAATCAATTTTGACCCAATTTTCCAAATTTAATCCCAAAATTGAATTTTTCATCATGTTCTAAACCCAAATATATAATTTGCCCTAATTTTTATTATAATTGTGCCCAAAATTCTCATTTTTATATTCGGGTTAATAGGGTTTTATTTAATTTGATGTCTTAATGACCTAATTAGGCAAAACCGATGCCCAAAATTGAATTACCCACACCTGATTGACCCTAGAAATGATGGTCTCATATTTCGAAAATTTCATATTGGGCACGATTCCCAATTTGGGTTCAAAATTCTCAAATTTTCAATCAAATTTTCGGGATTTTTTATTATTATGTCAAATTGTGCAATTGGATTGATCATTATGCAATTCAAGGTCCTAGAATCAATTGTTGTGAAGACAGTATGACTTAAAAATGCCTAGAAAAAAATTTAATTTTAGTTTTGGTTCAATTCGGGTTTAATTTTACCCAATTTTGGGAAAAACATATACCCGATTGAGATTTGTTTTTTGGTTTAGAAATAGGTTTCTAGGCTTGGCCAAGATTCCTAGACCTAATTTTGAAGTTTTTGAAAATTTAGAAAAAATGAGCTAAAATTAGGTGTCAACATGCTTGTGTAATCATGATCTCAAAATCATTCGCCTAACATGCGGGTCGCAGTCAAGGGCACGTGGTTCAGTCCGCCATGCCAAGCGCCGGCTCAGAGCCTAACTTGGTTTGGATCTGCACACCTCAATATAAACCCGTACCAAGCCGAACTTGTCCCGTGATGCCACAACATAAGTACGAGGCCATACGACATCCCATTTTGTGACTCGTACATGCCTTGACTTACTATTATAAAGCAAAACAAGAAGTATTCATGCAAACATCGAACATCACAAATACAGTCACTACTCGAGCCAAACTCATAACACCACTTCCTATCCTCTTACAAATGGATGAGAATATCAAGAATGGTAACAAGCAATGCGTGTAAAATCGAGACAAACAACAACACGCAAGTCTCAACAAAGGCTCGAGTGAGAACTCAAGCCAACAACGCATCATAACTTCCTATCCCGAGATTAGGAAATCCACTTACATGCCGCGTTCCAACCATGTAACACACTGTTTTATCTAAGTGTTAGGGAATTTACTTACCTATAATCACAAGAAAACGTCTATGGTGGTTGGTGGCAACAAATGGCGAGAGAGAGATAGAAGTGTTTGGCATGAGGGTGAGAGATGAGAAACAAGCGAGAAAGTGGTGTGGCAAGGGGGGAAACTAAGCCTAGTTATAGGTAAGTCAACTTGTTTCCCACGCTTAATCATGAAGAAAAGACAAATGACATACTGAAATAGCCCCTAAAGTCAAGTGCTATCATGACTATGATCTAGAAAATCTTGATCATTAATGACATTAATGGAGGAGAGCCAAAATGAAATAATGAAACAATCTAGAAAATCTTAACAATTAATAGCTCTCTCTCTCTTTCCCTCCTTCCCTCTCTCTCGGCTCCCTCTCGGTTTCCCCCTTCTTGGCCAACTTCCTCATTTGTTTTTAGCTCATTATTGGTGACAATGAATCACCATGCTCCAATAATGAGGGCGGACACTTCAACTATTGAGCAATTATGGAGGGGGACACCTAAACATGACTCAATAATAGTGGCTTCAACAAGAAGAATTGGCCCACGACTTGGCCAATTTCGTTTTCATATCTCCCCCCTTCGTGTGACCTCCAATCAAAGTTTAGCATAGCTCATTTGAAAGCTCAGAATGAGCACATTAAATCACCAGAAGATATCAAGTCGAGATTCCAATGTTCTCATATAGAAAATGATAAATCTTTGAAATCTGACAAAACCGGCAATGTCACGCCCCGGACCCTACCAAGCTCGCGACACCCCTCCATGGTCGTATTTCGAATGTGACGTCCTAAGACTCTTCGCCAACCCATACGAACATCAAAACATAAAGAGCAAGCAAAAATGATTAAAAGCACTCAGACAAGATTAAAGACCATGAGTAGTAGAGAAAACACTTGAACATTCAACAACGTACTTCATTCAACGACACGTACTTACAAAATTTAACCTTACATACAAAAGGTCACTAGGGTTAAAACCACCATTATCAAAAAGGGATAAGTAATCAGGTAGACTAGGCTAGCTATACAAAAAGGGTCCATCAACTCCATGGGCTCCTCTTCAGGATCCAGCTCCATCGGCTCTTCCTCGGGATCCCAAAACGTTGTGGCGGACCATTCATGGTCGGGATCGGGGTTCTGAAATGGTTATACAATAACTATGAGAACAAGTCTCAATAAGTAACACCCTATACCCTACCTAGGTTAACACGTACCTCCAGACAAATAAAATAACACCCAGCACATTCAATCAACATGCAATAACATTCAAAGGCACTCTCTAGCCTTACCTCAATGCATATATATCCCTGCACGTCGGTAGGATCGCAATAACATAACCAACTTCTCAATGCACATGCACTCCAAGATATAATCAATTTCCTACGCATGCATCCATAATAACATTCCAACGTATTCCAATCTCAATATCTACACATGCTCACATCTTTCAACTTTCGACACACAAGTGTCCACCCCGATCAACACCGACCCGCGTAACACACCTCAAGCCCACCTCATCGTACGACTCGCATAACACACATCAAGTTTACAGAACTCCAGTTTATCCAGGCATTGTCTGGCATAATACGCCTCAAGACAAATCCAATTCCTCGCATAAACACGTCTCAAGGATTATAGGATCAAACGTACATCCTCATTCAATTTCATGTCTTTCCTTGCGTCATCATGCCTCAGGGCCTATTGATCATACACGATACATATCTCATTCCCTTCACATAACATCTACATGCCTTAATCACACACAAATATGCTCAATTTCAAAACAACAACTCAACCCAACCAATCCATTCATAAGGGTAGCAATATAGCTCAACTATATCACCCAATCATTCCAATACCTTTCAATCTACAATTCAAGCTATACACTCAATGGCATAAATCCACACATCCCAATATTCAACTTAGCCATCAAGCACCACAATATTCAACTCAGCCATCAAACACCACAACTCAACCACAAGAGTCGAAGAAAACTGAATACACAAAATCGGGGCAAATTGGAGCCAGTGCACAGTTCTGAAATTCCTTTTAACATAAATAGTAATTCAATTTCAAAAATTGTGAATTTCGGATATTTCCTAAACAACATCCTAATGAACATTTTTCATGAGAATACAAAACCCAGTTCTGCCTAGAACCACCTTGTTTTGTTACCCAATTTTGGACATAAAATATTTCACTTAGACTGGCCATCAGGCTTTCAAAATGCATTTCAAATAGTAACCAAATCTTCTTAGAAAGCCTTGAAATTTTTATATGGCATAGCTACAAATGTCCTCAACAATTTTTATAGGAAGTATTTTGAAAATAGATCTGAAAAAATTTATAAAAATTCAAACAGCCCCAAAGGTCAGAGGAACAGTGTTTCCGGCAAACTAATTTCGATCAAAAGATAGACTTCTGAATGGCCTCAAATGACTTCCAAAAATTTTCAAATTAAATTATGGTATACTTCAAGATGTTTTGAACAACTTTCATGAAGGACATTACCCCAGATTTGACCCATACAGGTCTCAACAAAAATAACAAAACTCGACGACACAGCAGTAACGAAATTCGGGAGCACAACCAACAAGCAAATCTACTTGTCTAGCCCTTAAACCAACTAACCACAGCTACTAATCAACCCCTAAGAAACCCATTGGTAACCCTTTAGCTTAGATAAGGTTTAGAATGCCACTTATTAGGGAAAAAACTAAGCAAATCCAAGCTAAGTAAGTAGCAAGGGCTTCGGCAAATCAGCAACAAGGGCGAACGGCGGTTCCAACAAAGATGGGCTGAGACGGTGGCTGGTTGAGGCAGAACAAGTAGCTGCTCATGCAAGGGGGAGGAGGGGGAGCCAATCGAGAGAGATGAGGGAAAGAGTGTGTAAGAGGAGAATTTTTATCAAATGGCGAAGAGAGAGAGAAAGACAAGCCTTCTAACCCCACTATAAACCCTAATACCAACCCAACTATCTCATCCAATGGATCACATTGCATCTTGTTGGGCAAGACAAGATCCTAGGGCTCACAAAATTCCTCCCAACCAATTACCCAAAATAATAAATGGCAAGCAAAAGAAATATACAAGGAGAGAGAGGCACAATGGTCCTCTAGCTTCGGCCATTGGAGGGAAATTGCCAATTTCCAAATTGCTTTCCAACCCTTCAAAGGAATTCAAATATCCCAAGGGTAAAATGGTCTTTCTTCAATACCCGGTCTAAATTTTACTTTTCCGATAAATCCAATAAACCTTAAGGTTATCCACGCTTATGTGATGTCGTCCAAATAAATTAGTCATGACACTTCGAGAAATTCGACATCCAAGTTCGGATTCAAATGACGATCATTTTCACTCAAACTTGACTATAGTGTATCTCTGACTAACGGGTGGCTTTTTAGGGTTTACGCATATCGATCTGCGGTTACTTAAGTCATGGAGACCACGATCATCAACGAAGGTTGACTCATGGTCAAGTTCTTAGGTCCATGTATATTTTCCTAGGTAGCCATTCCCTAAAGGTTAATATCCCGAGAATGATCAATTCCGGACAAGATTTAAGTACAAATGCATTGAAGAATATGCCCATTTCATTTATCCCAAAAGTGGGTCGAAATTTAGAATGTCACGGGCAGTTTTTGCACTATTCTAGAAATCAAGCTTACAACCATAGTAAATGAACTTAGAAAATTCCCAAATTTGAATATGTCATACAAAGACCTTAACAAATATTTTCCATAAAGAACATAAGATCTTAATCTTTCTATAAACACAGCTTTTAGTAGCTTAAAAACAAACTAAAATCGGTTTTCCGGAACAAAATCTTTGCTTCTAAATGTAAGCTATTTCCAAAATCCAAATCATCTCCAAAAATTCTCAAATTTATACATGTTATATAGAAAGAAGTTCTCAACAACTTTTGTGGAGGAAGTTTGTTCGAATTCAGCCTAGAAAAGTTTGTAGAAAATCGAGAAAGTGTGAACATCACAGAAATATCCACTCTAGGTAGTTTTACATTGTCCGAAAATTAGGCTATCGTACTACTCATATCAAGTTTAAAAATTCTGAAATTAAAGTATGTAAAACTTCAAGATGTTTGGAGAGACTTTTAAAGGGAAGTGTTTGGAAATTCGGATTACAAAAGTCTCCAAAAAAATAACAAAACGAAAAGGGCACAGAGTATCTGAATCTGGGTTTTCCAGAACAAGAATAAAATTGGCTCCAATTAGAAAACCACCAAACTTAAACCGTAGCCATTTTCTAGAAACTGAAATTGAGAATGCTACACAACAAGCCTCCCTTTTGACTGGTTCACAGTGCCTTCTGCAATATGTGAACTAACATACCTGTCAAGTCTAAAGCTAGAGGATTAGTGTATGCGAGAGCTTCATCCATCTATTGGAGAGATGGCGGGTTTGACATGCTTGTCTTTAAGGGGTTGTCATCGGCTTAGAAAGCTTCCAGAATCCATTGGGAAATTGAGATCATTGCTCCTATTGAATTTGCTCCACACAAGAATCAAAGAGTTACCCAATTCTATTGGAGATCTCAAAAGGTTGGAGGAAATGAATCTTGGATTCACTCAAATTAGGGAGCTACCAAGTTCCATTGGAGGACTAAAATCATTGCTCGGCTTGAACTTGTATCATATAAAGATTACAGAATTGCCTGCTTCTATTGGATATTTTAAAAGGCTCAAGTGCTTATTTATGGCTGGGAGTAAGAAAAAAGAGTTACCGAAGGCCATAGGTATGTTGGAGAATCTTAAAGTGTTGGAATCCCGCAATTGTAAAAATCTTGACGGGGAAATCCCAAGCGAGATCAGGCAAGTGTCCTTTTTGGACATGCTAGACGTATCAGTTAGCAAGGTGAGCAGAGTGCCAACCACCACTAATAAGCTATCTCATCTTCAAGAACTTCATTTCGGAGACTGTCATAAGCTTCAAAGGTTGCTAGAACTTCCTGCAAACCTAAAAGTTCTCTGCTTCGAAGCGGGGATTACGCTTGGCACCCCTAGACAAACTTCATCCAAGTGGATGGGGAAGCCTATAAAAATGGAGTATTGGAATATCACATGGCCTCCTCAGCTTTGGGCACTTAGCATATATAGTGATGATCCTCGATCTCTCATAAGGCTTCCCTCCAGTCTTTCTCTTTTGGAATTAAGAGATGTCCAGTCACCGATAGAACAGCCATTCTTTTCCAACTTGAGATATTTGAAACATTTGTCCAGGTTAACACTCTTTAGATGTTGGTTGAAAGATATCAGTTTAGTCAGTTAGAGATTCTCCATCGTGGTTGAATCTGAATCCCTAGTGAGGCTATCGGGCCTATCAAGCTTAGGAAACCTCGAAGAGTTGACAGTGAGGAGTTGCTCGGAGCTAATCGAGATTCAAGATTTGGTGAATTGCAATCGTTGAAGGAATTATTAATTAGGAAATGCAACTCCATAGAAAGGTTGCCTGATCTATCAAAACTATATAAGTTGCAGACATTGCACCTCTTTAACTATGAATCACTGCAATATTTGTCAGGTGTACCAAATACATGTCATCCCTACATTCGTGGATGCCCAATGTAGGCGAGTATGGTGACGACGGACACGAATTACGTGCGCAGTTTACTCATTTGACCAAACATACAGAACGGAAGGAATTGGAACAATTGGAAGCATCATCATCAATTTCGGCACTGCGTCTCCATCGAAAAGGTCTATTGATCAATGAAAACCTTGAGGTGTAAGTCAAAGGTGGCGTGAGAATGTGCACCTTCTCTCTATGTATATTTTACAGCTAAATCTAATATGACATTCTCTCTCAAAGTTGGTTTTATTGTTATTCTATCTCTTTTATTGCGCAATATATATGGTCTGGCAAGTGATTTTGATTAATGTCTACCTATTTAAGTTCCATTTTAAGTGTGAATTGCGATCTTCATAAATAGCAGAAAAGCAAAAAAGCTCTTTTTCTATGATTCACTTGCCTATCGACGGAGACATTTACTAATCTAACATCGAATATAATATAATCTTAATGGATAATGTCATCCATCTCATCTAATAATCTAATGAGTATTTTGGTGCTTTAAGGGGGAGACCTATGTATGGTTGACACTTGTTTTTCTCCTCATTTCACAAGTACTTTATTTTGCCTAATTTTCTATCATTTTCCTTTTTTTCCCAATTCTTTATTTCATTGTCTCCTTTCAAACAATTAGCCAACCTTTTATAATTTTCTTCCTGTGGACTTCTAAAGATGCATATCCACATTGTCTTCTAATTTTTCCTTTCTTTTCTTAAGCTAACTTAATATGATAGACAAATAAAGAAATGCCAAGAATTTTTCAAAGAAAAATCACATCAAGCTTCGTCATAATAGTATTAGAAAGTAAACAAAAACTTGTCTCCACCAAGTGACAAAATTAGAGAAAAATCGTAACAAACTAAAGCTACGCGAAAAATATCACTAAGGTATATGTCATTAACCAATTCAATGGTGACAGGAAATTAAACTAAAGTAGAAGATTTTTATGATTACCATAGCATCATCATGACCAACTAGGCTTAGAAATTAAAGAGTTTAACTCAAATTCTCTAACAAAAATATGTGACTTTATGAATAAATATTGCAATAGGACTAAAAGTCTATGGTATAAAAAGGGGAATAAAGGCATCAATAATCCATTAACTTTTGCAAAATGTTTAACTAGGTCTCTAAACTTCTTGTTTTTTGGCGAATTGAGTTCTTGAACCATATACCATTTTCTTCATATTGTCCTTCCATTAAAAAACTGTTGACAAGGCCGTTAAATCACCGTTAAATACCATGGTGGCATCCTAGTTGGCTATTTCAATTAGAAGAATACAATAAGTATTTTCTGAAATTTCCAAAAAAGAAAGTTTGAAATTAAAAAAAAAAAAACAAAGAAAAAGTAAACAAGAACACCTGCAAATGAGATCCAACCTTTGCCGTCATCCCGGCGGACACCATCAGCAAGCTCTCGGCGAAGTGAAACTAAAGGTGCCGAAAGAGATGGTCAAAAAATCATGGAGAATATGCTTGAGAAGATTCTAAGTCAAACTTGTCGAATCCAAATCTGTTGTGGAAATGGCAATCGTGGGCATTTTTGCTTCCGTGGCTGCTTTAATTTGAGACAAAGAGTCTAGCTCTACTTGAGCTAGGTGAGTGTTGTGTAAACAAGCGGTCAAATAATAAAATAAACATAATAAAAAACATAAATCGGACATCTAATTTATGTGGTTTGATTAGAGTGATATAAATCACAGAGAAAGCAGCACAAAATTCCACTCTGCATCAAGCAATACGGTGGAAATTACAACTATACCCGAATCACTCAAATACTCTCAATGTTTCATAAGCTCAATTACACCCAACAATTCATACGTGTGACATTCCGGATTTTGGCCTATTTTTGGGGTTTATAAAACGTGCAATTCGTCAGTGCGCTTGTAATAGAATTTCGCCCGAGAACTGATCACTCTCGGGTTCTTGTTTTTAAAAATAGAAATTTTGCTGGAATCGCACTCAATCGAATTTAGCCGTTAATTAGACCCCGAACTTGGCAATCGATTTCCGGGAGTTTTGAGATGAAGTAAATTGGACGGTGTCGATATTATTGTGGCCAGCATCGAGATTATCAGGAATAGTGAAAAAGTGGATTTTTAGATCAGATGCGAATTTGGACTAGTAGACCTCCCTCGTAGTGTGTTAGGGATTATTTTATTTTGGTCATTTGCCCTAGATTATTAATTGGGGTTTTTAGTGGATTGTTGAACCATTTTCCGAATTTGAATCGAGACTGTTAAGTCGATTTTAATTCGAACCGTGTCCATTAGATCGCGATAATTACCTTTGACTTTCTCCCTCTCTTTCTCTCTCTCTCCTCCTCTTTTCCCGCTCACGTTTCCCCCCTGTCTCGTCTGTCTCCTCTCTCCTCTCTCCTCCGCCGGTTCACGTCTCTTTCCCCCCCTCTCCGTCTGTCCCCCGCTCTCTCTCTCTCTCTCTCTCTCTCTCTCTCTCTCTCTCTCTCTCTCTCTCTCTCTCTCTCTCCCTATGCACCTGTAGTGACGCACGTCCCACCTGCCCCCTCTCTCTCCTCCTTTTCTTCTTTCCTTCTTTTCTTCTTCTCTACTTCTTCTTCTTTGGCCCGAGGATGACTGGTTCTGCTTCTGCTCGCCCGACCAGTCACCGCCAGCCGCCGAGCTCGTCCGTCCCGCACCGCTCGCCTCGCCTGTAGGCCACCGCGCCACCGCCACAAAAGCCCCCTTCTCTCCTCCTCCTCCGCAGCTCCTCTAAGCTTCGCCCAATGCCGCTGCTTCTGTTTCTCTCCTTGCTGCCCAGCGCCGTCCGCCCGAGCTCACTTGACCAACTCGCCGGCCGACCCTGCGTCGACAGCTGCCGCGCCATCGCCGCCAAGCCCCCACCTCCTTCTCATTTCCCTATTTTTCCTTCCCCGAGCCGAGGCCGCTCTCGCCCAGCTCAGCCCACTACCATATCCGACGCGGCCAAGCCCGCCGAGCCGCCGGCCAGCTCGTCCAATCTCGCCCTGTCGCCACGCTGTGCCGCCCCGCTGCCGTTGCCGCCACCCCCCTCAGACCCATCTCCCTCTCCCCCTCGCCCTCACCACCCCAGTTGTCTCTCTCTCCCCTCCGAGCTTTGCTGGGACCAGCTCGCCGCCGCTCGCCGTCCTTCCGTCGTCGCCGCCGTCTACCACAGCTCGCTGGCCAGCCAGCTCGCCCAACCCCCAACCAGCTGCTGCCCGTCGCCGTGGCGTCGCCGTCGCCAGCCGGTCAGCCACACTTGAACTCGTCGGCCGAGCGTTCCTGGAGCCGTGGCCGAGCCCGTGGCCCTCGTGCGCAAGCCGCGCGCCCGTCTCCGTGACCGTTGCCCGTGGCCGTGCCCGTGCCCGAGCCCCGTCGCCCGAGCGCGTTGCCCATCCGCTCGCCCGTGCGCCCTGGGCACGCCACGAGTTCACCGCGCCCGCGCACTAGCCACGCCGATCAGCCATTGTGCCCGCTTTGGCTAGTCAGCGCGCCGGTGTGGCCCACGCCCACGCTTAGTCTAAACTTCTCGCTCGAGCCATTTTGGGCCCGAGCCGACTTTTCCCGGGCCAAAATTTGGTAAGCGACTTCTTAGACCCTACTTAGTCTTTTGGGTATTTCATTGACTAGTCTCGAGTTAGAACGACTAGGGCGTGCATTAATTTAGTGATATTGTGATTTAATTATGCAATTTGATTGGATTAGACAGTATGCTTGATTTGGGGAAAATCGCGTATGACCGACTTGAACGTCGGGTTTGTGGATTGAGGTGAAGAAGTGTGAATTGAACTGAGTTGAACTGAGTGTGGTGGCATGCCAGTGTGACATTGGTGGAATATAATGTGGTGAGCATGATTAAGTTTGATTCGTACGATGTGTTGATTGGCGAATTGTGTTGTGGTGCATGTGCATGAGAAATGGCCGGATTAATTGGAGGGCTACCAACCTGAGGCGTAGGTTACACGGGTGTGGCAAGAAAGGCATGACTAGACCTGAGGCATAGGTTACACAGGTCATTGGAATAGGAAAATGTCCTGAGACATGGTTACGCGGGATGGAGCCCGGCTTGATCTGAAGGCTGAGCTTAAGGTGCAGTGGCGCGGGCTGTGAGATTGGGCCTGAGGCGCAGTGGCGCGGGCTGTGAGATTGGGCTTGAAGCGCAGTGGCGCGGGCAGTGAGAATGGACCTGAGGCGCAGTGGCGCGGGTCGTGAGAAAGATGTTCGACCACGTATGCGAATTGTGTGATTGAATTGGCTGGTTGAGCGTGTGATTGAATTGGCTGGTTGAGCATGTAACTGAATTGGCTGGTTGAGCGTGTGACTGGATTGACTGATTGAGTGTGTGACTGGATTGACTGGTTGAGCATGTGGATGTTGATCGAATTGACTGATGGTGCGTGTGGATGATTGGTTGGATGGGTTGGGTGCTTGTTTGGATTAACTGATTTCGAGTGGAAGTGTGTGTGCTAGTGATTGTGATGTGGCGGTGATTTGTACTTGCATTATCATGTTTGGACTAATATGCAGGGTTGGCACATGGTTCGAGGCGAGGTAAGCCTAGCATGTGAAAGTGATTGTATTGTTTGGTAGTTCGCATGTTGGACTAGTCTGGGTACGTATTAGCCTAGGTTAGGTTTAGGTTGTTGCTTATTAAGACTTGTTCTCATGGTTATTACATAATCACTTTTAGATCCACGACCGTGATCGATTCGAAGAGGCCGCCCGAGTACCACAGGGATTGAAGGATAGATCAAATTACCCTATATTTTGAGTACCTTTTCGTAGAGAAGATAGGCTTGTCAACCACCGCCCCCTTTTGAAAATTGTGGTTAATTTTGGAAGCCGGGTTACCATTTTTATAATATTGAATGCTTTATAATGTTGGGTATTTATTAAATTTCAATGTTCTATCCCTTGGTCATGTTTTTATTGTCTGGATTATTTTATATGCTTCCACTTGCGTAATTCGTTTGGCTCGGCGACGCGTCCTGAGACGTCGTGTTTAAATGATCGACCGTGGTCGGGATGTCGCGGGCTTAGTGGGGTCCGGGTGTGACAATACGGTATTTAGTTCTCATAATTCCTTACGAAATAATCTTTTAATCTCACAAAGAAATTACACAAAATCTTAATACAAGATTTTTTGGCTTCAACACTATTGGATTGCTTTAAGATGGAATTCATGAAGAAGCAGCCTCTTGGATCATCTTCACAAAAAAGACTAACTCCTCATATGTAGATAAGAGTTGTATCCAAAACAAGAAACCTACTCAAAATAGGTAACTACACAAATAGGAAATCAACTCCAACTATAAAACCTATTTAAATTAATGGTTAATACAACGAAAATTTCCAAACTGGTACACCTGTGATAAATTTATCCCAAACTAATTTTTTAACCACTAAAAACCCCAAATTGGTACACTTGCGATAATTTTACCCCAAATTAATTTTTTGACCACAAAAAACTCTAAACTGGTACATTTGTGACTCGAACTTTGAACCAAGTTATAATTGCTTCTTTAAAAAACTAAACTTTGCTCATATTCTCCCACAGCCCCTCAAGGGCACAATCGCTACATACATCTTCCAAATCCAAGCCTTGCTTGAACTTTGTCATAACCTTAGACCTCATCGGAACGCTAACTACACAAAATTAACTACTCCACAAGGATTTTCCGACACAATTTCCTCAATCATAGATAAAGCAAAACCATTGTTGCATCCATTTATATTAGGAGATTGAACACACACCTTGTCAAACTCAGCAACTATTATGACTATTGGATCCATTGGCTCCACCTCGTTATAAGTATCATTTGTGTTAATTACTACACAAGTACTTGCTATCTTTGGAGTTTCTGGTTGCAACTCTATCTTGGGCATAACACCATCCAGATCTGTATAAAAACTACTAGCATCACTCCTACCTAAAAGTACTAGAGACTCATCAAATTTAACTTCTGTAATGACAACAGACGAATTTAAGTCCGGGCAACACAACTAATAACCATGTTCATCTTGTGTATAGTCTAGAAATAAGCATTTTCTTACCTTCCATTAAGCTTACCATCACTTACTCGAATATAACATAAGCAACCAAATAATCTAAGAACAAAACAATTAGTAATGTTACCAATTATATCTCTTCAAGAGTCTAACATCCAACAACAGTCGATAGGAAATTATTCACTAGGTAGCTCACTATAATAAACACATTTGCTAGGATCTCCTAGCCATCCAACGCTAAAGAGCATTTTGTGGGTCATCTCCGGTATTGTTATGCTCATCAACTCCACAACCTCTCATGGCTCATAGGCACTAGTACAGTGTTTAATCATGCCTTCCTTCATGCAAAATTTGCTTAACAACTCCAAGCATAATTTCATTCTACTGTTAGTCTACACATGCTTCATCATCTTACCAGACTCATTTTAATCAAACCATCTTCGAAACTCCACCTTCTGAAGTATACCGACACCAACCTAAATCTAGGGCACTCAAGGAAATCATGTTCTTCTTCAATTTTGGAACATGCCTTACTTTAGTCAATGCCCTCACAATATTATCATGTATTTTGTTTCCGACATCGCCAACACCCACATCATCGCACTTAGTGTTGTCCCCCAACTGCACTACCACTATCCATGCATAGTTAACCAGTTCCTGTTTGGCGTAGTGTGAAATGAATAATTAGAATCCATAATCTATCCATCAAATGATGAATCATTAATGACAGACAAGACATAATCAGCATATTCGAATTATTGTCAGCTATAGCTATAACATCAATTGTAGACTCAACTCTAATCCGTTACCCCTCTCATTCTTTAGTCGAAGGTAATCCCTTCTAAGATGTCTCATCTTGCCACAACTCCAACGAACAACACCACCAGTCCTAGACTGACTTCATCAATTCAAATTCATACTGCTCCTACCCACACAAGTATTAGTTCTTCCTCTACTTTCACCTACTAAAGTAGCAGGCATAGGTTTGCCAGATTCTTTCTACATATGTCCTCACTTAGAATTAAATCACAAACCTCATCAAGCTTCTTGACCCAGAGCAATTATTGAGGACAATAGAATCAAAGCACGTACCTTATTATGAAAATCAATCTCAACTGAACTCAATTGACTAACGATCACATTAAATTCATTGATATGCTCAACAACCGACGCACCTTTGCCCATTCTTAAGTAAAATAAATGTCGAATCAAGTAGACCCTGCTAATCGCAGAGGGCTTTTAGTACATGTTTGACAAGACATTCATTAGTCTCGTAGTGTTCTTCTCTTTCATGATGTTAAACACGACATTATGATTTAACAATAGATGAATAACACCCAATGCCTGTCTATCAAGTAATTCTCAATCAATTTGCTTCATCAACTTTGCCTTCTTACTAGAAAAGGTAGGTGCAGATTCCTCTGGTACACAAAATCTATCGATTTTCACTTATTCTTCTTCAGTCGCCATCAATTCGCTTCATCTTAGCCAAGTCTCACTCTAATACCAATTGTTACGGAATCGAGTAATCGAAAAATAAAATAAACAAAAGTAAAGTAAATTGGACAGCAAAATTACATGGTTCAGTTGATGTGACCTACATTCATGGAGAGAGCAATAAAAAATTTCACTACAGATCAAGCGATATAATAGAAATTACAACCACACTCAAGTTACTTAAACACTCTCAATATTTCTCAACCCCTAATTACACCTAACTACTCGCACAATGTTTAGCCCTCACAATTCCTCAGAAAATAATCTCTCAATCTCATGAGTGAATTACGCAAAATCCTAACACAAATGTGGACAGCCTAACTTGAACAACCAGGACAACTAAATGGAAGGAGGGCTAAACATCCAGGACAATGAGTGGAATGCCGCTCAAGCCCATTGAACGGAACCGTCT
Source organism: Syzygium syzygioides (assembly GCA_031216285.1). NCBI lineage: Eukaryota > Viridiplantae > Streptophyta > Magnoliopsida > Myrtales > Myrtaceae > Syzygium > Syzygium syzygioides. Next base: position 36,355,927 of record CM062244.1, on the reverse strand, counting down.
CCTGCGATTATCCTAAATGGTAATGAATCTTCTTTTTTGCTCACGTTTCTTCATTACTTGCTCTCTTTAGCTCGCATCTCAGATTACAAATGAACTAGCAATGCCATTGTGGCGGCGGCAACTGGATCTCATATTAATACATTTGGCATTGCTTCTTTGCATTGCCAAGCAAAAATGCGCAGCAAGAAACTTTTGAATTTGTGAAAGCGGAAGAAGATGACATCTTTCATCAAGTTGATGTTCTTATAGGTGAACTAGCTATCTTAGCTGACTGCATGCTTTAGACGAAGGTTTTGTCACTTGCTTTGTGTTAAAAGTTTATTTGGATGACCTTTAGGTGCAACAATGAGTAGAACGATAAAAAAACACAACTGTGATTTACTTTTCTCATGCAGGATTGAAATTCTATGCCACGATATCGATGTCCACATACCCTATCATATGTCACCAAGGAAACCAAGTTACACCTTGGGCGGCTCATAAGTCTCTACATTCATAAGGCCGGCAAGAGTAGGATGGTTTGGAATAAATTCTGTTTCATGTTTCTTGTCATGAGTAACAGATGCTGGAAGTGGAAGGGAGAAATTGAAAGTTGAAACTAATAATTTGGTGAACTTGAGATGGTTCCCTGTTTTAGCATTTGGTGCGTCAAATATTCGTAAGCGCAAGAGTGATGTCAATAGAATGTAATGCATGAATGAAATTCTTTCTTTGTAAAAATTTGAAAGATCGTTAAATGCATTGAACCTTCGTGGAACGGACGCTCACGTACACAACGGGGCAATCTTGCATGAACTGTGGAGTCCTCACTCATTGAATAGGATAAAAATTAAGAGGAAATGACACTTCTCGAAGTCTAGTGGCCTATTTTCCACGAATCTGTCTCAAACAACATCATATAAAGAGAGAAAATATTAGGGTCATGATTTCTCGTATCTCTTGTCGTTTTTGCTCCTGTTCATCAACAATTTAGATGTAAAGCGGAATGTTTTGAAATTATATATTTCTTTTTTGGAGGGTAATCAATTATAATAATTTATAGAACAATGTACCTTGACTTTTAAAGTGCGGTATGGCTCCACCACATCCAAAATTCTGTCTAGTAGCCTAATTTTCCACCACGATTGAATATTTGTTGGTCCTAGGAAATTTCTCCGGCTCTTCCAAGACACACCGCAACGTGACGAAGGAGACTTCCCATGACTCTCTGGCTTGTGTATAAATCCTCCAAAATCAAATGGATCAGACACTACTCTTAAATCTCTCTCCCCATTATTATATCGAACTCGATCGATATACTTCAGCATCTGAAGATGGAGAGGAGGGACTCATCGAATAGAATAATGGCATCGACACCTGATAGAGATGATATTGAGTTGTTGGGGGCTGAATTTGAGGTGTTCTTAAATTTTAGAGGGCCCGACACTCACCTAAATTTTGCCGACTGCCTCTATCAGTCCATGGACGGAGCTGGGATTTGCGTTTTTAGAGATGACGAAGAGATCAGAAAAGGCGAAGCAATTGGAGATGAACTAGAGCGTGTGATCAAGAGCTCCACAATCTGTATGCCCATCTTCTTTAGAAACTATGCGTCCAATGCATGGTGTCTTCGCAAGCTTGCATGCATGGTGGATTGCTTGAGAAACAAAGATGGCAAACCGTTGATCTTGCCAATTTTTTTCGACATGGATCCTAACGATGTCCAGCTCAAAACGGGGCTGTACCATGATGCTTTGCAGAAGCACAAGCAAAAGTTTGGCTGTGATGTAGTGCGGCAATGGAAGGAGGCTATGAGGGTGGTCGCTCATACCAAAGGATGGGATCTCAAAGATAGAGGGTGAGATCTTTATGTGAATAAGTACAGCGTAATTATATGGGATAAGTGTCATAATTTTCATTGGGTGTTCACTTGAACGCCATAATTTTTTTTCCAATCTGTTGAGTGTCGTGACTTCTAAAGAATGTACACTTGAGTACCATGACTTTTAAAAATAAATCCACTTGAGTGCCATAACTACAGAAAACGGTCACCACAAGTGTTATACCATGTCGAACTTCTAGCACTTGTGGTGAACGTTTCTATAAAAGTTATGATACTTAAGTGAACATTTTTTTAAAGTCATGGTACTAAAGTTGTCGAATAAAAGTTATGGCGATTGTGGTGTACTTAGTACTTTTGGTGAACGTTTCTAAAAAAAGTTATGGCACTCAGAACAATATTTTTTAGAAGTCATGACACTTAAGTGATCAAATAAAAGTTATGACACTTGAGTGAATACCACATGAAAGTTGTAGCACTTATGATTTACTTTTACCTAAATTAAATTTATTAGAGTTTGTTAGAATACTCTCATCCAATGCCATTCCCCAAACATTTTTTCTTACAAATATATATGAGAATTTCCCTTCCATTCCCACAATTCATCAAACAATAAATATTGTAATCATCGTTATATTCCACTCTATTCTATTCTGGCGTGCGAAACTCGAAGCATTAGAAGTCATGAGACCTCGTCTCTTCAAAGGAGAACATTAATTTATTAGTTTGTATCAGTGACGCAATCAGAATTTAGGTCCAGGGAGGGTCAAAGTCATTGATGAAATATAGTGTCAGAAAAATTCTTTTGCACGTGAGTAGTGAATAAACTTACGCACCAGGTGAGCATAAATAATTTTATGTTTTTTTAACAATTTACATCTTTGACCACTGAATACAGTAAGTAGATGCTATTCATTATAAGTTGACATGGATTTTTAGTAATTAATTTTATTTTATGTTTTTTTTAAAAGAGTTAGAGCTTGTAACTCCTCCTTTGCCCCCTCCTTCCGTGGCTAGTTTTTGTTTAATTTAGAATATTTCTGAACTTAATGGATTAATATTCTATCTTTTTCTGACTCCACCCTTTTGTCTCCAATATGACAGCCAAGGTGAACACATTAGATTAATCGTTGCTGAAGTTTTGATCAAGCTGAATAAAAGAGACAAAAATCTGCCTGAACATCTAGTTGGAATTTAGGATCGTGTTGAAGACGCCATGCGCTTATTAGGGGAAGGTTATCCTGATGTCCGTTATCTAGTGATCCATGATATGGGAGGCATCGGTAAGACAAATCTTGCTAAGGTTATCTTTAACCAAATTTCTGCTCAGTTTCATGGGTGTAGCTTTCTTTCGGACATTCGAGAAGCTTCAAAGGGTGGTAAAGTCTTTCAATTGCAAAAACAATTATTGTCGGAAATTCTAAACTTCAAACCAGTGGAGATTGCTGACTATGATGCAGGGATTAACCAAATTAAAAGGAGATTCCATGATAAGAAAGTCCTCATTGTTCTTGATGACCTAGATAAGTGGGACCAACTCTCAAAACTTGCAGAAAAGTGTGGTTGGTTTGGTCTAGGGAGCAGAATTATTATTACAACAAAACATCAACTTTTTGCCAATCGAAGAGGAGAACCAAGATAATAATGTCCAAACGTGTTTCCAAGAGTTTAAAATCTATCAAATGGAAGGATTGTGCCATGGCCATGCTGTTCAGCTTTTTAGTAAGCATGCATTCAGAATGGATATCCCTACACATGACTACGATGATATTTCCCGTGGTATTATTGCCAAAGCTGGTGGACTTCCTTTGGCTCTTGAGGTCATTGGTTCCTCTCTTTATTGCAAGAGTAAACGACTTTGGAAAGACACGTTGAAGAAGTTATATTTAGTTCCCAATCAAGATGTCCTTCGCAAATTAAAGATCAGTTTTGAAATGCTAGAGGATGCACGAAGAGAAATTTTTCTTGATATTGCATGTTACTTTATTGGTGAAGAAAGAATACATTCACATTATATGTGGAAAGCATTGGATTATCACCCCAGAATTGAGATCAATTTCCTTATCTGCGTGTCTTTGATAAAAATTGATGATGATGATAGACTATTGATGCATGACTTGCTCAGAGACCTTGGAAGAGAAATTGTTCAACAAGAAGACCTCAAAGTTCCTGGGAAGCGTAGTAGACTATGGTGTCCCAAGATTGTGTTGGATGTAGTGAAGACTCCAAAGGTAAATTTAGTTCATAGCTACTATCTTCTCAATCAGTTTCTTCACTATGATTAACTCTGTTCACCGCTTTACTTATAAAACAAGTCTATGCAGTATTTACTCACGGAATGCATTTCTTTTTCTCACTGTAGAAACTTAATTTATTCCTTTTCATGTTATCAGGGAACATATAACATCATAGCACTCAAACTAACCGGACTTTCCAAAGAGCACGACTTTAAAAGTGAAGAGTTTTCCAGGCTACCTAGCTTAAGGTTCTTGGAATTAGAGGGGGGAACTTGATAGGAGAATTTAAGAATCTTCTCTCTAGTTTAAGATGGCTCTCATGGCGTCATTGCCCTTCAGACTTGCGGGCCATCAATCTATGTTTAGGGAACTTAGTTGTGCTTAAGCTTTCGGACAGTGACATTCCCGAGAACTGGAATGGATGGGGGCCGTGCTTGGTATGATTTCATATCACGAATACGTTGTTGCCATTTGCCTTGCCTTACTTTTCTTAGTCTAATTTGTTTCGTAGGTGAATCATGACTTGAAAGTTATACATCTCATGAGATGTCATCTCTCGACAACTCCAGACTTCTCAACGTGCTTGAATTTGAAGATATTCTTGATGAAAATTGTCCAAAGTCGCTACAAATTAGTAGCTCTATCCATAAGCTAGAGCGTCTAAAGTGCTTGGAAATAATTCCAGCCCAAGTTCAGCCGTCAAATTTGCCCACAAGCATCCCTTTTGACCAGTTTGCAGTGCCTTCTGCAATATGCTATCTAAAGTACCTATCCAATTTAAAGCTATTTAAAGCTAGAGGGGCAGTGTATACGAGAGCTTCATCCATCTATTTGAGAGATGGCGGGCTTGACATGCTTGTCTTTAATGAATTGTCATCCATTTAGAAAGCTTCCAGGCTCCATTGGGAAATTGAGATCTTTGATCGTATTGAATTTGGCCTACACAAGAATTAGAGAGTTACCCAATTCTATTAAAGATCTCACTAGGTTGGAGGTAATGAACCTAGGATCGACTCGAATAAGGGAGCTGCCGAACTCCATTGAAAGACTAGAATCATTGGTCAAGTTATATTTGGTGAATACAAAGATCACAGGACTACCTACTTTTGTCGGGCATCTTAGAAGGCTGAAGTTCTGAACTCTGGCTGGAATGCCAGTGAATCCTAAAGTGTTGGAATCTAGCGGTCGTAAAAATATCACCTGCATGGGGGAGTCACCAAAAGTAGAGGATGGGAGTCGAAGTATAAATATCACATGGCCTCCTCAGCTTTGGAGACTTGGCATATCTTGTGATGATCCTCGATCTCTCACATGGCCTCCTCAACTCTATAATTTGGCATTAAGAGATGTCAAGTCATCGTTAGAACAAACATTCTTTTCCAACTTGAGATGTTTGAGATCTTTGTCCCAGTTAACACTCTTTAGATGTTGTTTTAGAGAGATCAACTTTGAATAGCTAGAGAGTCTCCATTACTTAGATGTGTTATTATGTAAATCGCTAATAAGGCTATCAGGTCTATCAAGCTTGGGGAAGCTCAAAAGGCTAATAGTGATGAGCTGCTGTCAGCTAGTCGAGATTCGAGATTTAGGAGAATTGGAATCACTGGAGGAATTATCAATAGAGAAGTGCGGCTCCTTACAAAGGTTGTTAATCTATCAGAACTACATGGGTTGCGGACATTGCACCTCTATCACTGTGAATCGCTACAAGGTTTGCCTGAAGTACCAAACACATGTCATCTCTATGTTGATGGATGCCCGATGTTAGACGATTCTGGTGACTTTGACAAAACTTGCAAACAATGTATGGAAACCGACGTTGATGTGAATCATATGCGGGGTTTACTCAGTCGATCAAACTTAAAGGCCGTAAAGAATTGGAACCGGTGGAAGCATCACCCGTAATGGCACCACGATTCCATCAGAAAGGTTTTATGATCTACCAAATTCGATCGGAAAGGTTTTCTCATTGTAGATATGTTACAGCCAAATCTAATATAACATTCTCTTGCTCTCATTATTATTATATATCTCCTTATATGGAGACAATATATTTGGCCTAGCAAGTATTTGGGATTAATGTCCAGTATCTTTATGTTCCATTTCAAGTCTGATGTGGGATCTTCATAGATAGTTGAAAGTACAAAAGCTCTTTCTCTATGATTCACTTGCCTAACGACAGAGACATCTAATATCTAATCTAATCTTTCCAATCTAATCTAATCCAATCTGATAGTGTCATCTACTTCATTTCATAATCTGATGATCTAATAAGTATTTGGTTCTTTAAGGGGAAGACCTATGTATGGTTGATAATTGGTACTCTCCTCATTTCACACGTACCATATTTTGCCTAACTTTTTTTTTCATTATTCTTTTTCCCTACCATTTCTTTGTTTCATTGTCTCCTTTCGAACAACTTTTTTTAAAAGTTTTATTTCCGTTCACTTTTAAAGATGTATATCCACATTTTTCACATTACGCAATAACTAAGTGTAATCTAATCTAGTTTAATTAAATAAAAGTATGTTGTTGCATAGTGCTCTATGAGAAGTTGACAATTCGGCACTTTCTCCACCGACAACCTGGCAATTTTTCTTCTAGTCTTTTTCTTTTCTTAAACTAAATTAAGATTAACTAATAAAAAAATGCCATCGGTTTTTTAAAGAAAAATCACATCAAGCTTCATCGTACTAGTATAACTAGACAAAAACTCGTCTCCACGAAGTGACAAATTTAGAGGAAAATCATAACAAACTAAGCATGAGTTTGTTTTGGGGAAAATAAATGATTTGAAAAATATTTTTCTAAAAATAATTGCTTGTATCGCCTACAAAAATGAATGAACGAAAACTATTTTCATTATCCATAAAAATTTTAAGACATAATTTATTGTTAATAATGAAAATATTTTCCATTGACTAATTATTTCAAGTAATACAAGTAATCTTTTTTTGAAAAAAAATTCAAAATCATTCATTTTCCACTAAACAAACGGAGTCTAAAGCTATACCAAAAAATATCACTAGAGTATATGTCATTGACCAATTCAATTGTGAGAGAAAATTAAACTAAAGTAGAGGATTTTTACAACTAAAACAGCATGGTCATGACAAACTCGGCTTTGAAATTAAAGAGGTTAGACTCAAATTATCTTAACAATTAAAAACTGATCTTATAAGTGAATATTGTATTAAAGTTGGAATAGTCCCTGTACTTTTGCAAGGCGTCTAAATTTTTTCTTGTTTGGCTATTTGAATCCTTGAGGTATATACTATTTTCTTCTTATTGGTTCTTCCGTTGAAAGAACTGCAGACATGGCCTTTAGATCACCGTTAAATGCCATAGCGGCAACCCTAGCAGGCTAGTTAAATTAGATGAATCAAATAAGTAATTTCCGAAAGTTCCAGAAAAGAAAGCTCGAAATGGAAAGAAAAAAGAACAAACTAAACAGGGAGTAGGTGCAAATGAGATCCAACCGTCACCATCATTCCGACCCACATCATCAGCAAGCTCTCGGCCGAAGCGAGACTAGAGGTGCTGAAAGGGATGGTCGAAGAATCGTGGAGAATATGATCGAGGCGGGTCTAAGCCAGAGTTGTCGAATCCAGACCTGTTGTGGCCATGGCAATCTTGGGCATTTCTGCTTCCATGGCTGCGTTTAGCTGAGACAAAGAAACCTTTTCTGGTATATAAGCATGTAGTGGTGAGGAAGAGTCAGCAACCTCGCTTCAGCATGGCGGCGAGGTGCGATCTTCGCCAGCTTCTTGGCCCGGGCACGTTTTGAGATTTGAGGTGGTAGCACTTTCGCTTGAGTCCAATGAGGCGACGCTGAAGGCTCGCCGGTGCGTCGGTGGTGGTGCCCCGCCCATCCTCCCTCTTCTGCTGTCTCCCTCCCTCCCTTTCTAGTGTTTGTGATTTTAGATTTTTAATTTCCATCCTTATTTTTATCCTGCATAAGTAAATAAATCCAGCCGTTATCCATTCGTTGCTGACGGGGCTTGCCACGTGGTCATTTCTAACGCCTAACGAAAGGACCAACATTAAAAAAAAATTATGCGGTTCAAGGACTCAATTAGTAAAAAACGTATAAAGACTTGATTGAACATTTTTCAAAATTTCGGAAAGTAGTGGTAATTTTATCTCATAAAAAGCCACAGAGCTCAATAAATGTTATCTTTATTAAACATACTCATTTATTTTGGGCCTACTCAAAAAAAAAAGCACGAACTTTCAAGTGTCTCACAAAAAAGTCATAAATTTCACCGATCTTTCAAGTGTCTTGCAAATAATTCATGAGTTGCACCTGAAAGACACCGTTAGACTTGCCACGAGACTTTGCTTATTTGGCATCCAATTTGCCAAACGGATGAAGACGTAGCCAACAATGACTGTCACGTCACTTGTGCTTAACATTTAACAAGGTTGTGCCCCTCCTTTTAATAAAATACACGAGAGAGAGAAAAGGAAACCGAGGTGGACATCGGTTGTATATATATAGAGATAAGAAAAGGAAGAGAAGAAAAGGGGGAATTAGGATTATAATCGCATGTAAATTAAAAAGATCGATTCATAGGGCCAAGCTTCGTTAAAATTTAATCTTATTTCACTTGAAATATGCCTATCCTCATCATCTAGTCTAGGAAAGTCGGCATCCCTAGTCTGCATTGATGGCGACTTTAAACTTGTTCACTAGCTCACGGGAACTATCCTGGCGCTTGATAACAGGGCCATGTATATTCTTTACCCAACATGGCTCAGTTTTAACTTACTCCACTTTAATTGCCTTGATATAACCATACTTTTCTTGTTGTGGCGTTATCTTGCTTATTGGATTGTTAATGTATTTAGATCCTATTGTATGAGCTTGATTATGCATGATCATATATATGTTTGTTTAGGGATTAAAAGACAAATGATTGTGTCAAACATTTTCAATTAAAAGAGAAAAAGGTACCAAGATTGGGTGTTAGCGAAAATCTAGCATAATCAAGTCCCCAACTCCGAATCTCTAGCTCGAGGAAAGTAAAACTAACTCTTGCATTTTACTTGGCCTATAGTAGATAAACGGCGACTCCTAAACAAAAAAAAAATTGCATAATCAACCTAGTTTAAATCAACATCGCGATTGGTAGGACTTAGGAGAGCCCGAGCCAAGCGCGAATGCCCACCTCATAAAAGGGAACATTTGGCGTCCTTTTGAAAATCCGTCCAAACCGCTAGGGGAGTCTCAAAATCCCCTCAAGAGGTCATATACGCAAAATTATTCTTGGTCTCAAAGAACACGTATTTTGTTGGAATTTGGAATCATTGACCAACATAGGGAATGAAACTGAATTTGTCATCCTGAATCTTACATTGTCATTTGGATTTTTCACTTTCATTTTGATTGCCTAATGGCTAATTTCCATCGACCAACTAGGGCTTAGAGCAAAGTTCTCATAAAGGATGGAGTCTCACACAAACAGCAAAGAATGCCACATGAGATGGATAGCTAAATTGTTCTACAGTGCCTCAAAACGGCAGTATATGTATAAATAGTTTAAAACATTAATAAATTCAAGTGCCTAAACAAAAGCTAAAAACATTACAAAATATGAGTACCTAAAGGTTCTCACTTTTTGATACTTTTCTATGTGTCTTTCATCTACATTTTTCAAATCTCAAGTATAAAACTGGATGACCATGAAAATGTTTGAAAACCATAATTTTGTCTTAGGTTTAGAGGATCCGAGGTAATAGAATTACATATCTAGACACTTACCTCATGTATTTAGTGAAAGTGATGCGAGGCCAAAACCATGGAAACATTTCACGTGCATGCGAGTGATTTAAGTCTTACATTAATCGCCAAAACATTTAATTGCATCTTGTTAAGTATAGTACAAAATATATCATTTCTAATCTCAGAATTCAATGAAAGTAAACTTAATGAATATTCATTGTTCAAAACCAATTAAAGAACATCATAACTCTAACAGTAATTGATACCACATTATTGTCAAAACCCAGTTTATTTTTTTATTTTTTTGGACAGTTTTTTACCTCTTGGGACTTAGCATAGCAAACAAACAAAGCTGTTGGAACTTAAATTACTGCAGTTTCCACATTGGTGCGTACTTTATAGTGTCAGAGACAAGAACATCGTATTTGAACTGAAGCATTCTTTCTAGCAACTTCATATTAGCTCGTGATCGAGAGCTATGCTGCAATGTTGGATAGCTTTCTCATTTATGCTTCAAGATATACACTGGAACTTCAAATCATAACCCTCAAACTTTTGATCAGTTATCCGATCGAGCTGCTCAATCATCTCTTGCGAGAGGTGATTCTTCCAATCGCCCACCTCCCCTCGCCGGAAAAACCCACTATTCTCAACCGTTGAGCCTGATTGAGTCCCCATACGATGGACCCCGGATTTGTTCACTTCCATTTGCTTCAAACTCTCTATGCTGCACAGCTTTATGATCTCTTGCACTACACCACCATCAATCTCTTCATGAGTAAATGGACAGCCCAAGAAAGTTGCCAGCCTCTTCACATGAGGCTCTGTCTCACTCTTCAAGTCCTCATACTTCAACATTAAGACCTTGTTTGGATACTCCAAGCTTGCTTTCCAATAGCCCAGCACATGGTCCCAAAATGGCCCTGAAAGAGATACCCCTCTAGTGAATAGCTCAAATGCTTCCTCCAAAGAAATAGGTGGCCTATCACCATCTATAACTCTTATTTTGCCAATGAAGATCCACATTGATACAAATACATCCTTCGGGTCTTGGACGATGGACACGATCCGGCACCCTGAGGTCGCAACAGATCTCGGCAGTGAGGCATAAGGGATGTGAGTGGAGAGAAGCCTAGGCGAGGGAAGTGAGTTGAGGACCGAGATGGGGTCCTTCTCATAGGCATAGAATTCAATGTAGGGCACACATCCATGAGGGTTCTTTGTGAGCAAAGTGTGTCTTGGGCGGTCTTGGCTGTGCCTATTGGCAATAGCAAATGAGAGAGCCTTGAGCCATGTCAATCCGGTTTTAGGGAAGGTGGCCAAGAGTGTGTCGGTGGGCCGGGCCTCAAAATGTTGCTGGGCCCAGATGACTCCTCTTAGGAAGTGATTGTCATACCAGAAGCCATCATACTTGTAGAAATGCTCAGTCAACCACCCTTTTTCTCTGGGTAAAGACGATGAGATGGGTACTTCTCCTTTGTCTGCTTCTTGACATTCTAGGGCAATTTGTTCCTTAAGAGGCTCTTCATGACTGGAGAGATCAGAAGCAACAGTGTTTGGCACCTGTCACAATGCAACACGTAAAAGTGAAAAAAATTCTAACAACATTCTTTCAAAATGTACTAGCATAGACGCACAAACAATGCATGCGAATGAAGTCACGATCGTAACACTATTTATAGATACTTTAAGTTCATTTCCTTTTTTTATTCTTTTGAGCACAGATAAACTCCCTTGATCCTTTTGTCACGCCATGTGGATTGCCGCAAAGAGCCACGTTGATCAACATATTCTTAAAAATAATGCTTCGGAGGATTCTCATGCGAGCTAAGTCATGGACACCATTCAAATTTAATAGATTCTAAAAGGTTTTGCGATCAAAATGATCATTCGTTGAAGTTTTAGATCTAAACTATATACCTTACTATGTATCCAACAACTCTCGCATCCCCGTCATCATATGGTACATTCCTTCATGCAAAGCCCTTCTTTCGGTGAAATCTGTTTCTCCAAATTATTCGTTGCCCGACACCCGTCATGTCTACTGCTAAAACTTCTAATAAATCATGCAACAGGCAGAACTACAAGCAATCACAAAATACAAGAACACATAGGATGAATTCGTTGTAAACAAAGGGGGATCGTTGCATACCGATGAAACATTCCCACGAATCGTCATCGCCGGCAACTGGCAAACACCTTCATGTATGCAAATGCGAGGTGAAGGAAGAGAGAGTGAGTGATCGGTCAAAGAGGTCATATCGGTGAAAAGTAGATAAACGGTGAAATCTTGACGATCCTTGATAGATGATTTCAGGTCATTTTGTTCCCTTTGGACAAAATTGTTAAGACGTCTTTAAGACAAGTGCAGCTCCAAATTATTGAGAAAAGCATTATGATCCCCACTCTCTCTCTCTATAATGAAGATTATTACCATTGCATTAAGGAAGAGAGAGAGAGAGAGAGGTCAAAGAGGATATGTTAATCATACCAGTGAAAAGTAAATGAACGGTGAAATCTTGATGATCTCTGATAGATGATTTTCAGGTCATTTTGTTCCCTTCATGAGAAAATCATCAAGACATCTTTAAGACAAGTGCAGCTCCACATTATTGAGGATAGCCACTACAAAAAAAACAAATTTCTTCTGACAAAATTTCCAACAAAAATTTCTGGAAAATTCGTTGGAAAAAGGATTTCCAACGAATTTTCCAACGAAAAAAAATTCGTTGGTAATTCGTCGTCCGAAAATTTTCCAGCAAAAAATTTTAAATTTCGTTGGAAAAATATTTGTTGGAAAGCTCGTTGGTAATAATTCGTTGGAAAAATCGTGGCAAAATTCATCGGTAATTATTAGTTGGAAAATTTGTTGGAAAAATTTCGTTGGAAAAATTGTTGGCAAAATTTCGTTAGAAAATTTGTTGCAAAAGTTTCGTTGGAAAATTTTTTGCGAAAAATTCGTTGGAAAATTTGTTGCGAAAAATTCGTTGGAAAATTCGTTGCTAATTATTCGTTGGAAAAGTCGTGGGAAATGAAATTTCCAACGAAAAAAAATTTCTTGTGATGCATCGCGGGAAAATTTTCGGACAATTCCGACAAAATTTCCAACGAAAAACTCTGAACAATTTGTTGGAAAACAAGTTTCCAACCAAATTTTCAATGAAAAACAATTCGTAGGAAATTGGTCGTCGGAAAATTTTCCAACAAAAAATCAATTTTGTTGGAAATTTTGTACCAAAATGCAGCAAAAATTAATTAATTCTCTGTGAATATTTGTTGCAAATGTCGTGGCAAATTAATCCGGTAATTTTCCGAAAAAAAAAATTTTCATTGGAAAATTTGTTGCAAAAGTTTCCAAATAATCGTCGGAAATGTTGTTGGAAATCTTTTTAACGTCAGACAAATTAAAAAAAATAATTTTCGTTCGTACTTTGGGACAAAAAAAATTCCTCGGTAAGTTCGTTGTAAATTCGTTGGAAAATTTGTTGCAAAAAGTTCGTTGGAAAATTTTCATTGAAAAATTCATGGGAAATATGTTGTTGGAAAATTTGTGGCAAAAAATTCATTGGAAAATTTCGTCGGAAAATTTTCGTCGGAAAATTTTTGTTGGAAAATTTCGTCGGAAAACGTTCGTTGGGAAATTTCGTTGCAAACGGTTCGTTGGAAAATTTGTTGCAAAAATTTCGTTGAAACATTTCGTTGGAAAAAGTTCATTGGAAAATTTCGTTGGAAAATGTTCGTTGGGAAATTTGTTGCAAAATTTTCGTTGGAAAATTTTCGTTGGAAAATTTTGTTGGAAAACGTTCGTTGGGAAATTTCGTTGCAAACGGTTCGTTGGAAAATTTGTTGCAAAAAGCTCGTTGAAAAATTTCGTTGGATTGGAAAATTTCGTTGGAAAAAGTTCATTGGGAAATTTGTTGCAAAATGTTCATTGGAAAATTTATTGGAAAAATTTCGTTGAAAAATTTGTTACAAATATGTAACAATAAATATTTTGTTAGAAATTACGCCGTTAATTGTTCGTTACAAAATACATCCGTAATTATTCGTACAAAAAATCGTTGCTAATTTGCAGCAATGTTTTTTTTCTATAAATTGCAGTGTTTGTTTCATTTTCGCTAAATTACGACGAAATATATTCGTGACAAAATTCGTCTCTACGAATTTTGTTTCAGGACTATTTGGATTTGAAATCTAATTAGATATGCAATATTAATTTCTACAATGCATAAATTGCAAAGTCTCAGAAAATGATATTAGATATTCAATGTCATAATTCATAAAGATAACTAAGCAAGAATGAACATCCATTAATACATTCAAAACATTGAAAAGACGGGGGACAATCATAAAACCTTTGTAGCTTTGGTACTAGCCATGATATCAGGAACAGTCAGCTGTATCGACACCTGATGAAATATGAAAACATAAATAAAGAAATGGAATTTGTGCAAAATATAAAAAAAGGACTAATGCATTGAAGTGAAACTAGCTATAAAAAAAATGTTCTTACCTAAGGGGGACTGACAATAAAATCACCAGCATCATCATCATTAGCATCATCACCAATCGCTGCATCATCATGTGGCTCATCAATATGCCCATGACCGGCTACATTAACAGGAGGTACAGGAGGAACCTCATTGCGATCGATGTCGAGGCGTCGCATGACATATTGTAGTTGTGCATTCATCACATTTATTTGTTTGTCCTTCTGTCCAAGTAAAAACTTCAGTTCTTCGTCCTTCCATGCAAGAACCTGTTTCAATTGGCTCAATTCTTGGGTCAAGTGCTCCTCAAGACGTGTCCTCCTTGCAAAAGTTGCACTGGATGATGAAGTTGCAGCAGTCTTCGATTTGAACATCCTTGACAATGATCCCGTCCCAAATATTTTTCCTCCTTTCATTCCACCCGCTGCCTCTACTCATAATGTCATACTATCAACCGATGGCTTAGACACACCAACACCATCACCACCACCACCATCATCACCACCACCAGAACTACTAGCAGTGCTCATCAAAAGTTGATCATATTTTTCCTATATTAACAGCATAAATAAAAATAAAATAAATTCGTATATATTACCATAAATATTAAAAACATGCATGATTTTCATTCTAGTTTCCATAAAGTCCAAACTATAATCTTACATACCTTAGTAGTTTTTGCCCGATCGTCAATCCATGTCTTATCCTTTTTCTGAAATGTACGTTCAAATGTAGCTGTAAATGTGGATTCCATCCCCAATTCATTCGCCTACAAAAATTTAATAAAATTTAGTCACCATTGAATTAAATGAACTTACAAGTTTAAATAGACTTACCAATCTTCTTCTATGCTGCCCGATGCTGATAGAGCCCCCAGCATATGTGGCTGACACAGACCCATCACTAGAACTAGAAGTTCGATTCTTCTTATTCTGTTCACATCTTTTCTTATGCTTCTCAATTTCCCAAGTTCTCGTAATTTCTACCCAATCGTTCGCTGTAATGAAATCAGGCTTTTCTTTTGTTCTCTTTGCTTTATTTATCACATAACGCATATGATCACCGACTTTCTTCTTAAAGATTCTTCTAATCTCAGCCTCTTCCGTTTCATCCCACGTGAACTTACGCTACAATCAATAGAAAAATCAATGAAAATTAATTATAATGGTCACAAGTGAGATATCCCTGACAATGCACTAGACAATTCGTGACAAATTTCATGATTGACCATCAGTATGTTATACCGAACTTATGTTATGAGAAAATGAATAAAAATAACACTAACCTTGAACTCATTCCACCACAAAGTCTTTATTTCTTTAAGAGCGCTGCTGAAAGTTGAAAACTGCCCTATCCAACAGTTATTGACTATTCTATTAAGTTCCCTCACAACTTGCGTAGAATCCGTAAATCTAAAAACATGTTATAACAATATAGAGAATAAGACAATTAAGCATATGGAAAATTGCCTACATGGACAATTGTATTTACATCCATAATTTAAATATACGTACAAAAATAAATTACTTACAAATCTCCGCATGGGTATATAATGCATCGGGTATCTTCTTCCTCATTTGAGTGTTGCACTGATAAAGAAGGTGGCACCCAAGGAGATGGAACTGAAGTAAAATCAGTTCGCATGTCCCGCAGTTCTTCCTGAATATGTTGTTGCGGGTCAAAATATGGGCCAATGTGCCTGTATTGTTGCTGCTCATATAGTAGAATAGGGTTCGCCGGCAGGGCCGGGGATGAGGATAGGGCCGGGGACGAGAATGAGGACATGGAGAGGCCCGATCTTCTCTGTGAAGCCCCACCCCGCATGTCACCTTCTCGATTATATTGACAATTATTACAGATGTTAGACAAATATTGAAAAAAAATGAACAAGTATTAGGGATAGAAAATGAAATCATTTTCCTTACCATTTTGTATTAGATATCAAGAAATAAATTTAACAAATAGAAATTAACAGAGTACCGCCTCTGATAAATAGCCAAGTCACTGGTCCTAGTCGGAAGAACCTATTACAATTTTGATCACATCAGATATCAGTAAACCGTATAATGAAACATATTTAATTTGCAAACCAAATTATAAGTCTAAGACCAAATTAAAATTGTGTTCGCGATCCCTCCACCCGGCCGGAATTCGACCGCCGGAAACCGCCCCCCGCCGGAATCCGGCCCACCCCCGGCCGGAATTCGACCGCGAACCCACCCCCCTGCCGGAATCCGACCGCCCACCCCCCGGCCGGATTCCGGCCGCGAACCCACCCCCCGCTGGAATCCGGCCGCGAACAGCCCCCTCTCCGGAATCCGGCGGCGACCTCCACCCCACCCGGCCGCCCCCACCAGTGGCGACCCCCCCCCCCGCTCCCCCCACCGGCCGCGACCCCCCCCCCGCGGCCGCGACTCCCCCTCCCTCCCCCGGCCACAACCCCCTCCGCGCGGTCGCAACCCCCTGGCCCGCCCCCACCTATCGCGAACCCGCCCCCTGGCGGCCGCGACTCCCTCCCTCCCCTAGCCGCAACCCCCTCCGTGCAGCCGCGACCCCCGCCCCCGCACCCATCGGCCGCGACCCCCCCCCGGCGGACACAACTCCCCCTCCCTCCCCTGGCCGCAACCCCCCTCCACGCGGCCGCAACCCCCCTCCCCCGGCCACAACACCCCCTCCGCCCTGCCATGAACTGGCCCCTCCCCCCTCCCCGCGCGAAACCCCCCCGGCCACTACCCCGCGCGGCCGCCACACGACATCCCGACCGCAACCCCCCATTCCCCGCGACCCCAACAATACAGATTATTACTTACCACGGATGGCGACGGCAAGGCGGTCGGCGAGAGCGGCGACGGTGAGGCGGTCCGCCAGGGCGGCGACGACAAGGCGAACGGCGAGGGCGCGGATGGCAAGACGTACGGCGAGGCCGGTGACGTGGAGTAGGACATCAAAGAGAACGTGGAGAAACCAATTATTTTGTAATACTCGATAGACACAAATTATAGTGTTTTTTTTGTAAGGGTAAGGTATATATTACTATCAAAACACCAATTACAAAGGAAAACAAGAGGCTAACCAAGTCCCAAAAGGACTAAAAACCAAGGGAACACAGTCACCTCAGAAAAAAGAAGGAAAAAAAAGAGAAGAAAAAGCTATACAAAGGAGGCCTAAGGCAACCCAACTAAGAAAAGATAGAGGGTGAAAGTCCCCAACTCCTATGTAGTCTTCTGTTCAAAGGCGTGTCTGGAACTCTCCCAAGGGTTACAACTTTGTCCTTTACCACTTTGATAATATGATTCCGCATACCCGGAATGGAGATACTCTTGTTCCGGAAGATAGAGTTGTTTCTTTCCGTCCAAATTATGTGACAAAGGGCACCAAAAGAGAACCTGGAGAGACTGTTAGCAAATGATAGTCCTCCACAAACCTTCATTGCCCATATAATATACTCATGCCACGGACGATTTCACCATGGAAGATAGCAATTTGTTGCCCAAAAGAACGCCAACCTTCTTGTAGAGGAGCATTCAAAAAAGAGGTGATTTATGGAGTCCGGGACATCACCACAAAAAGCGTACATAGCAGAGTCAATCCTGCTATTATGGATGAGAGCAGTCTGAGTAGGCAATCGGTTAAGGGAGATTACCCATAGAAGAAAGGAGTAACGCGGAGCAATGTGATGGTCCCATACAAAGGAATGCCACTGAACCGGAAGTCCTTTTCTTCTTATAATTTTCCACGCCATTGCCACTAAGAAAGTAGAGGAAGGTTGGGGAGCCCAAATGAGCTCATTCTCAATGTTTTCCTCAAAACAAGGGGTAGGTTCTGTCCAGTGTAGAACGGTCTGCAAGGTATTTGAATGTTGCCATACCGAGTCATAAAAAGTCCGAATAGACGTGTCCCGTGGAATGCGAGACTGGTAGATGTCCATATTACTGAACAAAAGGTAGAGGGGGCCTTTGTCGTGCCACCAGTCAAACCAAAAAGAGACTGAACGGCCATTGCCAATTTTCCAACGGAGAATAGATCGAGCAGTATCTCGCATATCGAGAACTTTCTTCCACGTCCAGGAGCAAAAGGTGGGCTTAGAGACGACCGAGAAGTTAGAGTTTTTAAGGAAGTTAGAATGGATCCACTTACACCACATGGACTCCTTATCGGTGAAAAGAAGCCATATGTGCTTAAGTATCATAGCTCTGTTATATTCAGTGAGTCTTCAGGTCCCAAGACCGCCTTCTTCTTTAGGTAAGCATACCGATTCCCATGCAACTTTAGCGCCACCCGTACCAAGATCTGGGCCCTTCCAAAGAAATTGACGTAAAATAACCTCAATACCATAAAGCACCGATTTAGGTAGAGAGAAGATGGTGGCCCAGTGGACTTGAATAGAATACAGGACCGACTGGATAAGTTGCAACCGGCCCGCAAAGGACAAGAACCGGTGAGTCCAAGATCGAACACGCGACGTTATGGAATCAATCAAGCATTTACAGTCCTCTTTACGAAGTCACGAAGATATAACAGGCACGCCTAGGTAACGAAAAGGAAGAGAACCTTCTTGAAACCCAAGGCAAAGAAGAATGCCCCTATGTAACTCCGAGTTCCCTCCCGAGAGGTAAACATTGCTTTTTCTCGCATTTGGTTTTAGACCTGACCAATTCAAGAACAAATCGATTGCTTCCTTGATAAGTTGAATAGATGTCAAGTGCGCTTGCGCAAAGATGAGGACGTCATTGGCGAAGAAGAGATGGGAGATCCTCGCTTTCTTACACCACCAGAACCATCGAAAGTCCGAGTTAACAGTTTTATGCCTCAGCAAACCGGAGAATACTTCCATAGCTAAGACAAATAAGTATGGCGAGAGTGGATCTCCCTGCCGTATACCCCGAGTACTGGCAAAGAAGCCATGCAGATCCCCATTTATTGCAACTGAAAATTTTGCGGTAGAGATGCACGCCATAACTAGCTGAGTAAAGTTTTCTGGAAATTTAAAGGCTGATAGCATGTTTTGAATGAAGCTCCAATCTATCGTATCGTAGGCTTTTTGGAAATCTACCTTGATGGCGCACTTGGGAAGGTAAGCCTCATGGTGAAAGTCCGCAAACAACTCCTGGGCGATCAGAATGTTGTCACTTATCCTACGACCTTTGACAAATGCCGTTTGAGTTGGCCCAATTATCGAGGATAAGATGTGCGCAATTCGCCTTGCAAGGATTTTGGAGATGCACTTGTACAAGGTGTTGCAGCACGCAATTGGCCGGAAATCGTTCATGCTCGACGCATTGGGGTTCTTTGGTACCAATGTTAGTATGGTATTGTTAATCTCTTTGAGTAGGTAGCCAGTTTCAAAGAAGTTCTTGATCGCCTTCAAACACGACGGTCCAGTAATCCCCCAAGTGAGTTTGAAAAACTCAACGTTGTAGCCATCTGGACCTGGGGCCTTTCCTTTGGCAAGCGAAAAAAGTGTAGTTTTTATTTCCTCATCAGTTACTGGTGGTGCAAGGAGCATCCTTTGATTCTCATCTAAGGTCTTTCCAATAAAACCATTCAGATCCGGGGCTGGGGTCTGAGGGGTAGTTGGAGTACCAGAGAGAAGTTGCTGAAAGTGAGATACAATATGGTTTTTGACCGCCACAGGTTCAGTAATAATCTCCCCACCCTCTGTTGTAACAAATAAAATTCTATTATGGAGACGTCTTTGGTTGACATGATAATGAAAGAAAGAGGTATTCATGTCTCCTTCTTTTATCCAACGAATTCTGGATTTTTGTCTGTCAAAGGATTCTTCTTGTAGTCTCAAAACAGAGAATATCCTTTGAAGCTCTACTTCTCTTGCAAGAAGGTTCTGGTCAAAAGGGTTTGAATCCAAGGCCGTCTGAACATGGAATAAGTCCGATCTAGCCTGTTCTGTTCTTGTGGAGATCTCCGAGAAGGAACTACGGTTCAAATGTTTCAACTTAGACTTAAGAGCTTTGAGTTTGCAGCAAACATTGAACATAGATGTACCCTCAAAATGTGTATCCCAAACTTGAGTAACTAACTCCATAAACAGCGGATGGGAAGCCCAAAAGTTGAAAAACTTGAAAGGCTTGTTCGAAGTAGTCGGAGGAACAATCTTAACCACCATAGGATAATGATCAGAGATGCCAGGTGGAAGGAAGTTAGCTTCGGAGAAGGAGAAACTTTGAATCCAGCTAGCATTGATAAGTACTTGGTCAATCTTTCGCATTTTTCGGTTTGCACCTGAAGAGTGTGACCAAGTGTATCTACATCCAACATATCGGAGATCCTCCAGTCCTGCATTGTTGAGGCACTCCCTACATTTATCAAAAGCTGGAATCCACGGAGTGGAGCTGCCCACTCTATCCTCAGGGTCCCTAATCGCATTGAAATCCCCAGCGACAAGCCATGGAAGGTCACATGAGGAGAGCCGAACTAGGTCAGCCCACAAATGTCTTCGATTCACGAAAGTGTGTTCTCCATATACTATTGTAAGCATACAAGTATCCTGCATGTGTAACAACCTTGTTCGAGCATGAATTAGTTGAGAAGAAGAGTACAGAAGATCCATCTCAATCTCATTTGGATCCCAGCCAATCCATATTCTTCCTAGGGGAGAGTATTCATAGTTAGAAAACCAACTCCAGTTTGCAAAAAGACCTTTAGAAATGTCAATAAATCGAGAACTATTGACTTTAGTTTCTAATACACCAATACAGCAAAGATGATTCTTCCTAATAAAGGAGCGAATTTCCGCTTGTCTGAGGGGGTGAACTAGTCCCCTTATATTCCAAACACCAAAAAACATTATTGGAAAAAGAGATGTTATCTCCGAGCTCTCCTGGATCTCCTCTTCTTATTCTTCTTCGAGGAGGACGGTCCTGAATTCGTATCGAGGCATCTCAAGCTAGGAACAGGCCCCAAGGAGGCCTTGGCCGGATCTTCGACAGTGTAGGATGCTAATGTTCACGAACGTGTAGTCGGAGGGGAAAAGATTTCATGCTCGCCCATGATTTGCTCTTTGGAGTCACTGACTCTCTCCCCTTCATGCGCACAAGAAGAGGCTTCAGAGGACGTGTGAGAATTAGCCTCCAAGTCCTCTATTTGTTGTTGGAGGCGTCCTTGAGGACCAGAGGCAGTCAAGGGGAGTATCTCAGCGATTTGTTCTTCCGTGGAGCTCATAACAACCCCAAGCGCCTCTTGTTCATAGCTGGGTTGCAGTCCAGGCATCAAAGGCGCCACCCCCCCTGAGTTCGTTTCCAAGGGCAGGTCAGGTGCAATAAAGGACATACCGGGCCCTGCTGGTCCCGTCGCATTGTCTTCTCTGTCGAGTCCCAAAGAAGGACCTATCGCTGAAATATAGTGCTCTATCCTTGTAGTGTTCTGTTCTGGGCAAGGATTCTGAAGAAGCTGGTCAGGGACAGCAGCCAACGAGGGAGGGAGTTAGGTAGGATCAGGGGCGAGGACTGAATCTGTGTGTAGCTAGTTTTGAAGTACCAGCGAAATGGAAGAGGGCAGATCGAGGCCTATAGCAGACGTTGGAGGACAATGGCTGGGACCAGGGGCAGACTTAGCAGAAGTTTTACCTTTCCTGGAATGAACTTGAACCCATCCTTCATCCCTGTGGAGTTGCTCATCCTGTCTAGTCTTATGGACAAGGTTTGAGGGGCCTACAGCAGGAGGTACAGACTTAGTAATGGACTGATTTGGGCCACAATCAAAACCATTAGATCCCTCTTTATGTCCGAAGATACCGCACGAGGGACAAGCCAACGGTTTCCACTCGTATTCAACATTGATAGTGTTCACCTCACCATCCCAGCAGAATTTTATTTGCTCAACTCTTGGCTTAGTAGCTTGGAGTTCCACACAAACTCGCACAAATGAGATCCTTGCCATCTGTTGAGTTTGAAGGTCCATATAAAGGGGTTTGCCAACATCACTGGCTATGGATCCTATGCCAGCAGGGGACCATAACAAAAAGGGAACGTCTCTAAGTCTTACCCAAACCGGGATTGTGTCCATAACTCCCTTCTTGAGCTTAAGCTTGGAGTGCCATTGTTGTAAAAGCAAAGTACAGCTGAATATAGACACCGGGCCCGAGTTGATGATCTTCCTGCGGAATTCATTATCGGGAACACGGAAGAAATAAAAGCCATTCTCATGTAGCTTCACCTCAGCAACTTTATCCCCCCATGACTTCCTTATCTCCTCTTCCGTCAACTTGAACGGGACTTTCTTCCCTATAAACCGGCCTACAACACATTCCAGCCAGAAGGGATTCTCAACAGCAGCTATATCTGGTGTGATATCCACAATCTCTTCACCATCCACCACCCGTGGAGGTACGTAAGTTAAGCTATATCCTTTGGTTAAAACTCGAGCAATGTTAGCCCAAGTTCTGGTTTTAGGTGCAGGAGTTTGCTGTCCTTGAGGCTTGCTGGGAATCTATCCATCCACATGAGAAGATCCAGCATTATCAGTTTGGTGGTGGCCAGAGGGTTCTCTAAAGTGGGCACGCCTTAGGGACCTGCTTCTATTCTTAGAACGCCCCCTACTACGGCTACGTCTGTGATCCAAACGGGGAAGAGCAGGGGAGGACAAATTCTCCATCTATTCTGAACCAGCACCAGCAGCAGAAGGACCAAGAACAGGTTCAACAGCAGGGGAAGTGGTCACACCAATCCTAGCCTGGTGGGTGACCTCAACAGCAAAGGGTTCAGTTTCTAACACAGGGGGAGGGACGGACAGATTGGTACCTACAGTCTCAGCCATGTAGACAATTTAACAAGCACCTACCAGTCAACTCTCCAACCCCATCGTCCAGACCAAGTCCCGCAGCAGCAAAACCCAGAATAAATGCAACAACCCCACCACCACCAATGCAACCAGCAGCAGCAACAAAACACCAGCCCCAAGCCAGAATCACCCAAGCATCAACAAATGAACACCAGAAGCAAAGGCCCAGCTTAAGGTTCGAAGCAGAACAGAGGAACGAGATTCTAGAAAATCCCCAAATCGATGCGAATAAAGCACCCTCCAGGTCCGAACCAGCAGGAAGACCGAAGGAAGGGACCTGAACGGAGGGGGGGAGAACTACCTTCAAGAAGAAATCCAGAACCAACGCCTCTGTTTTGTCGATCAGCTCACGCGAGGGAGACCAAGCCAGCAACGCTCAGATCTGGAATCCCAGGTTCTGTGCTGGACGAGAAGAGGAATCCTTCGGAGGGGTGAAGGAGAAGTGTCCAAGGGCCTTAGCCTCCAGAAACCAGCCCAAACGATCGCCGGAATTGGCCGGAATCACCAATTTTCGGCCAGGTGAACAGTAACCGCGAAATGCACAGAAGGGAGCATTCTGCCCGATGAACAGTGCCCGCGAAATTGGCACAACACAAATTATAGTGTTACCGAGCGATAAAAACAAGTTTTTATTATTTTCGTTGGAAAATTCATTGGAAATTCCAACGAATTTTCCAACGAAGTCAAATTTCCAATGAACTTTACAACAAAAATAAACTTTTCAACAAAATTTCCGAAAAAGTTGAAAAAAAAATTTTGTCGGAAATTACCAACGAAATTTCCAACAAAACTGACAAAGTACCAAAATTTCCAACCCTTTTTTTTTAAATACCAACGAAATTTCCATCGATTTTACAATACCGATAATTTTGTTGGAAATTTACAACGAAATTTCCAACAAAATTGGAACAACTACAATTATTGCACCTCACTTTCAATTTCATTGGAAAATTCGTTGGATTTTCCAACGAATTTTCCAACAATAACGGCAAAAAGCGTAGAATTTGAAAATTCGGTAGAAAATTCGTGGAAAATTTTCCGTGAATTTTCCAACGAAATATTTTTCGCTGAAAACAAAAATATTTTAAAAATTTGTTGGAAAATTCGTGGGTAATTTCCCACGAATTTTCCAACGAATTCAGATCCCATCTACATTTAAAAGGAAATTGAAATTCGTTGGAAAATTCGTGGGAAATTTCCCATGAATTTTTCCACAAATTTCCCACGAATTTTCCAACGAATTTGAATTTGAGGGTAAAAACAATATTTTTTCAAATTCGTTGGAAAATTCGTGGGAAATTTCCCACGAATTTTCCCACGAATTTCAATTTTATTTTAAATGTAGATGGAATCTGAATTCGTTGGAAAATTCGTGGGAAAATTCCCACGAATTTTCCAACGAATTTTTAAAATTTTTTTGTTTTCAGCAAAAAATAATTCGTTGGAAAATTCGTGGGAAATTTCCCACGAATTTTCCAACGAATTTAAATTTGAGGTTAAAAAGTAGATGTTTTATAAATTCGTTGGAAAATTCGTGGGAAATTTCCCACGAATTTTCCAACGAATTTAAATATGAGGTTAAAAAGTAGATGTTTTGAAAATTCGTTGAAAAATTCGTGGGAAATTTCTCGCGAATTTTCCGACCAAATTTAATTTGAGGTTAAAAAGATGTTTTATAAATATCGTTGGAAAATTCGTGGGAAATTTCCCACGAATTTTCCAATGAATTTTCGAAATTTGTTGGTTTTCAACAAAAAATATGTCGTTGGAAAAGTTGTGGGAAATTTCCCACAAATTTTCCAACGAAATTTAATTTGAGGTTAAAAAGTGGATGTTTTATAAATATCGTTGGAAAATTCGTGAGAAATTTCCCACGAATTTTCCAATGAATTTTCGAAATTTGTTGGTTTTCAGCAAAAAATATGCCGTTGGAAAAGTCGTGGGAAATTTCCCATGAATTTTCCAACGAAATCAATTCACCATCCACTTATTTTACCAAAATTCAAATTCGTTGGAAAATTCGTGAGAAATTAGTTCACCATCCACTTAATTAACCAAACATTTAAATTCGCCGGAAAATTTATTTAAAATTTCCGACGAATTTTTCAACGAATTAGAAAGTATATTATTATTAAACATAATACAATTGGTTGGAAAATTCATGGAAAATTTCCCACAAATTTAATTTTAGCGAAAATACAAAAACTTATGCAAAATTTGTTGGAAAATTCATGGGAAAATTACAATGAATTTTCCAACGACTTTAATTTGGTAAACGAAAATTGAATTTTGTTGGAAAGGTCGTTGAAAATTTCGAATGAATTTTGCAGCGTTTTTTAAATTAACCAAAAATAAGGTTTTCCAATAGGAAATTATTACAAAACAAAATTAATATACCGAATTGTGAAATTATTGTAATATCAGGCGAATTAGCGACATATTGTCATGCTAACAACAACGAGAACAATAACAATAATGATTACGACAACGAAAATATTAAAAATTACTACAACAACAAAACACACATGTCGCATTACTAGTAATAATTAGACATAATTAGTAAAATGTCTCAAAAATCATAATCTTCATCTTCATCTGCATCTTCACCTTCTTCTTCTTCTTCGTCTTCGTCTTCGTCTTCATCTTCATCTTCGTCTTCGTCTTCTTCCTGATCCTCATCTTCATATTTTGTCTCCAAATCACATTGTGTACCAACTTGAAAATTTGATTCCTGAATTTCAGTTGGATCTACATCGATCATCGCACCTTATGGATCTCGTAAAGTAGGAATGTTATATTCAGCAGTGTTGTTCATGTTACGAACCTCCTCTTGTTGATATGCCGTGTCCTTCCAGTATTCCTCGATTTTCTTTCTTGCTTTGGTTTTACATACAGCCCACCAATCGGCTTTGTCACGCTTCAAACTAGAATATGATGCATAATAGACTTGAATTGCTTATTGTGCCAAGACAAATGGTTCATATTTCATATATTTTTTCTTGTGATTTGTTTCAACCAAATTAAATTTGGTATGCACATTCATTCCTTTCACGGGATCAAACCACATGCACTTAAATAAGACAACTCGCATTAACAGTCAATGGTACTCAATCTCTATGATTTCATCCAACAAGCAATTAAAATCACCTTGCGAATTGCCACCATTAGATGATTGAACACACACCTCGCTCTTCATTGTGGCATTTCCCATTCCATATTCGCGAGTGTGAAAATTATACCCGTTAATGAAATATGATGGCCAAGTTCGTACTCTTAATTTTGGACCCCACAACAGATGATATAGCATTCCTTATTATCCAACTTGAGCATCAATATTGTGAACCTAAGGTGCCACACACACAATGTCAATAATATATATTTCAAAATATGATGTATAAAAAATTCGAATAAACAGGATTTCGCCCATATTCAACTTACATATGTTTTGAACCATGTTGCAAATTGTTCCTAGCACAAACGGTCAAACTCATTTAGTGGTAGTCCATACATTGAATTTCGAAAATTCCTAGTAACAAATACCATTTATGTATTAGCAACGATTTGACACAATTATTTGACGTAAACAAGGCAAATGTACACATACTCGAAGTATGGCTGAACTTCTGGACAGTTCAATAAAATATATGTATGGGTTGTGAGCTTTTCTTCACCTGTTAAGTGACGAAACTTACATGTGCCGCTAGGTCGACCCAAATAATTGAAAATAGAGAATGATTTGCAATTGGGATCAATGGAACCCTCATCATTTCTTCCAGCTCTCCGCCTCTTGCACTGCACATGCGGCTCAAAATAGTATGATGCAAATGTTGTCACTTCTTCCACGATATATGCATTACAAATTGAAGCTTCGACACATGCCTTATTCTTTACTTTTTTCTTCAAATGATACAAGAACCTAGTTGCAGTAGCAAACAGTTTATCGTAACAGAATATGATCATGAAATAATTTCACATTTAATTAAAATAAAATTTACCTCTCAAATGGATACATCCATCGAAATTGGACGGGACCTGCAACTTTGGCTTCATAAGGCAAGTGAACTAAGAGATGTTCCATTGAATCAAAGAATGATGGAGGAAATATCCTTTCTAAGTTGCAAAGAATAATTTGAATATCTCTCTCTAGTTTCTCCATGTGTGATGATTTCAACGTTGTTGAGCAAATATCATACAGGAAATTACTTAACTCTGTAATAGCGCCCCATACAAAGTTTGGTAGAACTTCTTTGAAGGCTATCAGAATTAATCTTTCCATAAATATGTGACAATCATGATTCTTCATACTTGTCAATTTGCATTCATTCATATCAACACATCTGCCGAGATTAGAAGCATATCCATCAGGAAATCGCACCGATTTCAACTATTGACAAATGACTCGTCTCTACTCCTTGTCCAATGTATAAACTGCTTTGGGTTTCAGTCCCCTACTGCTTGCATCTACATCTAGTGTTGGTCGATCGCAAATATCCCTCATATCTTTTCTTGCGTTCAAGTTGTCTTTTGTTTTTCCAGTAACATCCATCACAGTATTTATAACATTGTCGAAAACGTTCTTCTCTATGTGCATAACGTCAAGATTATGATGAATAAGATGGGCATTCCAATATGGTAAATCCCAAAATAAACTGCGTTTAGTCCACTTATGTGTACTTCTGTACCCAAAAGTTGCACCGTGTGAGTTTTCAATAACAGTGGGAAACTCTTGCACGCGTTCCCATATTTACTGCCCGGTCAACCTCAATGGTGGATGTGTTCTTTCGATCCTATTCTTGATGAACTCTTTTTTATTCCTTCTGAATGTATGATTAGGTGGCAAAAATTGCCTGTGACAATCAAAATAGCAGGTCTTCTTACCATGTTTTAATCTGAAAGCCTTCGATCTCTCCATACAAATCGGACATCCTAAGATCCTAGTTGTACTCCATCCAGATAACATTCCATAAGCGGGGAAATCATTTATCGTCCAAAGAAGCACAGCCTTCATTACAAATGTTTGGTCAGTAGAAACGTCATACGTAGGGACACCTTCAAACCATAGTCGTTGTAACTCTTCAATCAGAGGTTGCATATAAATATCTATGGCATTTTTCGGATTTTGCGGGCCAGGCACAATCAATGTCAAAAACATATAAGGTGTCTTCATGCACACACCGGGTGGAAGATTGTACGGCGTTAAGATAACTGGCCAACATGAATAACTTTTTCCTGATTTCCCAAATGGGGCAAATCCATCAGCACACAGACCTAACCTGATGTTTTGAGGCTCTAGCGCAAACTTGGGGTATGTTCTATCAAAATGTTGCCATGTCTCTGCATCTAAAGGATGACACATTATATCATCTTCTGTTTCATGATTTGCATGTCAAGTCATGTGTTCAGCAGTGACTTGCGACGCATAAAGCCTTTGCAACCTAGGGATTAACGGCAAATAAAATATTTGCTTGCATGGTCTACGCTTCTGATTGCGACCCTGCCTCCTGTTAATCTTGTACCTAGGTTGGTCACAGAATTTGCAAGATTCTGCATATTCATCATCTCTCCAATATAACATACAACCCGTAGCACATACATCAATTCGTATAACTGGAAGACCTAAGTTATCCACCAACTTTTTCATATCGTAAAAGTCATTTGGCATGATATTATCACAAGGCATTGTTTCTTGCATCACTTCAACAAAAGAGTTGAAGCAATCAACGGACACATTATACTCTGCATTGATATTTAAAAGTCTTGCTGTCACTGATACATGTGTGTGATTGTCATAACCTGCCCATAAAGGTTCATCTGCCATTTTCAACATTTCCTGGAAATGATTAGATTGAGAAGTTCCATCACACACATTCTCATTAGAGCCTGTAACTCCTATCTCTTCCAATTCTGCTCCATGACTAGTTCCCACTTGTTCGGGTGCATGAGTAAAACTAGTACTTGCATGATTTAATTCCGAATACAAATTATGACTGGCTTCATCAAACACCATCCCCTGATATGAGTTCAATTGTTCGAAATAGCTACATTCTTCCCTAATTGAAAATTGATCGCTTCCTCGATATCCGTCATCATATATAAATGGTTCACCATGGCTAGTCTAATTATAATAGTTCAGAATAAACCCAAATCTACAAAGATGTTTTCTAACTTTATCAATGTCTTAAAATTTTCTATTACTGCACTTTTTACATGGACACCTTAATTTATTTCCATCCATAAACTCATATTTTATACTAGCAAAGTTCAAAAATAGTTCTAACCCGATACGAAACTCATCAGTCAATCCTCGCCGATCGGGTAAGTTCTTATTATCCAACCCTTGTCTCTTTGCATTTTCTTTATATAAAAAAATTGTCCTAAATTATTCAACATATCATATATATTGTTTAATATTGTTAATAAAAACCATAAAATGCGAAAAATTACAATTATGTTGTTTACAAAATAATTACTTGAAAAACTCGGAAAATTTACCATGTCAAGAAAACTTACCAAGTATTTGGTTGAAATCTTTGTAGCAGAAAGTGGACAATTTGATGAGAATTGCAACGTTCAATTGATTTGCGACATCTTCCAATGGACACGTACCTAAAAAAAATAATTACATAAGATTCGTCTATAAAATCTATTTTATTTTTTCCTTTCTTTTTCTTTCCCTTTTTTTCCCTTTCTTCTTAACCGGGCCGGCGACCAACGAGGTTATAGGCATCTCATAGATATGACCAAATTTCCAACGAATTTTGCAACGACTTTCTATTATGCCGAACAATAATGTGGTATTCAATTCGTTTTAAAATTGGTGGGAAATTTTTTTACGAAATGTGTACAAACCATTTTGGAACGATTTTCTATTAGAATTGGTTTTTTGCATACGATGCAAAATTCGTTGTAAATTTTGGAATGAATTTTGGAACGAATTTATATTAACCCGAACAAGAAGGTGTTTTTTGACTTATTTGAAAAAATGAAGGGAAATTTCTCACGAATTTTGCAACGAAAATAGTACACAACAAAATTAATGTACAAAATATCGAAATTCGTTGCAAAAGTCGTAAGAAATTTCCAACGAATTTTGTAATGAATTTTCGAATATAAACAAAAATAATGTGTTCTCTGAATTCGTTGGAAATTTTGAACGAAATTTCCAACGAATTTCGACAATATGTGGGAAAATAAGGTTTGATATAAATTCGTTGGAAAATGGGTGGGAAATTTCCAACAAAATTTCCAACTAATTAAAAGCAAATTATAGTTATACACAATACAAAATCGTGGGAAAATGCATGGGAAATTTCTCACGAATTTTCCAACGAATTTTTTTGGGAAAACCAAAAAACTTTTAGAAATTTGTTGGAAAATCCGTGGGAAAATTTCCCACGAATTTTCCAACGAATTTAGTTCACATGAACTTTATATCCGAAAATTTAAATTCGTTGGAAAATTCGTTGGAAATTACCCATGAATTTTCCAACGAAATTACTTCACATGCACATTATAATCGGAAAGTTAAATTCGTTGAAAAATTCGTGAGAAATTTTCTCACGAATTTTCCAACGAATTTAGTTCACACAAACTTTATATCCGAAAATTTAAATTCGTTGAAAAATTAGTGGAAAATTACCCACGAATTTTCCAATGAAATTACTTCACATGCACATTATAAACGGAAAGTTAAATTCGTTGGAAAATTCGTGGGAAATTACCCTCGAATTTTCCAACGAATTTAGTTCACATGAACTTTATAACCGAAAATTTAAATTGGTTAGGAAATTCATGGGAAATTACCCACGAATTTTCCAACGAATTTTTAAAACATCTACTTTTTAACCGGAATATTAAATTTATTGAAAAATTCGTGGATAATTTCCCACAAATTTTCCAACGAATTTTGTTCAATGAACTTTACAACCGAAAATTTAAATTTGTTGGAAAATTCGTGGGAAATTATCAACGAATTTTTTAAACATCTACATTTTCACCGGATTATTAGGTTCATTGGAAAATTCGTGGGTAATTTCCCACGAATTTTCCAACGAAATATTTTCTGTGAGAAATCGAAGAACTTTTACGCGTTCGTTGGAAAATTCGTGAGTAATTTCCCACGAATTTTTCAACGAAATTACTTCACATGCACATTAAAAATGGAAATTTAAATTCGTTGGAAAATTCGTGGGAAATTACCCTCGAATTTTCCAACGAATTTAGTTCACATGAACTTTATAACCGAAAATTTAAATTGGTTGGAAAATTCGTGGGAAATTACCCACGAATTTTCCAACGAATTTTTAAAACATCTACTTTTTAACCGGAATATTAAATTCGTTGGAAAATTCGTGGGTAATTTCTCACGAATTTTCCAACGAATTTAACTTAATAAACTTTATAACCGAAAATTTAAATTTGTTGGAAAATTCGTGGGAACTTACCCACGAATTTTCCAACGAGTTTTTACAACATCTACATTTTTACCGGATTATGAGGTTCGGTGGAAATTTCGTGGGAAATTTCCCACGAATTTTCCAACGAAATATTTTCTGTGAGAAACCAAAAAACACTTGCGAATTCGTTGGAAAATTCGTGGGAAATTACCCACGAATTTTCCAACGAATTTTTAAAACATCTACTTTTTAACCGGAATATTAAATTCGTCGGAAAATTCGTGGGAAATTTCCCACGAATTTTTCAATGAATTTAGTTCGATGAACTTTATAACCGAAAATTTAAATTTGTTGAAAAATTCGTGGGAAATTACCCACGAATTTTCCAATGAATTTTGAAAATATCTACATTTTAACCGGAATATTATGTTCGTTGGAAAATTCGTGGGAAATTTCTCATGAATTTTCCAACGAAATATTTTCTGTGAGAAACAGAAAAACTTTTGGGAATTCGTTGGAAAATTCGTGGGAAATTTCCCATGAATTATCCAACGAAATTGCTTCACAAGCACATTATAAACGGAAATCAAATTCGTTGGAAAAATCGTGGGAAATTTCCCACGAATTTTCCAACGAAATATTTTTTGCGGAAAACCAAAAAACTTTTAATAAATTTCCCATGATTTTTGCAACAAAATTAGAACATAGCTAAATTAATGCACCAAAAATTGAACACAACTAAATTAAACCTAAAAAAATTGTCGACAAATGCTATGCTAAAAAAAGTTTCCCAGTATTACAAAGTATTTGCGTAGTTCGATTAGATTACTCGGATCTTGAGATACTTACCATGGCTGGTAAGGCAGACGGCAAGGGCGACGGCGGCAAGGAGGACGCGAGGTGGACGGCGAAGAGAGAGACGAGAAAGAGAGTTTGTTGGGTAAAAATTTCTCGGTACACACGAAATGATTGTTGCTGCATATATAAACATGTTTTGCAACGAACTTTGCAACAACGTAAAAGTTTCCAACGAATTTGAGCGTTCCGGTCAATAATTGCACCAAGTTATTTTCGTTGGAAAAATCGTCGGAAATTTCCGATGAATTTTCCAACGAATTTAAAAAATAAAAGCCCTAAAAATGAATTCGTTGGAAATTTCCAACGAATTTTCCCACGAATTTACAAAAGACAACAATAGCGTGTTTGTTTTGAATTCGTGGCATAATTTGTTGGAAATTAGCGACGAAAATATTTTCGTCGGAAAAGTTGTTGGAAAATTGCGAGGAAAAATTTTTTGTGGCAACGTTCATTGGTATTTTCCAATGAAATATTTTCGTCGCTAATTTCCAACAACTTTTCCGACGAAAATATTTTCGTCGCTAATTTCCAACAAATTATGCGACGAAAATATTTTCGTCGCTAATTTCCAACGAAATTTCCGACGAAAATATTTTCGTCGCTAATTTACAACGAAATTTCCGACGAACATATTTTCGTCGCTAATTTGCAACAAATTTTCCGACGAAAATATTTTCATTGGAAATTTCCAACGAAATTTGCGACGAAAATATTTTCGTCGCTAATTTCCAACGAATTTTGATTTTCGTTGGAAAATTTTTGTGGCAAAAATGCGTTTTTTTTGTAGTGAGCATCTCTCTCTCTTTAATGAAGATTATTACCATTGCATTAAGGGGGAGAGGGGGAGAGGGAGAGAGAGAGAGAGATCAAAGAGGAGATGTTAATCGTGTTGGATGATCCCTAGTAGATGATTGTCAGATCATTTTGTTCCCTTCATGACATAATCATTAAGACGTCTTTAAGACAAGTGCACAGTTCCAATTATTGAGGAAAGCGCTATGATCCTCTCTCTCTCATATGAAGATTATTACCATCACATTTCCTTGGATATCCTTGTGGGACGTTAATTTTCCGTAGAGGAAAATGCTTAGATGACTGCACCGTTACTTTAGGCAAAATACCTGTGCAATCTGCATTTCACAATTTCCCAAGGAAACCGGATGACTTTTTTGTAAATAACTAAATTTTGCTAAAAGTAAGTTTAAAGGGGGAAAAACCTAAAATTAGTAATGACCAAAATGCAGATAATCACAAACATGAAATGCTAGTTAGTTGATTAAAATCTTCTATTACATTTAAGCTGATTTTTTCTTTTATTTTGTTTACATCAATCTTTGATCACATTTTAAAGAATTGTACTTTCATTACTATTTTTCCTTCTATAACAGTTTAAAAGTCTAATGTTAAATATAGCTTTCTGGTATAAATATTATAAAATGTATGAACTTATAAGAGTTAAACTCTATACTCATTTAAGATAACATAAATTCCTTGTTCCTTATTGTCATGATATCTTCATCATTGGCATCTTTAATTAAATCTTATAATATTTTTTCATCAATCCAATCACTATAAAAGGAACTCCATATAAAAAAAACAAACAAGGAAAAAATTATTTAAGCTTATCCAATTCAAGAATAATATAATATTCTGATAAATGACAACTAAAATACAATGTTCAAGAATCCTCTTCTGTGAGCTATTAAAGCTAGTAAGGGACTAGTAAACTTTCTTTTATGCAATGAAAAAGACTAACTTGTTTTTCAATGTGTAGATAAAAGAGCTTAGTCGTTGTGTACATTGATCAGAAAACGTTGTCTACAATTTATATCCTCCATTAGGTATACCTAATATATACTTTTCTCATTTATCAATTCTTAGATTTTATTATACCTTTTCTCTAAATTATGAGATGTGAAATCAAACAAGTTTGAAACTAGCATTTGACATTTGTAGGACTTGGCTGGCATTTGATTTTGCGATTGTATCTCAACAATTTGAAACAATTTTTTCCCATTTTGAAACTAATCCTCCGGTTGCCCATCCTAATTGTGGTCCTGCTGGCACTGTTACTATTTGTCTGATAATGCCCTCATGCTAGCCAATCTCAAAAAAAGAAAAATTAACTAGCTAGCGAAAGAAAAAGTATAATAAAAAGACTAACAGTGACATTTCCTACAAAGTTGAGGGGAAAGTTTTTTAACAAACGAAAAACAAAGATAGTGGAATGATTTTAATTTTGGACAAAAATAGAAAGACAGCTGTGATATTATTCCTTAAATAAAACTGGGAAAAAAAAAATAAGCAAAATCTTCATTGCATGGTACTTTCTTGCATCCGGTTGCCTACCTCTCACAAGTTGAAACTTGTCGTCAATGTTGCCCCGCCACAATTCAACATAGCCATACGATCATGATAGCTGGACTAATTTTTTATTCCACACGGTACACCTAAAGATAATTAAACATAAAATGCATGAGATGCAAAGACCTCTATCTAAACTTCTCGCACGGATATCAATTCAATTCTAAATTTCTCAATTTTGTCAATTAAGCACGAAGTGCTTCTGACCAATTTTCGTCAAAAATCACTAATATGGTGACGTGTCACATAAGATGGCCGACAAAAATTAGATCGTCGCATCAGCAATTTCCGCCGAAAATTGAATTGGAAAGACTACGTTTAAATAAAATATAAAAAAGTTTCATATCCCAAAAAGAAAATAAAACATTCAAAATAAATTATTTAAATTACGAAAAAAAAGAGTAAAATGTTATTAAGACGAAAACGAAACTCGACATGCGTGGCCGTCCCCATACGACACAACAACAACGTTATCCTTATTTCCATTCCCTTCGGGTCTCCATCGTCTGTCTCCCTCGCTTCACCAACAGAAATATCCAAAGCTTTAGTCCACCCACCAAGTGTTCGACGAAATTCCTAAATGGAAGCCACCAAACCCTCGCTCTCTCATCCCAAATTCCAGCCCAACCTCTCTCCACTTCCGCTCCAACGCACCGCGGACCGCCCACGCCCACTCGTCTCCGTCACCAGAAGGCTCGCACTGTCCTCCTCTCTCTCTTCCTTCGTCTTCTCTTCCTCGCCCGCGCTCCTCCGTCGACCCGAGCCCGCCAAGGCCTTCGAGTTCAGGTTCGTCAAGCCCGGCCAGACGGTCGAGGACGCAGAGGGCGCAGTCCGGGGCCACGCACGGTCGCTCCTGGCGGTGAAGCCCCTGCTGGAGTCCGGGTCGTGGGAGGAGGCGCAGCGGGAGATGCGGGAGAGCTCGGCCCTCCTGAAGCAGGACGTCTACACGATCATCCAGAGCAGGCCCGGGGGAGTGAGGCCAAGGCTGAGGAAGCTGTACGCGGACCTCTTCAATGGCGTCTTGAGGCTGGACTACGCAGCGAGGGATCGGGACGGGCCTCAAGTGCGGCAGTGCTACGAGAAGATCAGCGCTGCTCTTGAGGAGATTTTGAGCTTGATATGAAGTTGGTTGATTTGCAGCAAAAGATTATCGTAACGAACTGGTAAAGTCTGCCATATGAAATCTCTCGATGGATGTTTCCTTGCTGTACTATGTAATATAGCTGATCGACTTGAGGAATTACAAGTCGTGTGCATAGATAGGTCGATCAATGCCTGCTACACGAAGCGCCCCGGCCAGCCCTGCCCCGCCTCGCACAGGCCCGGAGCTGTGGCCGGGCGGAGTTTCACCTCTGGGGCAGGGACGGGGAATGCGATCCCGGGCCTCGTCCCACCCCGTGCCCGTGCCCGTGCCCGTGCCCGTGCCCGTGCCCGTGCCCGTACCCGTGCCCGTACCCGTACCCGTACCCGTGCCCGTGCCCGTGCCTATGCATGTGTACAGGCATTGTATATGATCTGAGACAAAACACATTTTATGTAAGTGTGACTGTTTCGGACCAAAGCAACGAGACCATACCAGCTTCGCTAGCGCTATATCTAGAGTTGGCGACACCATAAAGACCTAGCTTCGAGGTTTGTCCGAGACAATGCCACGTCATGTCATACTCTTTTACTCTTCATCATTTACTCCCCTTTTACTTTAGTTGGCGCCAATCTTTTTCATTTTGCGTCATCCCATCGATGTGTACATTTATAGAGGTTTTAACGCAATTTGGAACAATTCCATATTGAAATAATTTGAGATCACTTAACATTCCTTTTGCAAGTAATTCAAAGACCAATTTTTTCCATTTTATGTGATATATTCCAGTTGTCTAAATTTTCCTCAACATATATTATTCTTCTAAATTCTTCAACTTGTTTTGCCTATTCATTATACCTTTACTAGAACATCAAATTAACATCAAATCCATCGTGTATTATCTGTTACCTGTCATTGATTAACACCCTTTCTCTACCTCAACACAGATTGTAATTTATAAGGATTCACATGGGTCGCATGACTCGGGTCATATTCAAATACAACTAGGCTCAATTGAAATTACTATTTATTTACGACTGCTATATTTAACTCGTGGATATGTTATATCTCATAAGAACCGAAGAATGGAGTGCAAAAGAGCGAACAATCAAAAGCTACGTGCTGCATAAGAAAACATAGCCTTGATGACAATCATGTAAGTGTTTAAGATCGTGAAGAGGCAAAAAAGTAAAGGGAAAAATTCCTTTTTTTATATAAATTATGATGGCAGAGTACAAATGAAAATAACCATGCCAATTTGCAGGTTTTTATATATCATGAGGAGGAGTGTGTTTAGATGAAATCAGTTTGGATTTTTGCACGTAATCATTCCTTTGACGAAAAGGAGTTCCATTGTTTGGCTATATTTATTTTGCGAAAAGTGTTGATTTATTGCTTACAAAAAAAAATAAACGGAACATATTTTCGTCGTTCATGAAAATGTTTATTTATTAAATTTTATCGATGTAGAAACGTTTTTCATTAGTTAATTGCATTAAGGGCGCGTTTGACAACCGATCAAACAGTAACTATTTATATTCTTTTGTTCCCATAATCAGTTTTGGGACAAAAATCCGTTTGATAAATTTTTTTTTTCTTGGGCACAATCCAGAATCAGTTTGAGAACAGAATCAAGAAACAAAAAATGTTACTTTTTGATTCTATTAACAAAAATCAGAAATGGAAAATAATTTCTTCTTCTTCTTCTTCTTCTTCTTCTTCTTCTTCTTCTTCTTCTTCTTCTTCTTCCTGGACCGTGGCTAGTCTCCAACCACCGGCCACTGCCGACCGCCCACAAGCTAGGGCCAACGACCCTTGCCACCTGAGTGAGGACCGCCTTTGCCGAATCTGGCGTGGGCGACCCTCATCGCCACCCTCGCCAGATTCGGCAAGAGCGGCTCGCGACCTAGCGACGAGGGTCCGGCCTTGTTACTAAACGCATTTTTGTTTTTTTTATTCCAAGAATAGAAAATTTGAACAGTTACCAAACGCCTTTAAATACTTAGAAATTATTCCCGAGTACAGAATCAAAAAGAATTATTTCTAAGCCAAATCAGTTTTCGAGAGCAAAATGATTACTAAACGTACCCTAAAAGATGTAAGAGACAATTTTTTTAAAAATATTTTCATAATCATTAAAAATCCAATAATTATTCCGCGAAAAGAGTCGTAATAAATGAAGAAAGAAGCAGCCGCATCATGGCATTCAATCACATGGCACTGTGGGAGTCAGCAACAAAACAAACGGCCACCCCGCCCCCCCGCCGCGCCCCACGCCGTTAACGAAACGGTCAAAAGGTAAAACCGATCCGACGGCCGTCCCCGCGCCACGCGAAACGGCGACCCCCTCGGGGTCCGGGTGGGGCCCCCGTTTTTCCGTTACGCCGTTCCCTCCCCCCCCCCTCCCACCACCCCGACGCATGGCGGAAAGGACACAGATACATTTACTGCCCCGTGCCCCTCTCTCTCTCTCTCCTCTCGTCTCTCCTCCGTTCCCAACGAAGAAGAAGGAGGAGGAAGAACGAATCTCTCTCCTCTCGCTCTCTCTCTCTCTCTCTCTCTTCTTTCTCCCTCTCACCAATCGCGAATTCGAACCGGGATCGAGGCCGGAGCGCGCCTGAAGCGTCGGACCGCCGGAAGCCTCCGGAATCTGCGCGGGCTTTGTGCCCCTCTCTCGCTCGAGCCGCGAGGCGTGTTCGGTGCTGCGGTCGTCGTCGCCGGCTCGCCGCTGGCGGCGGCGGCGGTCGGCGGCGGG
Organism: Syzygium syzygioides; assembly: GCA_031216285.1. Classification (NCBI taxonomy): domain Eukaryota; kingdom Viridiplantae; phylum Streptophyta; class Magnoliopsida; order Myrtales; family Myrtaceae; genus Syzygium; species Syzygium syzygioides. The sequence continues at coordinate 36,317,406 of CM062244.1, read as the reverse complement.
AGAGGAGTAAGGCCATGGCGGGCGAGGGAGGAGCTCCCGATGCGGAGGGCGGCCGTACGGGCGAGCTCCCGAGCTCGGGTGGGGGCGGAGGGGGAGGGGGAGCGGGAGCGGGGGAGGGAGGCCCGCCGTTGGAAACCCTAGCCGCGGCGCCCCCCGCCCCGTCGCCGCGGGCCGATCGTGATCGGTGCGAAGGTGAGTTCCCGAAGCTGTCTTGAATTCGGAAAAAAAGGGGGGCGGGGGGGGGGGGGAAGAATTGTGTTGGGCAGTGGTTTTTTGTTATTTTCGTCTCTTTTTGCTGGTGCTTTTGGTGATTGAGGCGGTGGTGGTGGGTGAATTGGCAGGTTCGAAGGCGAGTTCCGCTGCGGTGGAAGAATCCAAGGTGATGGCGATTCCTTACGCTTGTTAATATCAGTTGGCGTTCCATTTGATTACTGTTTGTGTTGGAGGAAGCTTAATTTTAGTCCTTGTGAATTTATTTGCATAAGGCGAGCTTGTCACTCTCACTCTATTCCACTTAATTTCACTTCTCCATATGGATGATGATGACATTCGCGCAATTACTTGACTGATACTGTTGTGAAGACTATGGAACATATGATTCCTCTTAGCTGGTTCACTGTCGTAAACTTGTCAGTGGGCTTCTCAATGGGCTACCAATTGATAGTCAATACTTGCAATTTGGGGCTCAGATGACTTGCTGGCTTATCTCAAGTAATCGACCTTTTGAACAGTTGGCAGACCCCTCACGGAACCCCTGTTATCCTCAAAAATCAAAACCGTGATTTCCTGAATCAAGAATTGTTTATGGGATTGGTTCTGATCAGAAAGCTTAGCACATTTACAATCCTATGTTTGTTTTGCGTGGACTATTTTCAGGACGCACCTTGCCATACCAGTTTGAGTGTAGGATGAACATGAGGATTGAGGAAGAAATCTAAACCAGATGTAAGTCTGATTAAAGGATAGAAATCATTTAAAGTGTTAGCTCGATAATGGAATGCCCGTACCACCACCTGGTCAGCCACAAGGCGACTTTTGATAATATGTGTCAGGAGGCGTGTTAACCAAACATCTGCAAGAAAGGTATTCTTGAGGTCCATGTAGATGAGGTGTTTTCCTGTTGCACCCTATATATTCAGTCTGCTAGATGGGGTTCTTCCTTCAATGATGGTTTATAGAGATGTTGGATAGTACTCATACAAGTAACTTTTTCCATGTGGGTAGTGCGTCAGGTTTGTCTCATTTATGAAATTTGAATGCTAAAAGAAAGATAGGAAGGAAAATGTAATAGTGCTCCCAGTGCGCTGGTACACAGTACCTGAAGATTTATCGATCTTTAACTTTGAAGATCTAGTGGGATTGACTTGGAATAAGGCATAGCGGTGCTATAAAGGAGATATGCAATTGATTGTGAAAGAACCAATACTTTCTATGTCCTTGGGACATTTGCTTTCTCCACGATTGACTTGCCATGTCTTGGCAGAATTTTGATCTTGAATACAGTCAAAACTCTTTTAAACCATTTCAGGATAATTTTGATTATAAGATGGCTTTCCGAAATGTCAAAAGAATATGCGGTTTCACCTTTTCTCCCTTTTCAGGAAAAATGTATGTTCGAACATGATTGTAAGTTGAAACAATTTGATTTTCTTTCCCAGACTTAAAAACTTGTGTGATGAAACAATTTTCTTTTATTTTAATTTGCTTCGCTGTCACTTTGAGCTTTGGAGATTTGACTTTTATTTGATTCTGGATACTTAAAATCTTAAACAACTTAGAAACGTAACATCATGTGAAACTTTTGTATAATTACTTAGTTTTGTTAGTAATTTTAAGAACAAAGTGCCATGAAGAGGCATTTATATTATTCATCTGCATTTTCCCCGATATATCCTGGTGAGATTCTATCTACTATGTAATTTGGTGCGGTATATGATAAATGTTGAAAATTGTGCTATGCTTGAAAGTTTGAGGGTGAGAATATCAAAATTTGCAGTCAAGAGACTAGCTTGAAATTTTTGGCAAATTTTTGGGCCATGATTTGTAAAGACATCATCTAGAACCATCTCGATCTTGACATCGTGAGCTTAGATATAAGTACATTTCCAATGAATCATAAACTAGATAGTTTCAGGAAATATGTTTTTCTCTTACTGTCACCAGGTCATCATGCACTTGTTAGTAGATTGTGTGAACAAGACTTCGTTTATTCATCTGTGCTTGCAAGCCTTTGACGTGATGACAATTTTTGGCCTTCAGGAGCAAGTTCAACAGTCCCACCAGGAAGTTCTAGCAGTTGGAACAGTGGAGGCGGTTCAGAGAGAGACACAGAACCAGCTGCATTCATCATCTTGTCCAATGGCGTCATCAGAATTATCACCAACTTCTGTTACTCAATCTATTTCGTCAATTCCGAGTCCAACTCCAGTAGAACAAGGTTCCGGGATGAAGGTTACAGATTCCTGCATGCCAGATCCGGACATAAGAAGTTCTTACCCGAGGAATGTCCCTAGAGCTCTAAAGACGTCTAACATTGATGGTTACAACTGGAGAAAATATGGTCAAAAGCAAGTCAAAAGTCCCAAAGGTTCAAGAAGTTATTTCAGGTGCACAAACACAGAATGTTCTGCAAAAAAGATCGAGTGCTGTGATGAGCTAGGCCATATGTCAGAGACTGTTTACAGAAGTCAGCATAACCATGATCCACCAAAGAAGGTCAATGGCATGTTGGAGGGTAAATTTGAAAAATCTGTTGGGCCTCCTGTCAAGAATCTTTCTAATAATCATTCCGCCGGAGTGCTTGATGATTCAGTTCCAACCTCTTCTTCCAAGGAGCTAGTCCAAGAAATTCCTGCTAGAACCAAAAGTGAGCATCAAAATTCAGGTGGCTTTGGTGGAAATGGGGAAACTACCGTAAAGAACGAGCTTGTCAATGAAATAGAGCCTAGACAAAGGCAAGTTGAAGGAAGCTGTGATTCCTCCTGTGTTCTCTCTTAGAATAATTCTAATCTCTCAATCGCCCAAGGAAGCATTATTGTTTAGATGGTGTCTTAATGATTTTTTTCCTCTTCTCTGACATGCAGTGGTAACAAGAACAAGTCGTCTCACTTGGATCCTCAACCAAAACCTGGAAAGAAACCTAAGATTGTTGTGCATGCAGCGGGTGATGTGGGGATCTCTGCTGATGGTTACAGGTGGCGAAAGTACGGGCAGAAGATGGTAAAGGGAAATCCTCACCCCAGGTGCATGGATATATGATTACTCTGGCTTTTTTCTCTGTTATAAAAAGAAATTGACTACTAATTCATCAGAATATATTGATGTGGCAAGGTTCTTAGGGTAAGCTTTGGCTTTGTGGAGGGAAAATGAAGGGACTGGACCTTTTATTGTTTTGAACAATCTTTTTCTCTGATCGTTTATCTTATTTCCTTTTCAAAGAAAAAAGATTTTCTTACTTCTGTCCCTTTTCTTTGGATTTCCTAAGCGCTCCTTGGGCATTGCATGGCAATTAATTTTGTTTTACTTTGCTGTTTGCGTCACTTGGTACTTATGTATAGATAAGAATGATTGCTTGCTTGCTTTTAAGTAAATGAAAGCACGTTCAGTCATGTTTGGAAATTGGATATAGGGACCAGAGGGTTAAATGAAATGTATGCGATTGTAGTATGACTATAGTGAGAGGAGGTAAAGCTGTATTTGGCTGTATATATGAATAAGCACAACATAGATGAACATAACAGGTCTCTGCAATCACAAGATTTTTCCACTTATCAATTTCGAAGTTCAAGTGCTTACATAATCTGCAAGTGACTGTGAATCATTTTTCGAGCACAGCATAATATGCTCTGCAATGAGGCTGCTGTAGCCTGTATGAGGTCTTCCTAGTTGTATACTCGCATAAGGTAAGCACCTGATGATTGCAATAATAAGTGATCTGCATGAACCAGTATTCTGGCCTGGTAAGCAGTTAAATTGAGGGAAAGTATGCTTGTGTACTTTTCACTATAGTAGTGGTTTGTTGGTCTGTGCCTGGTGTTTCCTTGCTAGTTTTAGGTACTGGTGGCTGTGGTTGTTTTTCTATAAGTAACTTGAATTTGACATTGTTCTAAGTATACATGAAGGGGACAATATCAAAAGATATGCAAGAAAGCTTTTTCGATGTGTTCCATGATCTAGAATTTCTTTTCAGATTGAAGCTTTTTGTAATCGCATTTATGATCTCTACGAATTTCAGGAATTACTACAGGTGCACTTCAGCGGGTTGCCCAGTTCGTAAACAAATTGAGATGGCCATAGATAATGCAAATGCCGTCATAATCACTTATAAGGGAATACATGACCATGACATGCCAGTTCCCAAAAAGAGGCATGGCCCACCAAGCGCTCGCCTTATTGCTGCTGCTGCTCCAGCTTCCAAGAGCAGTGCACAGCTTAAAAAAGTCGATGCATCCCAAAATGGAAAGGCTTCGACCCAATTGTCCATAGATACAGGGGGTGAATTGACTGGAAAGGCCATGGAACTTGGAGGTGAGAAGGCAATGGAATCAGCAAGGACTCTTCTAAGCATCGGATTCGAAATCAAGCCCTGTTGAAAAGTGAATAGATATCTGAACTGGAGTAGAATTAATTGCCAGGTTTGAGTTTTTTCAATTTTTTTGCCCGGCAGTCTGTATTTATTTTGATATATGTCTTTCTCTGTTGTAGTCTCTTCGGGCGCCTGTATAGTTCCCCTTTAAATGCCCTGTAGAATCTGTTTAAATAGAGGAGAAGAGATAGTGTGTAGTGCACATAAAGTCATGACATTTAGCGAATGAAGAAATAGCGCATGCATGATGGCATTAATCATCCAGATGGAGGTTTTTCACTAAGCTCAATACAAGAACTCGGTGTGGTTCAAGATTTGATATGCAGTCGTAATGGTTTTTGGAGAAGCGCACGCCGAATGCTACATGATCAAGACAAGTTAGGATACATTATATAGCCAGGGTAAAAGGAGGCGAAAGGTATGATCTTTGTTTGCCTTGGATTATTTCTAAATCAAATTGGAGACTAAACCCGAATTTCGCTGATGTCCCAAAAGCGAACATGTGCTAGTGCATCATAATTGACTATTCATTGTTCATTGATGAGCAAGAGGTAGGTACCAGAAGAATCATAGCGCGACTAGTCTACTGCTCGAGCGTGAGATGTGAAGAGAACCATGAGGAAGTCTTACTTGATTGATAGTTGAGTGGACTTTTTACTAGCACAATGCATGGGGCACGCGGAGCGTGCGTTTGTTCTAGTTTATCGCTTATTAAACAATGAAAATCTATAATTTAAAAGTCTACGGAGTATGAATAAGGATAATTGTTAAATTGTTCCTATTCCAAATACGCAGAAGAATTGTGGATTTCTCCTTCACTTTAATGGACAAAGACCTACGAATACATCTCATTTATGTAGTAATAAATTCGTTTATTTTAGTAGAAAGGATAATTGAAATATCGATAATTAATGTAAAAGAAGCCAATTTTAAAAGTTGCATATACGGCGATGTTATATCTCTAAAGACAAATTTTGTTAATTGATCAAGTGCAAAAAGTAGCGGCAAAAATCTGACAATTACTTACGAGAAAATTGTGTCGAATATCAAAGTCACAGTGGCATGTCTCCGACATTTCAATTCCTAAGTTTGCGTAGCAACCTGCTCCTATGGCGAGGAAATTGTTGTCAATATCCGAGTCCATAAACAGGGTGCAATCTCGACTGTCGATCTTGTGCGACCCGTAAGCGCTGCCAACGTAGAACCCACACGATCAACACGGTTATGATGGATCTAGTTCGGTGAAACCGCCTCCAGGCAGGAAATCTCCCCCCTTAGCATCGTCGACATAGGATCATCTGCTTAATATCATATTGAGATCCACCATCTTGCAAAAGCAAATCGCTTATTTCGGGTCGAACTTCCGACAACCAAATTACAGCCAGTCCTCTCTATTCAAAATCGAGATGATCATCGAACAGGCTTTTAAAAGTTGTTAACATCATTCGTAAATTATAAAACTTTACTCGCGCATTGAAGCTCTAAAACTTGTATCTCACGATTTGATTGAATCCTTTCATCAACGGAAGGAAAGAATTAATGTACAAAGCTTTAGGACATGAATTAACAAAATGAAAGTTTTATTACTTAAATGCACCAACTTGATAAGCTTTAGACCTTATTCCTTGAAATCTAATTAACAATAACTAAAAAAGAGATTTGCGATGCTTTGTGGAGAAAGAATACTTACCGATATGCTAAGGAACATCACATGCCAAAATCAAAGTGCTTCAGCTTCTGAAGCTAAACCCCAAGAACAAGATGTCACGTTATAGTCAGACGGAATTTGCGAAGTTGTCATTGCAAATTCTAAATGAGTCACACCATTCAATCAACAGGAACAAAACTGGATAATTAAATGGTCGAATATCTGCAGTACAATCCCAGGGAAAACTCTGTCGATCATATTTACCAGCAAATAGTAGAAGTGATGTTCATAAGAAAGTACATGCACTTCATAATTTTTTGTTTTTCGCCGAAACATGAACTTCATTAAGTAAATGGGATATTTTGGCAACAAAAAGAGGAGACCAGAATTTGAAGGTAGGACATCCTTTTAAGCGCACCTTGCGCCTTGTTAAAAAACCTCTCTGGGGGTACTCGCAGACACAGCATGTCATAAGATCCGAAAATGGCACCTGCAAGCATTCAAAGTTCATGTTATTCCTTTGGGGAGCCAGTAACATGGTCGTGATACAATTTTGCAATCAAGCAAGGCGTTTCTACGATGTGCCTAGCCAACGTATATACAAGTGACTTCTTTATCTTCTTTCATAGATGGAGCAAAGTGCATGCGCAATAAATCATTGGGAACATATCCCTTCCAATCACGAAACGAGATTTGGGGGATCTGTGAACACTTTTGCAAGGCTTCATCCTTCTACATTACAGCAGCTTAGTCAGTAAAATTGTTTGGTAAGCATTCAAAAGCAAATGTAGGCAAAAAAGAAGGTAAATAAATGTTAATTCCAGGAAGTAGTGCGGGTGTTTTTGGAATATCAGTGGCTGAACGCCCACAGTATTCATAACAACAGTAATGACACAGGAAAGCATCAGAGTTACGATACCAACAGCTAAGACAGACTCCAAACAGACTTGAAAAACGTGTATCTTTCAGTCAATATAGGAAGTAATGTTTCCCAGGGAAAATTGGACATGACGTTGCACTCCATGATGCATTCTATGAATCAAATGAAAGGACATCACTAAGAAAACCTCGTATAACTTTGTTTTTTCCTGGAACTATATGAAGCAACCTAGAAGCCATCTAAAGGAGCCATCATTTCTCTTCTTATTTTAAAATTTGCTGGGCAAGTATATCATAGTGGGATTTGCTGATTTAGGGTTGTGAGCTCTGAGTTGTTTTGCTCTTATTCCTCCTTCATTTTTTCTAACCTAGAGTGAAAAGGAAATGCAAAAGCCATGCTACCAGAACAAAAAATGAAAATTAAGTCTTTAATCAGATATTTCCATAAAACAAAGGACAAAACAAGACCCAATTATCACAAATGCACAAGGTCACAGTATAAGATTGGACTGAGTATCTCATGTAATGTGCAAGCTCTTTAATCAAATTTACAGCTCAAAGCTGCTTTGTGATGGTCACTTCACTTCAAAGCATCAAAGTTTGAAGCACATTCACAGCTTATTTATATCACAAATCTGTTAATTTCTTGCTAATTCTTCATAATGCTATTTTTCTCTTCAAGGGGCAAGAAACAATCTAAAGGTCATTCAGCAGAATCACTGAGCAGTATGCTCTTAGCATACCAAGAAAAGACAATATATATATATATATATATATATATATATATATATATATATATATATTGCCACAGACTGAACTAAACAACAAGAAATGAGTTGGGAGAAAGAAAATCACATACCCCAGTAAGCCTCTGCCTTGCCATGTTCTGGGAGTCACTGTTAAGTTGATGAGTTCACCTTGCCTCATAGCCACCAAAGTTAAAGCAAGGCCCTGACTTGTCTGAGCTTCAGAAGAAAGTCGGTGGAGCAGATTATCCCCAGATTCAACATTCCCAAATTTCACAATCTGATCACCCAGCTGCAAACCATCCTCTGCTGCTGGTGAACCATCAGCTATTTCATCAACTACTGCAAAGGGTCTGCTGCTGACTATCACATCAACATCCATGTCGCTGGGAGTATCTCTTTGTATGACATTATGCGAGGATTCTGATGCTGTAATGGCATCACCTTAAAATAAAAAAGAGGACAGAAAACAAAAGCCATGTGAATTCACCGCATACCTATGCATGTTACTTAAAGTAATGCAAAATCAGTTTACAATCCCAAAATGGTGATGTCTAAGAAGGTTGGCAAAAATATAAACAATAGAGTTCTTGACTTGGTTTATTTTGAATAGTAAAAGCATCAAACAACTATATGAATTATTGTTGAGCCAGTATTTTAGAATACCTACATAGTGGGAGTCATCCCAATCAAATATCTTGATAGCTCAAGATGTAAAAGAAGAATAAGGTGATCAAAGTGCACTGCTTTCACAATAACCTGATCAAATGCAGGGATAAATACTTTAGCAACCAGGATGCTACTGCATTTATCTATTTGATGTGGATCATCAGATATTAAGTGCACGATTGAGAGGGAAGGGAGTGCGTGATTGAATGGGTAGGGATAGTTTCTCATCCTAGAGGCCCACATATATCCATTTAAACGAATCTAAATAACCCTTTCATTACAAAAGAAGTATTTCACTGTTCCTTCTATTGTACAAGTTCTTTATTTTCTCAATAATTCCCTCAGCCCAATTTAAGAGTTCGCACCCAAGGGTCTAACACTAGAATAAGTAAATGCTTAAGTAGGTAGACTTGCCAGAAACCAATGCATATGCAGAAGAAGGCACAATACATGAAACGAAAGCGCAAACATAAACCTGGATTTTTCAGCATCATCAGCTTCTGAACACACAGCATTAGTGACCAAAATCATATTCTAGAAGAGAAAGCTAGTTTAAAGCTATTACAGGAAGATATGTAACCAAACGAAGTCATTACAGAAAAACTTAAGGTCAGACAAACAGTGATAAGTCTGACCCCGCTAGAAGATGAACAAAGTAACATGACTGTTTGAGCAGCCTACCAGAACCCTTAGCCGGTGCCGATTTTGGAGCAAGTCTAGCTGAATGAAGGACTTGTAAATTCTCATTAAGTTTATCAGTGATCTCTTTATGGTCATTCCGAAGCTCTGCAATCAAACGAACGTCTCATCACAGTATGTCAACCCCCAACACAACTCAAGAGACAGCACAACCTCCCAGGACCCCCAAACAAATGCTAAAACAGACTGCCTGTTGCTTCAAGACTAAAGCATCCACAGCCCTAAAAGTAATCGACCAAGCTGGAGCGAACCCTCAACAGCAAGGCTCACTAGCTCATTAAAAAACCCAACCGAAAACTTCAGCACCGCTAGCCGAGTTCCCATCAACCTCATACACAAATTTCCGTAGCGAAAACGCAGTAATCTAAAAGCAAACCCAACACAGTACCAGAGAGACGGCGACGCTCTGCTCGCACCACCGGGATGTCAATATCCGTCCGAGGAAACCCCTGCACAGCAAGCAGAACAACCCAAATTTCAGACAGACAAAATTCGAACGCTCCGAATCGCTCGAACCCATCTCCTGCCAAGTCCTAAATTCTTCACCATCTTTCTCTTCTGGGTACCTCGGAATCGACGAGGTTGCCGGAGAGACCGGGACCGCCGGGCCGGGCGAGGCGCTCGATGATGGCGTCCATCTCGGCCTCGACGGCGGTCCTCTTCTCCATCAGCTTCATCGTCTCCGCTTTCAGATCCGTCCCCACCATTCTCGCTCCCTGCTCTCTTCGACGCCGCACGGATTACTCTACACGGAGGACGAGTTCTTCTTCCCTTCGGCGGCGGCGGCAGCGGCGGCCGCGGGATTTTCGGCACTGGCTTAGACAAGAAGTCGCTCGAATGCATTCATCGTTCCCATCTTAAACGAAAGAGAAAACAAGCAAAAAAAAAATACTTTTAAACGCATCTCCTCATCCCCCCCTCCCCCCAAACTTTCAAGAATTATACAAAAAAAACCCCAAGCGGCGCCGCTGTCTCATTTGTATCCAAAATTCATAAAAAGAAGTAAATCCTTTTATTGCGTTTTTTGCCCTTTATAGCCGCGAATTTTAATAATAAGAGCAGAAAATAATACAAACAACTGTTGAATTTTGGCTTAATGTGCAATGAGGGGCCTAAACTTTTAATTTGTTCAATACGGTTCTTGAAATTTAATCCAATGTGCAGTGTGGTCCCTAAACTTTTAATTTGTTTAATGTCGTCCATAAAATTTTTATACATGCTCAATTTAGTCTCTGAATTATATTAAATTATTCAATATAGTTCTTTCATTAATTCAAGTTTAGGGACTATATTGAACATGTACCAAAAGTTCAGAGATTTTATTGAACATTAGGTTAAAGTTCAAAGACTATATTGAGCAAATTAAAAGTTCAAGGACTACATTATACGTTGGACCAAAATTTAGGGACTAATTACCACCATCGCTAGATTTCTTAAAAAGGACCTACTTTCCTTTTTTGCACTCTATTTTGAAAATCTTTAGGAAATATGCCCAATCTACCGAAGAAATTTCAACATCTAAAAACAAGCAACAATTATGATTATGGTTAATACCACCATATATCCTAAATCGATACATCCCTACCACATTTACCTTAATATCACAAAAAAACTTGAAATTGCCAAACTAGTGCCGCAATTAACTTGAATTTATTTTTGTATCACAAAAAATCCCAAGCTACTACATATGTGCCATATTTACCTCTCGAAATTGATATTCATGTCACAAAAAATCTTGAATTGATACCCCATGACAAACCTAACAAAATCTTAGTGCAAAATGTAAGCAGAATTAGAAAATTTTTGCAGAAACATAAGAGAGACCTTAGAGCAAAATTAGCAAATTTTAATAAATTTTCCAATCTCGGTTCATATTTTACAAATATGGCTTCCTTAGAACTGCGTCACTTAGGAGACCTTTTATGTGAATTCCTAAGTCGAATATATGCCACCCGCTGATCATTTGATTTGTTTGTCATGTGTACTTCTGCTTCAGCAATTTAAAGGAGGTATTGAACAGAAGTTAATAAATGGTAGATTTGTTACAAGTATATTAATTTGAGATTTTTTGTGATAAGAAAATTAGCTTCCAGTAAATGTGGCACAACCTATTAGTTTGGGATTAATTTTATTATATCTTATTATTATCCAAGTTGCATAATCCGTGTAAGTCCTTATAATTAAAAAAAAAATTGAATCATGGCGCAAAAACTGGTTCAAATCATTGACAGAAAATTCATACAGGACTAGTATGTGTCTAATGGCAAGAATATTTAATTCATAGAAGGTTGTAATTTCAAGAAAAATATAATGGATAGGCAAAATAAGTTTAAGGATTCTGAAGAAATAATAATAAAACATGTTGAGAAAGTTCAGAAAATTGCAATATACCACTGATAGATATTCACCATGTATATCTAAGAGGACAAATGAAGAAACACAATTTGACAGGAAGTAAGGAAATAGGAAAGTTTTGTGAACATTTTGGCTATGACAAAGTCTATTTTCCCAGTGAATCTAAAAGACCCAAAGAAAGAGATATAATAAACCAAAAGATCACCCAAAAAAACAAAAATGGTCGAGGCTAGAAACTTGTTCCTACATGTTAAAGGTGCCCAAAGTATGTCACTACAGAAACAATTTTAGAACAAAACAAAAGATAGATGAACTTAGAAAACAATTGCTCAAAATCATGATATATAGTGATAGTGAAGAAAAGGAGCAAATCAACAGTGATTCCAATTGGAGTGGAGACAATCAGACCGATACATTTGGACGATAGTAACTCAGAAAAATGCTTCGAAGATTGTGAATGTGCTACTTGTGCTTTTAATATTAATGTAATAACAAAAGGAAACCATACTATTATAGATATGATAACAAAATAGATAATAATGAGACAAAAAAAATCATATTAAAAGACATCGAACTAAGATCACAGAATAAAGACAATAACAACAACAATAATAAAGATTTTCTTTATGAAAAGCAAACACCTTAAATTAAGTGCCATTACTTTATATGGTGCTCATTTTAGTGCCAAAATTTTTCAAATGATCACTTAAATGTTTATTCCAATTATTCGTCCTACAAGGCTTTTTGAATTATATTTTGACTCCGACATAGTTTTTTTCTTTTAAAAAAAAAAAATCAAGTCCAACACGACAATTTTCAACTAATGTGCCAAAAAAGGGCAAAAACGACGTTGTTTGGCCCTTTTGTCTCCCGATAATGGAACCCTAATCCTTGAATTTTCTTTAGGAAGCTTGACTGGAGAAGAAGAAAATTGAGGAACCATGGCTCAACGACGAAAGAAGAACTGAGAGAAATGGAGCTAGGATTCGACCTGGGGTAAGGGTTTGAAGAAGACAACTAGTTAATTCACCTTTATCTTCTATTCTCCTTCATCTTCTTGGCCTTTATCTTCATCTTTTTTGTCTACGTCTTCATCTTCATCCGAAGCAATTCAATTGCAACAATCGATTCGTTTAGGTAGCATGCTTAGTTTTCAAGAGTTTATCTGTTTCTTGAATTTTTGTTTTTTAGTGGTCGAAAGAAAGATTCTGATCAATTTTTAGAATAATACTCGATAGATATATAGAAGGTTTTTAAGCCTAGCAATGCCCAAATAATTACAGAACAAAGTAAATGCTAGAATGCAATTAACAAAGCACAATCTGCAACTAAAAGTACACTTTTTACCTCTCAAGAACAGATCTGCTATTGTAAACATTCGGTGACCAATCACCAGATTCAATGATGATCACACCCCAATATTTCCTACTCCATTTGTAATGGCTTGCAGTGCACGTGTAGGTTTAATGCTCTCATCACCATTATCGTGCAAAGACAACAACATCAATATGTTGAAAGAACACATCAAATACCTATAAAGAACTATCATATCTATATCTAAATCTAGTTTAGGAGAGTAAAACCTTCAAACTTTAATATAAATCTAAATCGGAAGAATAAAACCTCCAGATTTAAATATAAATCAGGAGGGGATAGCAATCTAATCTTGAAGAGGTCATGGAGCCACATCACAAACATTCTCCTCAATGACTATCGACTGGATAAATGGTCGAACTGGTTACTTAAGATTAATTACAGAAATTTATTCACGCACACAAACTCCTAAAACAAATCGAGAGAGGAAAGAAAAGATAATCAAAGCAGATAAAAAGAAAACCAAAGACTAACTAAAACTAAGAGCCTATAGGAAAGTTTCAAAAGAGGGAAGAGTTTTTGGGAGACGAGAGGTTTGCTGATGGAGAGAAAAAAGAATAAAACCCTATCCACTTCTTGATTGGAACATGCTTAATTTGGCAATGTTCGTTCAGCCCTGCTCTCCTTTGCAAATTTCATCAGCTAATTTTTCTCCAATCTCTCGATTGAAGAGCACATCGGAAGTAGGGCCTGAAGTAGAGAAATAAGTTAGCCCCAATTCACAAATTTGGGGCAAATAAGACGTATAGATGACATCATTTACAATCCGCGTTGAATCACTTTGTAGGTGAACGATGTTGGTAAAAAAAATATCAAACTATTGCGATGTTGAATTTTTCGGTAACCCAAATAATTGATGGCATTGAATGGTTATTATTTACGAAAGTGACACTCAAGTGATCACTTAAAAAGTTTTGACAGAACGCCATACGAAAGTTATAATACTTTAGTAAACTTTTTTCCACCAGAATCATATAACTCTACAAATATTTTTAAAACCAAACACTACAACTTTTGTAGGTTTACAACCAGATTTTTTTTGGTCAAATTACAACCAGAATTAGCATATGTAAAAAGAGAGACTTAAAGGTTCAAATTGTTAAACTAGGAAATTTTTCTCAGGGGCAAAGGATGATGCATCGGAATTAAAATTAGAAAATTTTGAAGAAATTGATGAATATGAGAAGCGAAAAAGTAAAAAAAAAAAAATTGGAAAAATGTTGCAAAGAAAATCCAGCTTTAGAAATTATAGAGGAAGCTCAAGATAGACAAGGATCATTAAAAATTAATTCTATACAATCGGTGATTTCACAAAAATGGTATAGCAATATAACTTCAGTAGTAAATGAAGACTACCAAAGGGTTGATTCCTAGAATACATAAAGATCATACCAAGATGAGTTGTCTGGTGCAAACACTAGTAGACTAAATATAAGAGGAATATATCGGATTATGTCGGCGGAAAGTATGTGTTAATCAAAACTTGGACCTACAATAGGCTAGAATTCATTGAACCTGGAAGACAATCAAAGATACAAGTGGTGCAAAGAGAGATAGAATCAAAGGAAAATATGATAGTGTGCATAAAGAAAGAAATTAGAAGGACAGAGGAAATTAAAAGAAACGGAGTTGCAGAATAAAATAGAAGATTTTAGGAATATTGTAGAAAAAAGAATTTGGGCCTATATTGCAGATGCACTCTATAATGAGAACTAGGATCTGTTGAGAGAAATAGTCCTCCGATATGTCCAAAGCAATCCAAATGAATGAAGAATGAAGGGAACATTGTGAAAAAGAGATCCAAGAATTGTTAAATAAAAAACTAATCAGACCTAGCCATTCACCATGGAGTTTGTTTAGTATTTTACATCAGCAAGAAATTCAGAAATAGAATGAGGAGTGCTTAGGTTAGTAATAAATTATGAACCCTTGTGCCCCGTTTGTTTTTTGAAAATAAATATTATTAAAAACATTTTCTTAAAAATAATTAGTTATATCACTTGAAATAATTAGCCAATTAAAAATAATTTTGATATTGACGACATGTGAATGATGAAAATATTTTTCTTTTATTCATTTTTGTATTTGATACAATCGATCTTTTTTAATAACTCATTTTTCATGAAATAAACGGAATCCAACGATGTAATGGATTTTATTTATACAAGGGTAAGAAGTTGGAGAAGCTATTGCATGGTTTTTCAGATGATGTGGCCGATACCATATTCACCATTGGTTAAACGTATCCTCGCCTTAAGATCCACATTAACATGGCCAATACCATAAACGCCAATGATCATATGTACCCGGCTTTAAGATCCACATAATTAACGTTTTAGATGAACTTGCAAAAAAATGAACAACTTATATGCAATCCAATCACGTGAGTCCACTTTCATCTTAATTGATAAATGTCGAGGGTTCGATATGGACTTAAATTATTTGATTGTTTAGATGGATCGAGCTAACGTGCTGTTGGCACATTGTAATATTCTTCTTGGGACGTTGGGCGTCGCGCGTACCGGGGTGGTCAAAGCAAAACCCACCTCGAATCTATTACCAGACATCCCGTGCGACGCAATAATTGTCTTTTTCCGCCTGGTCGCACTCCGACTCGGTCCTACAAGTTTCAACATCGCAACTCGCAAGCAAGCGAGAACCAAGAAGCAACGCATGGGTCGCTTCTTCGTTGCGCAGAGCTCTCATGTGATGCTTAATGATCGAGGGTCGATGAGCATCATCATGTAGCAATCGGGTAGCCGGTCGAGAGAGAGAGAGAGAGAGAGAGAGATCACTGAGAGAAGATGAGCGTCTCCCTCACGGTGATGACCTTCAATCTGCTCGATGATCAAGGTGAAGACAGCCCGAATTCATGGTTGAAGAGGAGGGATTTGTGTGTCAGTGTCATCACCAGCTACTCCCCCATCATTCTCT
This sequence comes from Syzygium syzygioides, assembly GCA_031216285.1. NCBI lineage: Eukaryota > Viridiplantae > Streptophyta > Magnoliopsida > Myrtales > Myrtaceae > Syzygium > Syzygium syzygioides. Next base: position 36,301,517 of record CM062244.1, on the reverse strand, counting down.
GCACCCAGCAAGGTCTGTGTGTGGGTGGCGTGTGTGCGTATCTTGGCTTCGGCTATTGATTAGTGGATCTGGGTCTCTTTGATTTTCCGTTTTCTTATGAACTTCGCCATGGGAGTTGGTAAATGGGCTACTTGACAAATGAAGAAGAAGCAGCATTTGATTAGTGGGGATTAAAACTTCACCTTGTCTAACTTCGATTTAAGAGGTTTCTTTATTCCAACAATCGAATAGCCAGCTGCTTTTTATTTGAGATCAGAATGTTGTGTCTCCCTCCGTGTCTTTCTAATTTCTGTTCTTGTTATTGATCTTGCAGGTGTAAAAGCGCAGCTTGATTATCTCCAGCAGTGCTTGCCTGGTAAATTTCACATCTTCTCTATTTCAAGAATATTAGACGAGTGAGCTCAAATCTTCTGCTGCTGCTACTTCCATCCGTTAAGTTGACTAACAATAACGTTGAAACTGTGTTTTGTTGAATTTTCTCTGAAATTCTATTGATATAATTGCTCTGTTGAAGCGATATAATTTGGGCTAGCTGCGGGTTACATTCCGCATTACTAGCTCAATGTCTTCCCGAACTATGGAACTCATTGTGGCTGAAGGTAGACTTCCATGAGGTCATGTATTTTGTTCCCGAGTTACCAATTTCACTGATCTTTAATATCTGTGAACATCTGAAACCTTAATGGAGGAGAAAGCGGACTAGGAGGTTGAATAGAAAGCTTAAAGAATGTGAGATTTTGATGTTTCTCCTTAGTATGGGAAGGAAGGATTTGAATGTTTGGTTGATTGAACAGATAGAGTGCGCTCTATCCAGGTGATAGTTTGATATCTCACTCTGCATATTTTAGGTGATATATCCCTTAAAAGTGGTCATGTGTCACCAATAGACCCGTCAGTTCCAATGTTGAGAATCATTCCGCAAAGCTTTAGAAACAATTTAAGTACATCCATATTGGAGTACATTTGTGGATGGTCTGGGTTGTTGTATAGGCTATGATCCAAGTTGCACATGCCATGGCCTCCGTATTTGGAATTTGCTGTCTATGAAATGTTACTGTGATAGTCCATCATTCAAAAAGCTTCTAGACTGCTCGTGAATGCACTGTTCACAGATAAAATGGACAGGTTATGATCAGTTTGGAATCTCAAGAAAAGGGTCCCAAGACACTACGGACGAGCAGTGCACCATTTTCTACGACAAAGAGAAAGTATTATTTTCTCCCTCTTCTAATCATACCATCAGAACATAATTGTTCGGATTGTCATAGCTTATTATCTGTCTGTTTTTTTCTCACAAAAGGTAGAGCTACTAGAAGGTGGAACTTTTTGGTTGTCAGAGTCACCTTCTGTTCCCGGAAGCATATCATGGGGTTCGGAGGTTCCTTCTATTGCAACATGGGCAATATCCTTCTCATAATGTACTTCTGTTTTGACTGTCGGTCTTCTTTCTCCTCTAAAATATGCTTGACAAGTGAAAGATGTAAAGTTATCGAATGAATGAAGAAAAGGCGTTTCCTTGACATGATGCCCCCACACATTCCAATTGAAAGGCATTGAGCCTCCGGGTTTTTCGTTTCAGATAGTAAATACAAACATGGACGAACTGAGCCCACGTGCTCGCAGGAGAGGCGCATTGCTCACTTGGCAACATATTGCGTCTTTACCTCCTAGCTTGCCAGTTGTGTATTCCGGAGGATTCAACACTCAAAAGGAATCAACTATGGGGCGTTTTCTTCTTGGAAGATCAAGGTTTCATTGATACCTGGTGCATTGATTAGGCAATGCTTGTCATGTGCAAGTCACTTTCGTCACTAGAAAAAGCTTGATGCTATGGCTAGCACTAGCCGTATAATAATGTGTCTACAGAAATGAGAAGTGCCTTGATTCTCCTCTTCTGACTTCTGAGCTTGAGTCTCCATTAGGTTTTCAGAAGTGACATGCCGTGTTGAAAATTTCTATGCCTTATCTTATGTAATACTAATCTATCTGAAGCCTAAGCTCCATACTATCAGATCCTTTCTCAATAAACAATCATATTTTTCAGTTCAAAATTCCTGCACCCATCATTGTTCCGCTTTCTTTTACAACAAAAGGATAGTTCGTGTGATAAACCTTTTCTGGCTTTATGTGGACAGATGACCATATATCTGATGCTTGCTGCTCCATATATGAATGAACAAAATTTTCTTTGTGTATCATTGGAGTTTGCCTCAAACTCTTTTATAAATTGAACAGGTGCAATTTTGGTTCCCTTTAATGATGACAACTTCTTTTGGTGGGTTACTTGCTGCAGAGAGCATGGTGTAGTAGGTGATATGCGGGATGCATGGTTTAACGCACGGGTGCGGAAGAACGTATCTCTTGTTCGCACTTACCATGGATTTAGAGGTATAATTTTTGGCCCTCAAGTGAAAAGGGGCATAGTCCATGTATACTGTGAGTGAGTTTGTGGTTGCTTTGAACTAGTTTTATCTTTGCCTGATAGGTGACAAGCAGGGAACTCTTGAGTACATCAAATTGATTTTCAGGGCACTCTGCCTCTGCTGGGATCGCCAAACTCAGGATCTACACATAGATTGGATTCTTTTCCGCGGTAGATCTCTCATACCAGTTTCTTGTGAAGTGGTCAGTGATAACATTGATGGATGCTATCCATCATCCCACTATCCCATATTTGCTGAGTTTATGCTGCCTCGTAACGTAAGGATGCTTGAACCTCCTGCACAAGAAGACTCATAGTCTCTATCTTCGGTGGTTGAAATCTGTTTCCACCTTTTTGACTTTCTTGAGTTCTGTTATTGTCGTCATTTTTTTGGGTGAGGTCAATTTCTTCAGCGGCATTGTTTATTAAGAGGGTATCAGAACAGCCAAGTTGTCAAATTAGATGGCTATAGAACTTGTAAACCTAAATAGATGCAGTGCAAGTCTTTAAACAAAAAGGGGAAGATGAACTTCGCTCACTTTACTCCAGGGCAGCTCTTTAGAAGTCATCAACTTGAGCTCACCCAAAATACGCAGCGGTTTCTCACTCGATCACCTGAGAAAAAGTGCAAAAATAGAGATGTTTATGAATAGGGTGAAGATTTCAACAAAGTGCTGTATCTAATAAGACTAGTTAGATGCAACAAGTCTGTCTGGAGAGCTGGTGAATTAGTCACTAAACTGAACTCATTTAAAATTTCCACACGTTTCTCTAATCTATTTACGGTGCTTTTAATTCTTTTTAGTAGATAGCTGGGTTAATCAAGCATGAGATGATTATGTGTGTTGTTTTCTCGTCTATCCCATCTATTGACCTTACTAGGAATATCTATGTTCATTAAAACACCCCCGATATCATAGATACCATACTTTTGCTAGAATCTTATGTGTTGCACAAAGGCAAATAAAATTAATGGCTGCTGAAGTTACCAACGAATTGAAAAGTTGAAATGCTGTGACGGTTTTAGGACATTTCCAACTCCTTTCATGCTTGATTTCGATTACTGGGATTAATAGCCTTAGACACATAGGAGGCGCCTTGTGATGAAGTAAAGAACATGCGAATCTCGGTTGGGAAACTATTCAGGTACTTGTAGTCCAGGTAAGACCCTCGTTCCCAGTGAATATAGCATGATCTTCGGGTTCTAATTAGGGATGAGCCGGCACAAGTGGCAAAGCCTATGAAATGTGCGTGGCTCCTGGTTCCATAGATACCATGATTGCTGGAACAAAAATAGACGTTAGTAAACATCTTTCAAAATCTCAATTTGTGAACTGCGTTAGTAGGTGACGAGCCATTTCTATGACGCTTCATCTATAGAGATTGTGATTATGATGAACTCAAAACATCACTTCTGATTCGTGTACCCAAACCGCTTGATTATCTGAAGGGCGCTTTCGTGCATTTTCATACTCCTCCCTATTAAAGGAGGAGCCTTTTGTGCATACTCATTTCCCAAAATAGAACAATTCACAGCGATGATGACGGGCCTTGAGTTTCGGAGTATGAATTATCTCAGGGCAAAGAATGCACAAAATCACCTCTCTAAAGAAGATTGGACAGATACAATGAACAATTTCATTGAGTCTCAAGTCAAAAAAGAAAAGCCCAAGATAACCAACAAAGGAGAAATTTCATTAAGTCGTTGACATTTTGCCCAAATCAAAGAAGATCATAGCGTCCTGCACAATCACTTACACAGATATTGAGCATGAAAAACACGTGATCAATTAGCTTATCCCTCTCCCCATTCGTGGTTTTTGCTTGCTGTGGTATTTTGCATGGCGCACACATGAAACTTAGTGTCACTTCTTTTCTCATACAGTAAGCACACAGGCCAAGGTCGATCATCTCACCAAGCACAAGAAGTCGCGATTTCCAGATGTTGCATCGCGATCTTTAACTGGATGTCACAACAATCTTCCATTTTATTTAGGCTTGACAGAAACAAAGCGCAAAACAAATAGATAGCTTTGATTCGAGATCGAAAAAGACAAGTGATAAAACTACGTTCAATCGGCAATCCATTAGATACAATGCCAAGCTACAATTTATGGAAGCATACGTCATCTTGAGCCTTCTGAGCAAATAAAAGCATACGTCTCAATCAAGTAGTTATTGTACAACAAATCTAATCTGCATCTTCGGCAGTGAAGTCAGGTTCGGGAGGCTTCTGCAGTTTCACCAAGTCCCTTGCACTCTTGGCAATCCGACTACGATGAACCCCGCGCAGTGCATTTGCCGCAAATCTGGAAGCTAAGAAGGTCGCACCAATGCTATAAGAACCACCAGTACCGGCATTTTTGCGTGTCCCATCAGACCCTTCGACTTCTTCTTCCTCCTCCTTCCGGCGGAGTTCCATGCTCTTCCTCTTGGAGTATCGCCGCCATGCTGCCTGAATAAAGCAAGCGGCCCAAGTCCTCCATTGCTGTGAATAGAACCGGAACGTGTGTTGAACCTGCCTACTATGGAGCCGACGAAATTGACTAGCCACAAACTTCAGCTCCTCAGCTACTAGGGCAAAAGCCTCTACTTCAGTTATTGCCTTGACAGTTCGTGTGGAGGATGGGAGGTTGGAGCCAGACTTGGGATCTAGGGCCCATGTTAGCAACTCCTCACCGCAGAAATCCCCTTCTTTAAGCAAGCTGCGATTGAAAAAACCACTCCTGCCACCATCTGTAGTTACGCTCTCAAGGCGGCCACGAATTATAAAGAGCATCTCATCAACAGGATCCCCCTCCCGAACTATGTACGTGCTTTCGGTAAATAAGCTGGGCTTGAGTCGCTCACAAATTGCATCAAGTAGTCTTTCATCCATATTTTCGAAGAGAGGAACCTAAAAAAGTAGGTAAAGCAATAAATTGTATGGCAATATGAGACAAACGGGGATAAATATTCATTCAATCTACCTGGATATGATGAAAATAAACACTACTAAAAGTTTCGCCACCCTATCTGATGGAATAGTTTGGCAATTGGCAGACGGGTAAAGACACAGCAATAGATATAGTTTCAAAATGAGTATCAAAACATATATAGTTTCCAAAGATATCGTCTCCTGCACTGGCAGAAATATTTGCAATGTGCCGAGATAAGACTTGGGATATCAAAGCAACACATATTTAAGATGAATTCCACTCGTTTCGGGGTTCATTTTCAAATATAAACTACCGAGGAGCCCCATAAATTATGTGCGGTATGAGTAAGGTAAATAAACTGCAATTCACAATTCATAAAAACAAATTTTACCATGTAATACAGCATATTTTAAGCCCCAAATGTTCGGGTAACTTGAGACACTAGTAGTAGCAAATAATGCAACGACCATCTAAATGCATTATTGCACTAAGTATATGAAAGAAATTAGAAAAATAAGTTAAAAAGATCTTACCCTCCTAACCAGAGCCAGACAAAGATGACGTTTGATATCTCTCCTGAGATCCTTTGGTAGACTTTGAACCAACGCTTCTTCGTCCACCCCTCTTGTCTCTAACCACTTATACTGGTCATAGCGTCTAACTCTTTCCTTAAGATCTGGTGGTAGCAGTCGATGATGCATCCACTGTTCTGAATCACGCCTCTTGACTCTCATCTCTTCAAGCCGGATAGTAAGAGATTGAAGATAGGTCTGTCACAATAAAAACAACTCACAATATGAGCACGTTGAAGAATTTGAAACGACACCGAAGTTCTGACTCTTCTTGAGATATGAGCATCTTCAACACAACTGTAGGAGCGTAAGTGAGTCATGCTACTTGCGAGCTACTTGAGTTCTCCTCATTGAGTACTCAAACTCGGCTCGATTCCTTTCGAGTTCATGTAGCTCGAGTACTTAATTGAGTCAAGCTCAAAGTTAAAATACTTGATTCAAGTAGCTTGCTATCCCAATCAAGTGATTGTATTTTAGATATTTCTAATACATTGATAAATACAAACAAATACATATTGTTTAATTTTGGAAAAATGACATAGATAGTCTCTGAACTTTGGCCCAATGTGCAATATGATCCCTGAACTTTTAATTTATTCAATGTGGTCTCTAAATTTTTGCTACATATTCAATTTAGTCCCTAAACTATATGAAAATGTTCAATGTCGTCCCTAAATCTGAATTAATGGAAGGACAATATTGAATATTATCATATAGTTCAGGGACTAAGGTAAACATGTAATAAAAGTCCAAGGACCACATTGAAAAAAATTAAAAGTTTAGGGACCACATTACAATTTGGGCTAAAGTTCAGGGACCATTTTTGTCATTATCTCTTTAAATTTTCAAGCATAGTGTATATTCAGAATTCAAGATCAAGCGCATGCTTGAGTTTGTGTTTGAATGGAGCTTCAACTAAAACTTGTTAACTTATCGAGGCAAGTTCGGACTCATTGACAACTTACTGAAGTCTAGCTCAAGCTTGAAAAATCAAGCTCAAGTTGATTATCAAGCCTTGAATATTCAAATTGAATTGAGCTCAAGTATTAAATTATGTTGACTTGACTCAACTTGATTACACTCCTATGCACAAGTCCAGCAACTCAGCAAGGATATCTTTTCTCTTTTCTTACATGAAAAGCAAAAAGAAAACCACCTTTTTCCAATTCTTTTCATGATTGACTAAGAAATATTCCTGAATGAGCAAAGTGAATACAGTGGCGGCACATAACAGGAATTAGTGGAAGGAAGACGGGTTATATTGTCGCTATGAAATAGCCCTTTCGTGGGTATTGGGCATTGCAAATTAAAGTATGCCTTCTATAGCTAAAATACACATTGTATCTTGTGCATTCAAATCATCCCTGCATCCTGTGTTCTTAATATAACAAAAGCTTTATATCCTATGCTAGGTACCATTATGGGACATTATAACCTATTTACAACAATACCACCACAAGTTGCAAGATTCCCAATACTGTTCTTTAATTGTTGAAACCATTTTACCCTAAAGTAGGAAATTGTTTCGGGCAAATGAGCTGATTACTCACTCTCTCCACACTGTCAGACAAACAAAAGAGTGTTATTGTTAGTGTGTATTAATGAGGTGAAGGGTTTTTGGCCCCATCTTTCGGATTATGGTTTGTGGCATAAAAGCTAGAAGACTAGAAGACAGAAGCTATGTTACCCTACTTTTGACTAATTGGCTTGTGGATTTTTTATCTAAAAATTTTGTAGTGATTTTTAAAGAATTGTAAACCATGATAGCATGACTTTGAATGCAACTAAAGTCATATCGAGCTTTGCATTTATGGTCTGACACAAGTGAAGTAGATACGTAACCAGTATTCCCTCCAGTAATGCTCTCCTTTCACCTTTTGTCAATCAGAGGGACCTATTATTGTTTTTATCACACCTTCTATGATATCAACAGGCAATTTACATTTTTCCAGCTAATTGTGAAGCTTTTAGTGCAACAAGATACAGAGGTATAAAGGAAACTAAAGGATATTTATAAGTTTGAGGATTTTATATGCATATGAAACCAGGTATGGATTAATCAACCAGAGATAGATCTTGTCAATTGTTTCTCAAAACACATCTTCATTTCTCTTTTCACTTCTCCAGAATGAACAAGCGCCTCGCTAGTACTTTTTAGGATGCACATAGAGCCACCGAAGTCAACTGCATAACCTATAGCAGTCATTTACAAGTCCAATATACCAGCTAGTGTTGCATTGAACAAACCATTACTTATCCTTAGTAGGCGGTAGGCATATAAGCAGCTGAAGTGTCCTTAATAAAACAGGATAGGGAATCTAGACTGACAGATAAGATGAACCAACCAAACCCTAAGATCAGCACCTACCACCAAAATAGGTAAGTTACGGAAGGTCCACAGTTAAAACTTTTACAAAATGATGAGGAATTAAGAGTTTACCTGCATGTTACCAATCAGGAGAGCAAATAGGATGAGACCCAGAATTGCTAATGAAATCGAAAATATCACTTCCCAAGGGTAGGTACTGGTCTGAAGCCCCTGCCCTAGTGTACTGCAAGTAACAGATTATCATCAGGAGGTGATTTTATACAAGATATACATACAATTGACCTTCAGAGAAAGAATAAATGCTTCAACTTTCTCAGATAAATCTTTCGTATAAAAGAAAGAACCTCAATTGGAAACAAAATGTCAGTACATTTGACAGAATCCAATTAACCAACAGTGATGGCTAAATGCACCAGCATAATACATGTTGGAAAAATTTATCAGCCATACAGGATAGATCTTCTCCATCAGCTTATAACAGAATAGAAAGCGGTTCTTCAGTAAACTCCAAACTAGAAACCTGTAGCATCTACAATTTAAAATAAAAATCTCAAAAACCCTCAATTTTCTCTCCCTCTGAAAAAGCCACAGAACCTATGGAGGCATAGCAGTAGGTAGAGTTATTTTTTCTTTATTATCAACAAAACAATTCAAGATGCCCAAGACTCCTCTGCACAAGTACTGTACATCAAGATATCAAGCAAAAATATTAGCTACCGACATGGTAAGTCATAATCCCTTAATTTAGAATTTGCCCGATTCATCTTTATTTGCCAGATCGTAGACTATGTGCCACATCAAAGAGATCATTTCATAATGCAAGAAGGAACAGCATCAGAGAGAGAGAGAGAGAGAGAGTGACGACAGTAAATTCTCCATTCTTATTGGAAGGCAAGAGGGACTAAACCATATGCTGGTGATCTCGTGCTTTGTAAAGTTGTCATTATGGTTCTTAAGTACTCAAAATCCAGATATGTTAATATCATCTTACACCATAAGATGGCATTAAATATGAGGACTGCTTCCTGGAACTGAATGAAGGAGCTAGGTTTAGGAAGAAACATTCAGATCTCTTGTTCTTCTATTCGTAATTTACAACTTAAAACAGACAGGAGAATATTAGTAGACTTGGAATTGACATATCACAGTTAGAAAAGTTTCCTCTAAACTTGATAGCAAATGGATCCTGTTATAGTTAAGAATGTTTTTTTTCCAAAGTAAGCTTCCTCCGTCTCTTTACTCTTCAACTTCTGTTACTTTGTCTCTTTGGTTTTTCATCGCTTGTCATTTTTTAATGCATACAACAGGCTAATCCCGTGACTCTTTCTGACAACCACACTTCCGTATAAAGATGCCTCCATTTTCTTTTTGTTAGCCAAAGACAAGATAGAAAAAGGAAACAATATCAACTTAGCAATGAAAGCTATTGCATATCTCGGCATGAGCATGTGATTTCTGTGACAAGTCAAAACTACTCTTGCCTCATTTTAAAGTCTTCTTATTACCTTTAATTCCATAATCAATGAGAATGCATGAAAAACACAAAGATATGTGATACATTATACATATTCTAACACAAGATAACCTGAAAGTTATCTGTTACAATAATTAAATAGAACTGTGTACCTTAAATTTTGCAGCCCCCACCACAAACAATAACAGTATTTTGAGATGAATTGCATGGTTGAAACTATTCCCGATGAAATTGCCGATTGGTAGATTCCATAATCAAATGGTGGGTTGTCACCATCTGCCGTACAATTAGTATTGAGCACGCTTGCACTTATGTTGTTCCAGGAACTATAATTAGGCATTCCTTCATTGCCACAGTAAAGATAACCCTTCATGCAGGTTCCAGTGCAAGCTTCCTGCCAGCATGTATCATTTCGTTCCACAGCCAACAAGTACCATAATGCCCCAACTATCTGAATAATTTTGAGAGTGAGTCATTTCGACCAGCTGAAGTGTTGTTAACATATAGTAAACCAGAAACATGTAAACTGAGACCACTTTCAACCGAAGGTAGAATGATGGCCCAAAAAAAAGGTAGAAATATTAAGCAAATGACATAGCAACAGTTTATCATTTCTACCAATTGAAGTTTCTTTCACATATTGTAACAAAATACATAGAAGAAATATGATAGCTACAGCCAGCACTAAGCTAAAAGTGCACCAAAGAATCCTGACTAATCTAGAAAATAGATAAATTCATAAACTCCAACAATAAGAGATAAGCCAGTCTTACTGAAGTACAGCAAGCCATATCTGTTCATAACATTGTCCAGAGAGTATCACTCAAGAAATCAATAATCCATAACTATGTTTTTTCCTCTAAATAGTAAGGTTTAGCATAATTTAAGGAAGATAGGGACGTAGGATTGGAATCTCATCCTGAAGTATAAAAAATGAGCATGCATCCCTATTCAGTGCAAGAGAGAATCCTATTGTCACCCCAGGGCATTCCTTCAAAAGCCCCTGAAACCGACAAAAAAGCAAAACTAAAAATGATTCACGCTGCGTATTGATCCTGAAGACCTGATCAGTTTCCTTTTTCACATACGAGTATGCCACATTTCACTAAGATGCATGCGAACCAAATCGCTCACCCTCCTTTTTCTCCAGCCACCTCCTTTAGATTCATCAGTAATATCATCTAGCAAATTCTCAAAACTCCAAAATGAACAAAGGAACAGTTCGCAACAGAAATACATAATAATGAGCCTACAGATACCTAAACTAGACAGAGCAGAATGCAGGATAAACCAAGATTAGATAAAAGTCATTAAAATAATCCATCAAATAAAGTAGTAGGAAACAAAATTAAAAAATAAGAGCAAACTGGAATCACTCACATGACTGGCAAGCATATACAGTAGCAAATAATATGCAGCTCCAGCCCAGGCAGTCTCAGCCAAAACTCCTGCAGTCCTTTTTAGTTCTGAAGTCAACGGAAAGATGCGAAGAAATCTAAAAATGTACTGCGCAAACACGATGAAAAGCAAAGCCCTCTTTGTCCCTAATACATCTGAACCATTCGATCTCAGAAGGAATCTCCAGACAACAATCTGCATTTAACAAAAGAAAACAATGTACAGTGCCCTACATGCCCATTTCCAAAATAACAATCTGCAAAGCCTACAATAGAGTTTTTCATCCAATATGATATACTTGCAGTATAATAACATAGATATCAGCCAAAACAAAATGAGTTTGCAAAAAAAAGAAAAAGAAAACTGGATGTGTATATTGGAACCAATCAGACAAAACAACTCAGCACACGGCAGGAACCTTAGTATAGAAAATTTGGAATCAAAAGTAAAGAATTGGGTGCATTCGTTTCAAGGAAAACCAATGAAGTGGAAAATATTTTACTAACAATGGTTGTTTGTATCGCATAGTAAATGAGTCGATGCAAAAAAAAAATTATTATCAGTAAAGGACTATGCTTATGTATTTTTGTTGATGATGAAAATATTATTCATTAATTCATTTCTGCAAGCAATACGAGCCATCATTTTAAGGAAATGGTTTACAAATCATTGATTTTCAGCGAAACAAACAAGCACTATGATGAGAAAAGTTTGCAACAGGGAGAAAACACGCAGCCTTGTGGAACATCCAAGAAAAAGAACACAGCAAGAGTTCAGTAAGAACCTGAGGCAGGGGTAGAACAGCAAGAAAATCAACGATGAAGTACCGCCGCAAGTACCGTTTAGCTATTTGGGCAGGATCTATCACAAGTTCGCCGCGTCCAAAAACCCGGGATGATGGAGCAATATAAGCAGTTCGGAATTGGAGGAACATGTGGATGAGATAGAAAGCATCGACAATGGTTCTCAATGTGGTGACAGTGATGGCTAATTTTCTGTCTATGCCAATACAGTTACTCGAAGCATTAACGACAGGAAGATAAAAGAAAAGGGGATCCACATATATTGCCATAATACATGATATGACAGAGAGCTTATTCCAATACAGTAGGAATTTATCTTGAGGATCAAATATCTTTTTCTCCGATGATTTTAGATCTTCAGGGAACACTGCCCTAGAAACACCAAATCTAAGAGAACGACCAATTGACTTAAGTCCTTCAGATCCCTTTCGCATTCCAGTTTTGAAGGACTTAGATTTGGCATTATTTGTGTGGCTGACACGGCTCAACCCCTCAATGTTGAATCCACACTTCTGCATTCCTGTATCAGAAGATGATGATACTCTAGAGTCCAAATCGTCCAGCCTAAAAGTTTGAAAACAGTGTTAGTATGGAAAAGGCCCAACTTTTCTTTACCATTTTACGGCAATGATCCTTCCAACTCTTTTCATGAAACAGTAAAAGAAGGTACAAAAAAATCTCAGCAGGCACCACACTTCAAAATTGCCTCGAAACACAGAGCAAAAATATGAACCTAGATGAATAAGCCAGTCTCAATTAACTACCTCAGAATGTTGAAATCAGATAAACCCAACGTTAAGTTTTTTTCCAAATGACAATATGCTCACTCGTACATACATAAAAGAAAGTTGACAATTTTGACCTTCATCATTCAAGACAAAGAATACAGCAATGTTCTCAAGAGCCCAGGCGGTTAGTATTTACAGGAATGAGAACTTAATGACAAGTACGCAGATGGCTGCCCCATAATTTACCAAACTCTACCAAATGCCTGATTGATATGCAGGTTTTGGCCCTCAGCCTTCACAAATATGCATTTAAAATTGGCCACTTTTCTAAAAAATTTCTTATGCAAAAGCTATTAGCCATCATCCAACATAGGACCTTCACTGTACATTGCATTCAAATGGAAAAAATGGCTATTTCACATAATACCTCACAAACTTCTCTTGTTGGCCACCCATGTAGTGTGATTTCAAGCCACAGTCAAACATTATGCAGACTGAAACCAGATATAAGTCAACTGCAGAACAAGAAAGTGGTTTAAGTTGCAGAAGGCCTCAAGTAGTATCACTTGCATTTGACAAAACCCCCAAAATAAAACCCAAAGATTACCTAAAGGTCCTTTTTCATTAATGATGAATAGATAGGCACTTCCCCAACCATACACAGAAAAATCTATACTGGCAGACATGGTCACAATACAAATACACCCTATAACTAGATCCATTTCAAATGGACACTTTATGCATGCACGCATACAAACACACTGTGTAGCAGGACACTTGCACAGCATGCTGTAGAAGCACGTCCATAACAACATGCAGCAAAACCCATCAATTTCGTCAACAGCAAAAGCAACAACACATAACACTCCATTTAAAAGAGTTGATGCAAGAATTTACGAAGAGTACTACCAAAACGTATAGAGCAAAACCGATTCTAGACTTGTTAAAAGAGTCTGATGAAGCTGATATGCTCTAACACCAGAATAATCTAGTGCAGCTAACTGATCCCTTGAATATCAATGTGACCGCGTGTTCTTAAAAACCAGAGATAATCCTATGAGACAGTCCTCTATAGCAAAAATCCAATCCTTCGAAGCCTTTCAGAAGATGCTAACCGAGAGACGCATTGACATCTCCCCCCAAATAAAAGGAAAAAACAAACAATATTCTGATGGAGAGCAAAACACGAGTAAACCCTAGCTTCGTGATCATGCGAAACGCGAGCCCCAAGCAAGTCATCTAAACATAAAAGCACTGCCACTGCACCCCCCAAGTGCATCACTTTAACTGCTAAGCTGCTAAGACAAGACAGCCCCATACGCTCCAATTTAGTGAAACCCCATAATTTTCCCCCAATATCTCCCAAAATAGCCCAACCAATTACATTTCCTCTTTTATCTTTCGCGACAACATCAGTTTCATACCAGACAGCCATCCGCATAGCAACGCCCATTAGTACCAGACCGCCAACAGACCCTTCACCGACCCATCACCGCAAAACGATCGCTCCGAATGAAATTTCGCCGCTGCCACCAGCACAAATCAATAACACAAGACCCACCCACCTCCCCCTCGCGAACGAATCCGTGTTGACTAGCGATTGCGGCGGGTTCGCGCGGTGTAGAGAACAGCAAGGAGAGAGCTAGTCAGATTCCAATCACAGACGAGCGGAAGGGGGGGCGTTGACCAGAAGTTTGTCCCCAGAATCATAATCTGGGCGACACGACACGACGATGAGCGTCAAGGCGAGAATACACCGATGAGACTCGGAACACGGGCTACACGGATGCACGATCAGAGCAAGAAGAGCATCACCGGAGTCGGCAAATCAAGGCGGAAACCGGGCGAAGATCGAGGGTGGTGGGGAGAGAAAGAGAGAGAGACACGACCGGGGGACTTACGGAGTGAAACAACTGTCGCTGGTCCGAAATTTTCAGTCCATGGGATTGAAGATGGAGGAGAGAGAGAGAGAGAGAGAGAGGGGGAGAAAATGTAGTCAGAAATATCGTTTACTGCTGCAGCCAAAAAATAAAAAACTGAAAAATTGAAATTGAAAATGGGTTTTTCTTTTTTTTCCTAATTGGACAAAATTCGGGGGCAGGCGACGGTGACGCGAAATGACGGGATTGCCCCCGAGTTGGCGGCGGCGAACGGGGGAGAGCGGCCGGTCAAAAGCGCCGACTGCCAAACGCTGCGGCGACGAAGAAACCGAGTTTGGCTCTCTCCTCAGTCCTCACGCGCTCCTCCGCCGTCGCGATCGTCGTTTTGACGTGTGGAAGGAAGTTGCGCCGGGCCTGCTTGCTTGTCGTGTCCAGTGGAAAAAAGGGACATCGTAACCAAAAAATAAAAATAAAATTCTTTCGAAAGGGATAAAATAGAGGAATAATTATATAAATGGTCCATAAGCTTTAGTCAAAGGTGCAATGTCGATCACGAATTTTTTATTTATTTAATACGGTCCTTGAAATTTAGCTCAATACATGATGTCGTTCGTGAATTTTTAATTTATTCAATACGGTCCCTGAATTATATAAAAATATCTAACTATTATCCTTTCATTAATTCAAGTTAACGGATAATATAGTCCAAAAACTAAATACATCAAATTAAATAAATTAAAAAATTTTGAGACGACGTTGCACATTGAGTTAAAATTTAGGGACCATATTGAACAAATTAAAAGTTTATAGACCATATTGCATATGGGGCGAAAATTTAGAGACCGGTTATATTATTTGCCTATAAGAAAATGGAGGGCGAGGATAGTAACTGTCACAACAAGTAAAAAATATTATTCAAATTCTAAAAAATTATTTAGAGTTAGATATTGATCTATAAGGTCTCCGATATTTTGATATTAAAAAGTCAAAACGTTTGCATTCAATATTCAGATAAAGGAAAAAAAATAAAAAATAAAAAGTGAATCTAACATGCTCTTTGATTTTAGGGTTAACCCCACAAAAATTTAAAACATTCTTGCTGTGATATAAATACCCCAAATTTTTTTTGTATCACTGAAAACCTTAAATTTGTCCATTGTGACACAATAAAAAAAAACGTCTAACTTATACTAGTGTGACAAATATACCTCCGATGGAATTGAAACAGAGATATATATTTAACACATATAAGTTTAGGTTTTTCATGACACAAAAAAAAATTTTAGGGTATTGTATCACAGTAGGCAAATTTATAGTTTTTGGTAATAAGATATTTGTGTCAGAGTAGTCATGATTTTGAATTTTTTTATGGTATTTGTCCATGATTTTATTGGAGTATGAGGTCAATTATATTTGACTGACGCAACTTTTGCTTAAAAAAACAGAGGAAATGCTGAGTAGTCAGATAATTGTTTGTTGTTGCAAAAAAAAAAACAAATAGAAAAATAAAAAAAAGACAATTAGCTTTTGAGTTGTGATCGAGAAAAGCACGAATTGTTCACGGGATTGACAAACCCCCAAAGAGCATCATGGATAAGGGTGAATGTGAAATGACAGCGATATCCATTTGATGAAGGAGGCTCGGAAAAATTAATTAAAAAATTATAAATTTATTACACTTTTATTATTTCGGCTATAAACCTTTCAATTTTATCAATTGAATTTTAAATCTTTTGACAATTTGTCAATTAAGTCCACGGTCAATTTTAGCTGGAAATTATTGATGTAGACAGTTTTAAATAATATTTCAAATCTTTTTTCTAATTTTTTTGTTTTTCTCTTTACATTTTTTTTTGTTTTTTGGATTATGGACCTGGCACCAACCCTTCCTGACATTGGGCGTGGGTTGTGACGCCTCACTAGATCCAGGTGAGGGTGCCACGGCCCTTACTAACCCCAAGCGAGGGTCTTACAACCTTCGTTGGGTCTGGGCGAGGGTCGCGACGCCCTTGCCCAATGCCAGCGAGAGTTGCCGACCCTCAATCCAAAAAACAAAATAAAAAGAGAAAATGAAAGAAAAAAACAAAAAAAATTATTAAAATTATAAAAACATTTTTAAATTATGTCCACGTTAGCAAGTGGTTGTGTCACGTAAGATTGTTGTCATTCATGTTAGTAATTTCTAGCCAATTTTGTCCAAATAAACTCAATTGACAAATTATCAAAAGATTTATGACTTAATTGAGCCAATCGAGCCCTACACATGGCTTGACGAAAGTGCAATAGGATAGACTTTTTGGACAATTTTCCCATGGAGCTCCATGCATGTGAACATGGATTGTGCCTATAACTGCGTATGTATCTCTACATATATTCAAGTATTAAGACAGTAAAGTACGGGGGTAAATCAATTACATGAAACATCGACTATTTAAACGAAATAACTCGAAATTTGAATTTTGGCTTTAGCATAGCAAAATCCGTATTAACTCTTTTTCAACATAGTAACTTTGTAACGCTTGAGACTTTCTTCTTGGTGTTCGACCCGTGTTTATTTTATAGTGAAATTGTATATAGACGAACGTTTGTGAAAGTAGCTTGAGCCTTGAAGCAAATTCTTTGATATACACTTGGGCTTTTTGCCATTTCGGCGAAAAGCTCTAATAATTACCTTTTGATTAAAAATAAAATCTTTCCAAATCAAAAACATTTTCGACAATCGTGGGAAATATGATCTTACCTTGGAAGACGGGCTTCCTTTTAGGCATAGCACTAAACAAACGGCTGCTTTAATTTAATGAACAAAATTACATCCTAACTATAAAAGGGGGGTCTTCAGCTTTTTTTATTTTCCCCCAAATATAATTTGAAAGAAGTTGACTCAACTCGTCAAGCAAACCCCTAATTCAAATTAGTATTAGGGGTCAGACTTGATCATCTCACGAACATTTTAGATTTTATCATGGGCATCTCATCTTTCAAATCCATTTTTTCTTATCTTATCTATATATGAACACGCATTTAGGAAATAATATCTTCGTTTCATTCCAAGTCCATCTTTCGTACACCAACAACTCATTAATAGCCCATTCAAATAAGGATCTTATTTGATTTGGTCTTGGTCGTTCAATTCCTAACTTTTTGGATAGCGATTATGTGCTGTTCGGATCAGTTTTCATGCATCCGTCTGTATTGGCCTGATGCATGCGAGATTTTACTACTAGGATATTTTCTACAAAGCTTAAACCCCAAGATCAAAAGTAGAAAAGCAAACTCCTTTGCTATCTAAGCTACTATTTGGTTGGCCAATTCCTAAGTTTATTTATCTCAAAGGACGGATCAATTAGCATAATGGTCAATCAAATCAAAATAAGACCTTTGAAGTGGCTCAATATGTTCTCAAATCGAGAATAAATAGACGAATCACCAATGGCGCTCGCCCACCATGGCTCACCCACCATGCCAAATCTCTCAATTCGCCATACGACAAAGCACCGACATGTCGGTGCCGTGCCGATGTCAACAATTGAGATGGGTTCCATGGTACGACACTGCAAACTGCAGTATAGAAATCGATTTGGCACGGCCAAACGATCCCAGGGATAAAGGACAGGCGAACTCCTTTCTTTGGGTCCATGTCAAGTACATAAATCTGTAAATAGTTATATGATGTCCGGTTCTCAGACATCGTATATTCGCACTACAGTCACAGCTTGCAGCTTCCGTCCTCGTCTGAACGCGGGCATCAGGATCCTCGGAACATGTCCCGGCTACCAAATCACTCATATAGGCAATTAAGCCCCACATACCGGATGAATTAGGAGTTTCTTCCTTGAATTACATTAGGATAAAGTAAAAATATAACTCATTTCGTTCTTGTCAAGGAAATACAATCTTGATTATGTGTTGCGCAGGACTAGTGTCCACAGAGAGAGATTAAGTGCAAGTACTTCCCGCCGACCGTGAAGACCCAGACCTCATGTCCGAACTTTGGAGAACAAGTTCCGAAGGCAGGAGGAAGTTAGAAGTATCATTAGGTATGAAGAGTTCCAGGGTTGCGAGTCTGAAAGTTTGGTGCAACATATAGCGCAACTATAAAACGTAAGCTAGATTTAGCTGCTGCTAGCTGTACAAAGGAACCGAACGCGTTACCACTTCTCGAAAAAGAAGAAAAGAACGATTACGAAATGGAAACTGCTAAATTCAATTGCTTTGGTTGGCGTAGTATTTCAGATTCTCCATCTCAGGATTTCCAGAGAATCTCCCTATCATTCACTTTCACTATGCCAAAAAAAAATTATGGTTCAGATCACAACCTCCCATGATTCGATTCACAAGGAATGCATTCTCGTAATACATGGGCACAATCATTTGTCAACCTTGAGAAACTCTACCGTTTAGACTCGGGCATGCCGTATGGGGAAGGATCGGGATGAAAGCTTATATAGCAGTCGGTGAACTGTTCATGACTAAATCAAACCAGCTCCCGTGGTTGTAAGGTGAACGAGACATAACAGCCCGCCAAACAGCAAGAATTTGCCTCAACTATAATTTTGTACTGCACAATATGTCCTCTGCAAATTGTATATCACCTGCAGAAACAACGAATATGCATCCGTTAGTCTAATAAGATGGCAAAATCTAGGGCTGCATGTGGTTATGTGTGTATAATTTCCAATAAGAAGAAATCGGATTGCAATACACACCCCGGTGCACGGGCATTATCCAAAATAAGTTGAGGGAAATCACCAGTTTAAGTCAGAAATGACAACTCCTATATATGATGTTCGGCACACATTGAAGACCAGATATAACAAAAGAAGTTACAAAGATAAAAATGAGATTCGCCCTCATAGTTTGCCAACCATTGGTTGACCACCTACCAGAAGCCCATGGTCGGTGCTACACACCAATGAGCTGGTAGCTGTTAAACAGTTGTTAACATGCACAAGGATTGGCGACTGATTCTATGAAGATGACCACCTGAGCTGCTGCAACTTGGTCTGAGACCAAAGTCTGAGCTGTGAACCTTTCATTCTGTCCTTCCTAACCCTCGGTTGCAATTGGGCTGAGCAGTTCTGGCCCAATTTGGCCTAACAAACGAAGTTACAGCACATTGCAGCAACGGGATGTGTGTGTGTGTGTGTGTGTGTGTGTGTGAGAGAGAGAAAGAGAGAGAGAGAGAGAGAGAGAGAGAGAGCATCCAAAGCAAGGGCTTGCCTGGCCACTCGCGATGGTATGACCTATGTAGATATCACAACAGAAAAAATCGAGCTCTAATTTTCTGGGTAACTTTCTCTTTCCATCTGAGTCTCTCTTGCTGGATAGGCTAATCCCATCCAGCCTTATTTGGCCCCTTGAAGTTGGAATCCATAGACAGGCTATATCCATGCTTATCTAGCTCTCTATTGCATCGAAAGGCCACTGCCAAACACCTATCCTATCCAGAGTCAAATAGGATTTCTCCAAAGTGCAGTCTAAAAATTAAGAAAGGCGATATTTAATCATATTAGAAGCAAAGGATGCACATTACACTTAACAAGGACAAAGATCTATGGCATTCAATGCATGATAATACCATTTTGATTTTTTTCATTTATTTTATCAAGGCATATATCATCAACAACTACAATTTATTATGTTGAGAGACTTTCACAACAAAAATGCAGTAGGAGTACAGTTATCCATATTTCCCATCTTACATGTCCACAACAGTCAAGCCATGGCTTGGTAGGATCTCATCCAATTGTTATTAAGTATGACCAAGACATAGCTTCACAGGGGCCAAGATGGAAGCACAATAGTTTAAGCTTGGAATAGGTCAAAAAAGAAGTGCCATTTGAAAAAGCTGAGAGAATAGAAGTTTTACAAGAATAAGAAGAAATAATAAAATCAGTAATTATCTAAAAACAGAAACAAGTAGAAATTTGAAATTGATGTTTACCCAAAACAATCCTTGGTGCATGCATGAAGCACAATTAAAAGCAGGCTTGCTCACTGTTTACCTTATCAACAGAAGCACTTTTGTGTGCACCAGCATTTGGCAAAAGCTTAACAGAAAATGATGATGAAAATCACAAGTAACTAACTAGATCAATAAGTAATCTGCATCACAGTATTTGATTTCAATTGAAGATTTAATTAGAATTTCATCAAAATGCTGTACTAGACCGTAGATTATTTTATTTTGCTTAGTAGATTGTGGAAATAAGCAGCACTATAGTTGACTCGTACCTTTTATCTCTCCATTGTGCCAAAAAAATGGATTAAATTCTCAGATTGCAGAAGGAACTGAACTTGTCTTCGTAAGTTCCTCATCCTTGACAATTCAGAACTTTTGCCATAGAACTTTTAGCTTCATTGCACAAGGTTTCAGCATCACTGCCTTCTATTGGCTTATGTATAACCACTTTCACAGATCCTGAATTTACAATGCCCTCATGTCCTGCCGGCATGATTTTGCCAGTTCCAATCAGGGTCATAGGTACCACAGGCACTCTGGTCTTCGCTGCAACACTAAATGCACCTTTCTACATGTCGAGATAAACAATGCATCAGAAAATACTTTTCCATCTCAGTAGATGTCAAGAAGTCTACTCTTCGTTTCTCATATTAATCAGAATGTCATGATTTCTTAAACAATTTATACAAAAAATAATGACATAAATCCCGTATCCATGTTGAAGTACAAATAGAAGATCATATCAGACTTGACAACGCTGGTCTCCATCTATGCAGATAGAAGCAAAATTCAGTTTTCTTCAACTAATCTCATAGAATTAGCATTTTGAGACTATAGAAGGCCAACGGGGCATCACCTTGAAATCACCTAATTTTCCATCTCTACTCCGTGTTCCCTCCGGAAAGAAAAAGACAGATGCTCCCTTCTTAATGAGATCCATGCACCGCTTAAAACATTCCTACATGTAGGGAACCTAGAGTGTCAGTAAACTGAGAAAAAGAACAATTTTATCCATAAAACCTACATCTACACCAGGTAAAGCATTGCAACGAGCAGAAGACAAAAAAATATTCTAAAACAATGATCTACAATAAAACCAAGATGAAATTCCATACTACAAGTCTAAAACTGTTACCTGCAAACCAGATAATACAAAGGAACACTTCATCAACAAATGAAAGAAGAGAATTTACCAATTGGCTTCGGCTGTCCATTCGTTTCAAAGGAATAGTACCCAACAAATACATTGCCCAACCAATAATGGGATAGAGGAATATGCTGGTCTTGCTGATGAACTTGAAGCTTCTCCCCAGGGTGAGAAGAGTATATATGTCTAAAAAGCTCTGATGGTTGGAAACATAAACAGCAGGAGTGTCTGGTGGAGGAAGATTCTCCAATCCCTGAACTTCAATTCTAACAAACGGAGCAACGGTCAATGTAGACCAAATCTTGGCAATGAAGTGCTGAGCTTTTCTCTGATATCGGTCCAAGAGGAACACAAAAGGATGTGCCACCAGCATTAGCTGAAAAAGAATAATTGCGGCAATTGCAGTGACAGCGTAGAAGCAAACTCCTCTCACTTTAGCGAGCACTTCATGCGCTGTGATTCAACAGGGAAAACACAAAAGGATTGAGATTAAAATTTCAAATTGGGGGGGGAGGGGGCGGGGCGAACGTATGAAATAGACTTCAAACAGACCTGCCAAGGGAAGAGCTGCACCAGAATTCCCAAATTCAGCCAGTTCACATCTTCTGACAGTATACCTATAATATCTATTCTGAGAGTACAAGTTATCATAGTAATATGGCCTGTTGAACTCGACTTTACAGCTAGGATGATGCTGTAAAGCAGGGATTTGCTTCTTTGAGTGGTGAAAAAAGAATTTTGAAGAAGCTGAAACCAGAAGCAGCGAAGGCTAGGAATTAGGTGTATGCATATTTACTGCAATGCAAGCATAAAAAACTCACGAGAGAAGGGCTTACTACAATGATGCAAGAAGAATCTAAGTCTTAAGAGGTAAACAAAACTCATGAGGAATTGAAGTGATGTCTAACAATGTGAAAATGCAAACGGTACCCACATCAACCTGAGACTCTTTATGCTACTCTTGTTAGTCCCCATCACTCGACAATCAGTAGAAAAAGCAAACCTCACACCGAATCTTCAAGAAAAATGGACTTTTTCAATAAATTGAACTTTAGTAAGGAATGCATGTGATTAATCACGTATCATGTATAGAGCCTAAACGTCCCAAAAAATTTGTCTTATGCCCCTATAAAATTAAATATCTCTTACTTCATCTTTTTTCCTTGAATAAACTCCTGAAGATCAGCAGTCGATACTCCCTTCCATCTATGTACTTTCATTGTACACTGTCCTCATTGTACAACTCGACTGAGTTGTGTGATGTCACATAACACCACCTCTAATTCTTAAAAACCTAAATACAAGAAATAAACAGAAAAACATAAGCAGCAAACAATGTCCTAAAAATGGTTTTTCATGAAATTCAAAACCTTCCTCTATAGTGCCCCTTTTATCCCTTAGATTTCCGCATCATCCACTTTAACAAAAAGAGGCATAGGGTTGCTGTTTTCATCTTTCTCCCCCCTTAGTGTGACTTTCCATCTGAACCAAAAAGGACCATGGGGGTGATTGCTTTGTCCCACAGAAGTTCATTGGAAAGATAGATACTTATAGCAAACAGATATTTTGAACCATTGAATATCTTTTATGGACATGGCACCTTTTCAAAAGCCACTACCATATCAGTGGCGCCATGTTCCCACAAACTACTCAAGTTCCAAAAAGTCACCAGTTGAACCATATTTTGGCATTAAAAGAGTGAGAAAATATAGTTGATGGCACAGCACTCCTGAACAGCCAGTATTGCAGAAAAGCAAAGGCGACGAGACAACAATAATATCATTTTGTTTATGGCATCATGGATATCATTCAATGCATTCTTACCCTACTTCTTAGCCATTCAACACTATATGAAAGAAATTAAAACAATAATCACCTAGCTGATCCTATCCAATCAATTTCATCACATTCCCTCAAAGTCCATCCACCATCTAACTGCACCCCCACAGGTTTATATATCTTCAGGAAAAGGGATATTATGGTACCATCGACAGAAAACTGTCCCCAGCTAGTGTCATAAATCATTCTCGCTTCCCATGTTTATTGTCCTTTCAATACATCCAAAATCATCACTCATATGTGTGGTTCTTAGAACAGACCCAACATATGCACTGGAGGTTCTCAGAAGGAATAGCCAATGATGAGTGCAACATACAAGCAATAGGAAGCCCCCGGAAGGAAATCTTTGAGTTGCTCGAACAACACAAGATTCAGAGAAGAGAGATAAATAGGTCAATAAATGTTGAGTAGTGCTTTAATTTTCTTCTCTTATACTAGTCTTGAAGCATGGATCAACCTCCCTTTCTGCTACACAGCAAAAATGCAGCACTAGATACGGGCACAACACAATCAGACCAAATTATGATCCAAGATTGTAACTTTAAGCACCCTGATCGTGGCAAGGCCCTAAGGAGGTCATCTATAAAAGAGCAAACTAGAAATGAGACACCACAATGAACCCATTCATATCAATGCAACTCATATAATGAGTGATCTGATAATGCAGTTTATTACCACTCTTTATAATGTACGCGCTAAACGTGAATACTTACAATTACTGGAACTTCTAAGAATCAAACGTCTATAAAGAGAGTGCCCGCTATGAACTCCTGCTTTATACATACAAAACTGCAATATTTCAGACAACAAGAAAATTGTCAGCCCCGATAAAGATGAGCGGAACGTAAAGGCTATAAGAAAAACAAAAATTCAAAGCATGGTATCATTATAAACCTCATCTAAACTGCCAAGCAACAGATGCAAAACAGAAGATCCGTCTCTGTTCGCATCCCTTTCATATTTTCACTTTAATCCTACATGCACACTACCGTCATGCCTCATACTATTTGGCGAATCATCAATCTAATGTTCAAAGCTTCTAAAAAAACCATCTCATGCTCTAGTCAACTGACACTCCAACTTAGTCCCCAGCTTTCACTAGACCTATCAAATGGGTAGGTCGGGTCGGATCATAAATGGTCCGATCCAAATTAACCCATTAATCCGTTTATGACCCATTTATGCACAATGCAATTTTCTTAACCCATACTCGATCCGACTCATACCCAACCCATACCTGATCAAACCCATATTGCTAAAACACTTCCATATTTAATTAAACATAGAAAAATTCATACCCAAGTTGAAATGAGAGTGCATAGTGAGTGAGAGTACAAGATTGAGTGACGGTGAGAGAGATGTGAGTTTAAATCAATTGTAAACTCATTTATGACCCATTTAACATCAATATAAGACTTCTATCCATTTATGACCCATTTACTAAATATAACCAACCTATTTACTAATACATGGGTTAAGAATTGGATGCATGACCCATTTTGACATGTCTAGCTTTCACCCTCCCCTTCCAAACGAAATGCACAGGTCGCAAAAAAAGCGACGCCAAATCCAGACGCGCTCGGACTGGATCGATAACCTCGGGAACCACACGTGTCCCGCCGACACTCCCGCGAAGGGAAACACTGTTCGAGCGACCGCACTAACTAAATTCGACATCGAACGAGAGGGGGGCGCGGAGATTACCGGCACGAGAGGCGGCGGCGGCGGCGGCGGCGAGGAGGAGGAGGAGAAGAAGTTCCGCGAGTCCCTGAAACCTGAATTCCGCACTTCGCAAGGAACGCAGAACGAGAGAACGAAATCAGAAAAAAAGGAAAAAACACAAAAGAATTCCGCCGTAAAAGCACCGACGACGACGACGACATGCACGCCGAGAGAGAGAGAGAGAGAGAGAGAGAGGCAGCGCACCGTGGCAGAACCGCATCGAATGCGGCGCAGAATAAGAAGAAGAAGAAGCGACTTCCATGGCAGGAGCTCCGCTGTGCTGAGCGGCGGCGACGATCGCCTCCGGCAGATCTCTCTCGCGCTCGCGCTCCCGCTCCCGCTCTCGTCTCTCCGCGAGAGCTCGCGTCGTTTGGCGGAGCGACGAGGGAAGGAGATGAGAAGTCGATGACTGATCGGGGCTTTGATTCTTCAGAGAAGATTTTCGCCAATTTCGAGTCATCTCTGCCGGTGCCTTCCTCTATATCCACTCCCGCTTTTTTATTTTTTTTCTTATTCCACTTTATAATGTTTTCAATTTCCAAAACCCCCCAATTTTTTTTCCCCCTCCGTTACTTTGATTTTACTTTTCCACGCGAAGTAAATTATAAAAATAAAAACCCAACGAATTTGTACGGTCGCAACACGTGAAGACATTAATCCAACATAAATTCAGATATCATATATATATTTTTTTATATGGATTCCCCGCATTATACTTTAGACGAGTGTATCAAGAGAGTACTTTGAACTGAGGTCGAAACTACACGTAAAATAAATTAGCGATTTACGAGGACAAGAAATTATTTTCGATAGCTAAAAAATTCCGGTGGTATAGTTATTTCATAAAAATCGGCTTGATATGAAATTTTCCATTTCCGTGTAGCTAAAGTTTACTTCTATCACTAAGGCTCCGTTCGTTTACCGGAAAATATTCTCTTTTTGGAAAATATTTTTTCGAAAGTCATTTTTCTGAAAATGTTTTCCTGGAACACAATTTTCTGGTGTTAGGCTAAAATTTGAAAAAGTTTTGGAAAATATTTTTTAGCGTTTGGCGATCGTCGATCCGGCGGTGTTCAGCGACCAGTGGCGGTCGGCGGCAGCGTCCGGCGATCGGTGATGGTCAGCGGAGGTGACTGGCGGCGGCCGGCGACCGGTGGCCGATGGCGGTGATCGGTGATCAACTTCCTCTCCAACGGAAAATATTTTCCCTCCAATGGGTAATTTTGCCTTCACTTTGGGGGAAAATGATTTCCTCTTTGTGAAAAGAGGAAATCATTTTCCTCAAAACAATGAAGGATTTGGAGGTGGGGAAGGAAAATATTTTCCCACGGAAAACATTTTCCGCCCCCGAACACCGGAAAACACGAAAAATGTTTTCCGAAAAAATATTTTTCCGAAAACGAACGGAGTCTAAAAACAAGTATGTATGGAGTGACTTTGTTTCGTTAAATTCCTTTTTATTTATCTTCACATACAATATCTTACGTATATATGAAATTGCAAACGAACTTTGTATCGTGTTTATGTATTAACATTGACATAAAAAAGGTAGTGAAAGTAGGCAAAAAAAAAATAGGGTCAATACTACAAAAAATATATAATAGATACATCCGTGCCACATTTACCTTAAATTAATTTTTCGTGTCGCGAAAACATTCAAACCGGTACAACAGATGTCTCATTTGCCAAAAACTAATTTTCGTGTCATAGAAGGTCCCGAATTGATACACCCATGAAAAAATCTACCCTCTAATAGTGTAGAGCTTACTCCCAAAATCAAGCGGGCGGCACGGGGCCATCGACATCGAGGAGGTATCGGGTCACCAAGCAGAGCTGCCTGCCACCGTGCCGCCTGGTCCGGTTTCGGTGCTTTTTGCTCTTCTTCTCTTTAGCTGCATAGACATTCCTCAGTCAAGCGTCTGGGAGTTAGAATACAGCAAGAGCTTCCTCCATTGCTGGCCCGTGGCTATTATTTCATGGGAACTCAGCATCTTCTGGTAAAGCAGATAAAGACCTGCGAATTGGTAAGAGACCACAAAACTACGTCCCGAAAGATGATCCTAACATGCCCTGCAGAAGATGACTGGTGCATGAGGCCAGTTTCTTAACTTCGAGACCGGCCAATGCAGATTCACACAGCCTCTCTGCTATCCCCTCGGCCCGTAAACGTCCCAGAATGGATATCTCATTAGGAAGAGCGCGGCTCACCATTCATAGGACATGAAACTAAGCAAATGAAGATGCACACTGCGTTCTTGGTCACGAGGCTGTCCTCGAGAGCTTTCAAAGCAGGTTCCAAATCACCCTTCTCCAGACATGCTTTCTGCAATACTGGAGAAAAACGCCCATGATCAATCCGACTTGTCAAACGGAAAGCGAGTACTATCAAAATAAATCTGAATCGGATTCAAAAGAAAGTCTCAGGTTCTTCTCCGTCCTGAAGGATTGCTGCTGCGCTATCTGAAGCAAAGTTTCACTACAAGAACCCAACAGGATGTCATCTGTACCAAGATAACATAAAGGACTTCATCACATAATCATTGACCACTTTCCACATCTTCCTTCATTAAAGGGATTCAGTTAATAACTCCAAAAAATCAACTCTGCTCTATGAGAAGCCGGAAGGAAGCATATGAAGGCCAGAATGATTATGCATATTCAATGACTAATGAGAATCCCGAAAGAGAACTTTTTTTTTTGGTCGTGCCTGAAAGATAACGTAGGTTGCCCAAATAGCACCAATAAAGAATACACATACCGACATGGCAGTAAAAAGATTGATTAATGGTAGACTGCAACTGTGAGACAAATGATAGTAACATATATGGTAATGACACAATTAAGCAGAATTGATCTGTCAGATACTCCATTGCAAGGTCTGAGAGCACGCCAATGCTAACGCTTTTACAGAAACAACAGAAAACAACAGATAAAAAACAATTAGGACATATCTAAAAACCAACGATCTTAAAAGAAAAATGTAAAGTATAGAGTATCACATCGGACAGATCGTCTTGAGGAAATGAAAAGTCTGGATACCCCCTATTATGAAAAAAACAATGGACTCAATGAATTAATCGCTTTCCAGCTATACTTCTACTCTACATTGATTACAACAGTTTTAAGCAAAACCTATGGAACAGCTATAACTTGGTCATGCTGGGTGTCAGACAGTTCAGCAAAAATAAAAACCCTTGTCGAGCCGGACGCTTATGTAATGTCTTCTAGCGTGTGTTGTAAGATAATCCAACTATTGAACACACTGTAATCACCTCAAACTACCATTTCAGCTTCTCTGACATCTGAGGGAATCCCTACATCCAATCTCATGGTTGATTTATACTGCTCAGGCACATTTGCACCGGCCTGCACACATATCTCAACCACCACAGGTGCTTTTCCATAGAAACTTCTTAGCTCTCGTTGTAATGGAGGGCCATCAGCATTGGGAACATGCCACACGAATCTAGGAGGTATCAAGTCATCGAGCACAGCAGACTGCCATCCGTGCTGCCCGTTCCTCTGTTGGTGCTTGTGTGCCCCGCAGTTCTGTGCCTTGTGCCCAGTTGGACCCACGTGCACTTCTGGGCAGTATCCACAAACCCTCACGGGGTACATCCTCATCAGCTTCTTGGCTCCACGCCTCATCTTCTCCCATGCCTGCAATGTTTCCTCTGCAAGCAACAGCCTTTCTTCATCATCAGATGGAGCTAGCATCTGAGAATCAGGTAGTTCAGTCAACATTGGAATTATGGGAGCTTCTGGGACAGGGTCAGGGAGCTCGCTCTCATCTGCATCAACAAATTCTTTCTTCCCAATCCGAATTATAGGCTTTCTCCTCCTTTTTGTAGGTAAGTCAGGAATTTCAACACCAGCTTGGATGCATAGCTCAACTACAGCAGGGATTCGAGGAATTGAAAACCTCTCATCATGAGAAATACGTTTCCCAAGTCTATCATATAGGTGATAAGCTTCAACTGGTGGTAATATATCTTCAACAGTGGCATTTGTCCACTCATGAAGGCCCTTGCGCATAGATGAGGTTGGACCTTTACATGATTTGAACGGATGCCCAACAGGTCCCACATGGATTTCATCACACCACCTGCATGGGATATGGTGGAACATTCACCAATTTAAAAGTAAATAAGAAGAAATAGATATGTGAAAACAATAGTGAAAAACGGAGGCTACATGATAAATAACTAGGCCCATCAAGGACTAGATCTATTTAATGGATTGAACAGTAAAGTGCCACAGTCCAATGATCAAACAGATGCAACTGTACGGCTGAGAAGTCAAATCTGCAGTCATTCAATTTCTACGACAATCATGTTATGTGGCCCCTATTTTAACAACCATTAAATAGTTCAATAGAGTTTCTCCTGCCAAAAACAACATCTACGGAGACTGCCATTACCGAATCATCTAGAAAATTACTGTGGGCCATAAAAAGATGTCCAACAGCTCTTAAGGGCCAAAAACAAAGATGAACTAGAACATTGAAAAGTGTAAAAAGAATGTAAAACTCGGTCAACATGTCATCTAACTCTTGAATGAAAAATAGTGGTTTAAATTGTTTCAGATGTGACTTTGTGGACAGGAAGAACACTTGGTAACTATTCTACAAGCAGACATGAAACTATTGTGACAAGCAAGTGAGGCAAGATAGTCCTTTCATGTAAAGAAATGAAAGCTGAATTGTCTCTTGAAAAACAAATTATAGCAACAGATGCTGTGAGTTTTTGTCATCAGAAAAAGGATCTTCAAGAAAGACCATTAAATGTGCAAGATGATTACCCACAAGCATGGACCGGTACTACTTTCAAGAGTTTCTTGAGATTGTTGATTAATGTAATCCTTGCATTGAAAACATCATAAGCCAATGGTATAAGGCTTTTAACGACCAGCCCATTTTTCGGAGCCGAAGGAGGTCTTCTGGGCTGATCTTTCCTTTTCTTAAGTCTCTCCCTTGCTGCTCGCCTCAACTCAACAATTGGTACTTTAAAAGGTTTCTTCTCTTTTCTTGAGTAGGAGCGAGGAATATCTGCATTTTGAGGATGATCATTCCTGATGGACACCACATACTGTCGATATAACTTATCTGATGAGACAGAAGACGTTGAAGGCATCGAGAACCTCCACCGGTAACGCTGCAAAATATCAAAATGTAACCATAAAGGCAAACTTTTTTTTTTTTTGGACATACCATAAAGGCAAACTTTAACAGCAGTTTTGTTTCAAGTAGCTCGTCTCCACTGAAGGACCAGCGGCACAAAGGTTAAGGACACCCACATGATGAAGACCCTTCAGAAGGCATGGCTCCTAGATTTGCCAATCGGTACTTCTATCTTTTTACTAGTAGCAAATACAAATCCAGTCAACAAAAAGGGGCTGTCAGGAAGAAAAAATGCCGGTGCACATGTTTCTTAAAAGGCTGCACCTAAGGTGGAAGTTCTGTCCGATGAAGGAACACATGTTATCTGAACTTAGAAGTGGTTCAGGTTATGAATATGTTGTGGCACAAACTACATGGACCTAGCATGGATAGGATTCTAGCTGCCCAAAATTACTCAAGTAGGTCATCATCCCGCTAGGCAACAACCAAACCTTATTCAACATGATTGTTTCTCCAAGCTTCTAATTCCAGCAAATGTTTTTATTAAACTGACAGAGTTCAAAACTCAATCAAACTAATGCACCTTTATAAGGGAGTTCAGAAAAGAAGAATCAAGAAAGTCACTCAGGTAGAAACAAATTTGCAGGAAGTCAACTGAATGGAGAAGATAAAGTTCTAACACGGGCTTGTTTGTCAGTTTCATCTGCTTCAAAAAAAAAAAAACCATTTAAACAACTAGATTTTGGTTGATCTTTGGCAAGCACAAAGCTTCATATATGCAGCTTGCTCTCAAAGCAAATTAACTCACAAATCTCACACAAACAAAGCATTATCCAAACATACTCTGAGATATTGGTAGTGATTTGTACATATAAAGTAAAAGACTACGAGTCATGACCATTGACATTCAGTAGTTAGACTCATTTAGCCTTCGGCAACTACTTTTTCACTGTTTGTAGAAACTAATGAAGACTTCTTCTATAGCAATGGTTATAAAAATAACCAAACAAGCCAACTATAGGTATAAATAGGGTCAAATGGTTGTGATGGACAAGACAAGTAACTAAGAGGTGCCAAAATTAAGAGCAACAACTAGTCGTGCTTGGACAATGGTATAGGTTTGCTGAAAGGTGGATTGATGCCAACAGATGGTGGATGTCATATGATAGTATATAGCAATGAGAAATGACAACCAGATAGAAACTACAGGACATGGTAGGTCTAACTTGGTTATATGCAAGTAAAATTTAGTTCTTAAAAACAATTGATATTCTTAAATTAACCGAATCAGTTCTAGGAACTCAGTTTGTCTCTGTGAATAGGAAGCTCGATGCCCTTATAAGTGAAGATATGCGCTGGCTGCATTACCAAGAACATATTACTTACCCCATGACTACGTCTACAATGAGTAGGTGATTTACTAAAACAAATGGCACAGAATCAGGCAATAGAACAGACAGCAACTTCACAAAGAAATGACTGAACAGCTTCGGTGAAACATACCTTCAAAGAACCAAGTGCATCAGCACCAGAGAAACAACTTTTAAGAGAATCTGTATTGGAAGGAAAGGAGATCCTGAAACCCCTGTTTTTGGAAGATGAGGAAATCTGCACATGAAACATTGAAAAAAGAACCTTTATGGTTTTCTTTGTATTATTACACAACTAACATAGAGCTTTGTCAAATTAATTAGTTAATGCTGGAGAACCAAAGTTAAAACATTGTTCTACTTTTGTTATAGCTCGTATCATTAAATCATATATTGAGCCATCTAATCAAGTAGAATTCCTACAAAATTCAGACCCAATTAATGCGCCTTAAAACACTATTTGGTCACTGGGCCACAGATACAAAACCTAATTTCCTCCATGAACGTTGCGCGTTGTATCATTGGGAAAATCTTTCAGTTTCCAACTTCCATGGACAATATAAATCCAATTTCTCCAGAAAGAAGAACAACAAATTATTCCAATTTCTCCAGAAAGAAGAACAACAAATTATAGCATCACCAAGAATCTCGGAGTGTGGTCAACTGTGATTCACACCTCTGACTTCACCTTCCATTCAAAATTTTGACAATTTGAACTTAACATCCTCATCAATCCATCGGGCAGATTCCGCGAAGACCCCGCCCTGCGGACCGGTTCGGGTCATTCGGGTCCCTCTGCCATTGAGCGTTAGGACCCTCTACCTCGGTCACACTCAGCAATTAGCAGCTAAAGATCAAATGGGTCGTCCAGCTCTGCCAAGCACCCAAAATGAAGAACGAAATAGCTAACAGAGACTCATCGACGAAGCGATCGTCATATGTCGAGTCACAACGGGTGGACTTTAGGAGAGGGAGGATTACCGCTAAAACTGAGGCCGGGGTCGCATTCCCCAGATGGTTGCAACCGGAATTTCGCACTGCGCCAAGAAAGAGAATAAGAGACCGCAACACACATACGCCCACGTACACACGTAAGGGGAGGGACAGGGAGAGAATACTCACTCAGACGGTAATGGACTGAGCTGAGTGGAGGAGCGACCTCCATGAAAGCAGGCTCTCCTTAGCAAATACCCTCTCTCTCTCCGTCTCTCTCTCTCTCTCTCTCTCTCCCTCTCTCTCTCTGTGTTAGCAGAAATGGGGAGAAGCAGAACGACTACTGCACTGAAGTGGGCAGAGATCACGGTGAGCCTCACACACAGGGCCGGGCCGTGCTCGACACCGAACCTGAAATGGAGTATCTGAAGCGTTCATCTGGCGTTGCTCGTCATGTTTTCTGCAGCGTGGCCGCTGCCCCACCTGCACTGCTGTGTGCGCGTGCTGTGGTGTGGATAAACGAAGAGTGATAAGAGACGACCGTGACGAGAACGTCTCGTTATTTTCGATAGGCTCACCGTGATAACGTTCCATTTCAATAGACCCTACCCTTTTTTCTGTTTTCGTGAGAACGCAGAGCGAGGGCTCGCACAGCCCTTGCCGCCGCCGTCAAGGGTCGGCCGAGGTCGCCGGGCACCGGCAAGCGGCCTTTGACCCTGGCCGACCGCGGCGGGCTCAGCCTCTTTTGCATTCCTTGCTCTCTTTTTCTTTTTTCAAATGTAGTTTATTTTTTTTATTCAATTTAAATCATACTTAAATTTAAAAAAATCAGATTTGGATTAAGACGAGCCGCACCAACACCATATAGGTTAGAGAAAACGATAGAAAAAGCCACGTGATATTTTTTGTTAGCCTAATTGGATAAAATTAATGGGAGAACGTCAATTTCACAAGTTTCAAGATACGATTGCAGTTTTTGAAAGTTTTAGGGCTCGATTATATTTTCATTATAAGTTTCAAAACTGTTTAGTGAACTTATCCTCTTATATAATTGAATCTTAAACCCTACACTATTTTATTGTTTTTTTATTCCAGTTCCTCGTTCCGTCAAAATATACCATTAATTAATGCTAAATGTCGAAGTGCCACCTCATGTAATATATTACATTGCAAATTGAAGATATAAAAAAAACGTGTCAAAAAATTTATGGAAATGCAAAATTAAATAAAGCAGAGGGTGTGAAACAAAAAAAGAAAGAGAAAAACGGAGAGGCAGTTGCAGGCCGTGGATGAGGCGGCAGCGGGCTCTGCCGTGGCCCGCGCACCGGCATATAGGACCATTTCACTTGCCGAGCTCAAGCAAACCCAACACGAACATCGGCACCAACTCCTCCACCATTGGGCATAAGAAATAAAAAGCAAGAGAACGCGTGCCACGTGCAAGCTAAGATGAGATGCGCTTGCAACCTCACCAAGTGTTAGCAAGGCTCACAACCCTCCCGGACGCATCTAAGGCAAGGGTGGCCCTCACTCAAATTTGTAGTGAGGGCGACCCTCGCTCAAATCTGTGGCAATAGCGGGACTGCCCAGATATGAGGCAACGGTCTTGCACACGTATGTGGCGAGGGCCATGATCATCACCACGCCGAGAATGGCAAGGGTCGAGGGTCCCGGCTATCGCAACCCCGATAATATTATTCAAAGATCTCTGCTATCTTTGTCCCTCTAGTTTCAGTGCTAGAAGGAACACCGAACCTAATTTTAGTCCGATTCCGATGTCGCGTTGCGTCTAATTTCTTACTCCCGTCAAATGACTGCTTGTATTTTGGCCTTTCTTCCCCACAATTGTCCTTCCGTTTAACATGCATGTATCGTCCTGTCAACACCATTCCATGTTTGACTGGACCAATAACGAGACCGTTGATTGAGTAAACAATATATTTAAAGAAGCAAAACTATCGTGGCTCGTTCGGTGGCCCGAATAGGAGGCTAACATGAAAAAATTAATCTTGGCTGTTTCCACAACCATCATCGCACGCGCCATGTGCCTAAAACCACCGCCGCGACTCTCGAGCAACCATAGTCTCAGCGGTTGTGGATCCCAGAGTATACAAGTGAACAAGTTGCCTGTTATGCATCAGTCACAAGTCAGGGTTAAAACACGAATTCATGCAATTACTTCAGCAACAGCAAGAGAGCATGCACAACGGGAACTCATGCCTGTTAAATTAGGAGACTAATGGAACAATTCAAGACTGAATACAAATTAATAGCCGCAAGCGACTGATCACCTCCCAGAAAAATGTCAGACCACGCAAACTACCACCAAAAGTGAAGGACAGGGCACACGCATCAAACATGTCTGAACAAAGAGGAAAGACGACAAGCGCAGATTCTCATGCAAGAAGGGTCTTGACAATCGATTTGACATTGAGTTTCTTCAAGTCCGTGTACGACTGTCCGCAGCCCACGAACATGACCGGTGCTCCGGACACATAGACCATCGACAGTGCAGCTCCAACCTTTATCAAGAGCAAGTACGCAACACATAAGAAAATGGCAAGAGGATGGATAAAAGTTCATTTAAGTATCTGAATGCACCCAATGGAGTTGAGTTATTCTTTACCTTATCATCAATAGTATCGAATTTTGTGAGCAGGATTCCATCAATTAATCTGGGACTAGGAGAAGTCGACAGGTCGGCCAATTTCTGAAAGACCGAGGCAAGAGGATTCAATGCCGATCAACAAGATGTAGAATACTACTCTTGTGACATAATATGATCTACCAGCTCATGAAACAAGGAAACAACCTAAAAGCTCAACTAAACTGTTGATTTGCCTTTAAAGTGATAGCTGTTTAGCCTAGGACCTACAGTCATATCCATGTCAACACAGTGAGTATCCCTAGTTAGACTAATGGGATAGTCCTTCCTCGTCATACTTCACTCATTCCATATGGCATTCAATGAGAACCATCAAAGCTTCTATAATGAACCCTACCTGATTAAATTTCGAGAGTTGATCAACAGCATCATTACCAACCAATGCTTCACCCACGAACAAAACCAGATCTGGATTGTTGAGGTTTACAAGTTTTGAGAGAGCTCTCATTAGTGGCTCATTGTCCTGTTAATATCGAAGCCATTATTAATCATTAGTGGCACAGAAAAGCAAGATACACCATCAAATGAATGACATAGTAAATACAAGGTCCTCTACGTCATCTGGTAGGGGAAAACATCAGTCAGCTATGGCAAACAAATCGTTATTTGTCACCTAGTATTTTATTGGACAAATGATGGGTAGCAATTTTATTCTACATGCATTTCCAGTACATTCCTGAACAGCTTCTGTGCTCCTTATCTTATCCAATCAATTAGATATTTGATACTTTGACATGACAGCATAACTGCTACGGTTCTTCCCCGTCTTTCACTCAAATTAAAAACTCCTTCCTCTACACTGCTAATCAACAATGCTTGTTTGGGACCTAAAAAGCTACACAAGCACTCCCCGACAGTGGAAAAAAAATAAACCATTTATAGATGGAGAAAGAAGGAAGGAAGCAATGCTGCGATCCAGATTGGATAAGTGCTGACAACAATGAATTTGGGCTTTTTTGCGTGATGGTTCACTTTTAGTCCATTTTGGAAAATTTCTTCAGAGATTTTTCTTTAGTGAGAAGTCTGGCGTGACTGGCAACTTGTGCACTCCCAAACCCCAGTATGGACCAACAATAAGGGAGAAGGAGAATGTGACAGGGAAGAACATTAAACTTAACGTCCACCAACAGTCTAGGTAATATCAATCGACCTTTTCCAAATTTATCAGCAATTATTACCTGCATTCGACCAGCAGTATCTACAAGGACAACATCAGAACCATTGCGGGCAGCTTCTTGAATTGCTTCTTTTGCAACAATTGCAGGATCTTTCTCGTATCCTTTCTCAAATATTGGGATCTAAAGCAACAGAATGAGAATAAGAGAATCACAGACCTTAGTCAAATTAATTTGTCCACAGAGAATGATAATGCACTTTGTTCCGGAAGCACAGAACTATATAATCAAGTACCTGGAGTCTACGAGCATGAGTGCGCAGCTGTTCAACAGCTCCAGATCGAAATGTATCGCATGCAGCCATCATGACACTAACTTTATGCTGCAGGAGCCAGTAGGCAACCTGCATATTCATTTCAGAGACGGGCAATCAATTTACTATGCCACCACTTAATACGTGAAAGATGTAAAATATAGAAATTAGCTTTACCTTCGCTAGATTAGTAGATTTTCCAACACCATTAACACCAACAAAGACAATAACATAAGGCTTGTTTTGCTCTTTCGCTGCATGGACATCCCTCAATATGTCAATTGAGCGCCTGGGAGTTAAAATACGAACAAGAGCTTCCTCCATTGCTGCCTGTAGCCATCATTTTGCAAGAACTAAGCATCTTCCGGTAAAACAACTTGACCTTAGTAAGAGACCACATAAATGAAAACATGCAGTAAATGTTGAGAGATTGAGAGATGATCGTGACCTGCACTGTAGAAGAAACCCTGGTGAATGAGGCCAGTTTTTTTCCTTCAAGACTGGCTGACACAGACTCACATAACTTCTCCGCAATCTCCTCAGCCTGTAAATGTCCCAGTATGAATAACTCAATGATAATAACACAGCTTTTGTCAACAGAAAGTAAGACATGTGACTAATCAAACGAAAAATGCATACCACATTCTTGGTCATGAGCCTGTCTTTGAGAGCTTTCAAAGCTGGCTCCAGATCAGCCTTATCCAGATTAGCCTTTCCTGCAATACTGGAGTAGAATGTCCATGATCAATGACAGTAACATCTAACTTGTCAAACTAGAAGAGGGCATGATAGAAACAAGTCTGAAACAGATTCAGAAGAAAGTCTCACTCCACCCATGAGGATCGAGATTATGCCACCAAAACAAAGTTTCCAAACAAGAATTCTGCGGTATTCTAGGAAGGACTGTAAGACCTAGTTATTGACAGTTTTCCACATTCTCTTTCATTAAACGGATTTAGTTAATTAATTCAAAAGTGATGACCTTGCACCTTGAGAAGCCACAAGAAAGCGTAAAGTAGCCCAAATTACACTTATGAAATGAAAATCCCGAAAATAATTAAGGTAGGGCAAGGGCAAAAAGGAAGAATGAATGTTTCGGCAGACAGGTTGATCAATAGTAGGGAGGAACGAGGAGCTTAAACATAACAACCTGACTGACAGATGGCTTGATTAAGCAGAACCAATCTACTCGAGGAGTGGCTTATAGTCAATTTCAATATGTTCCATACTGGAATGCAAGGTCTAAGGAGTATCCCAATGTTAAACTTTTAATGATATTAAAAGGTCAAAACAAACAACACAGATTAGTCATGACAACATGTGTTCAAACCAACCGTCCTCAGAGAGTTTTACAAAGTATGCAGTATCATGTATCCAGACAGATCATATTGAGGAAAAGAAAGCACAGTAAGTAAACAGGTATCCCATGGGAAAGTGGTTGAAAATGCCCAAGGAGGATACAATAGTTTCATGGTTTCGACCTTTTGAGTCAGCCATCTCTTTCAATGAAGATATCCTCGAAAGAATCGGCAAAGAAGCTCATGAAAAGATTCACAGGTAGGAACATAGCAAGGAAACATCAGGTAAAGATTATGTCACGGAACGTACCTCTGAAACATGGATGAAAACCATCCTTTCTTCTTGGCATCAAGCTTGCTCTCCTTTTCCACCTCCTCATCATCTTCAGATTCACTTTCACTGCTCACAACCTCCTCAATGTCCATCATGCTTTCACCATGCACCTCTGCCACATCATGCACATTCCCATTCCCATTCCCATCCACAGTTTGTGTAAAGTCCAACTTCGTCGGGGGAGGTTTATCATCCCAAACTCTATTTTTCTTTGTTATCTTTTTCTTGGTCTCCACCTTGGGAACCTTGTTATCAACATTGTCAGTTTTCTTTCCACCTTTAGACCTAAGCTTCTGAAGTTTATTTACATCGAAAGCTCCATTGTTGGAGCTCGTGTTCTCTTTTCCCTTGACAACAGCAGTCATTTTGGAATCTTTGACTCCGACATGATTGCCGTTGGCATATCCATTCTCCATTTTACGCCCTTCGCCATCACCGTCACCCCCATCATTCGCCAAGCCACCTTCGCTCCTGTTCTTGCTTCCTCCGTCATATCCACCCTTTTGCCCATACCCTTGCCTTTTGCCATTACTCGCAGGCTTCCCCACCAGCTTCGATTTCTTCAACTCGTCAGCTCGAGCCTCGGCCTCCATCTTCAGCTGCTTAAACGTCCCATCGAATTCACGGTACACGGTCCTCTTCGGATCGTACATCTCCGCGAACTCGCGCCTCACCATGGCAAGCAGATCGTCCACGTACAGCAAATGGAGGATCCGCTGGTAAACGGCCACGAACACGAGCCCGAGCTCGTTGTGGAAGGTCCACTTGAGCGTGTAGGCCGCGCCGGGCGCGTCGTAATTGAACGACGCCGCGCCGGATCGTTCCTCCAGCAGGCAGGACCTGATGAGGGTGTCGATGGGCGATCCCTTGAGGGCATTCCCGATCTCCTTGCACGTCCAGAGGATCAGCCCTCCCCTCGTGAATATCAGCAGCTGCTCCAACATCCTTAACAAAAATCACCCCGCCGCCACCTGCAACCAACCGGACAAAGCCGAAAACCGCCATTACCACCACAAACTCCCCGATCAAACCAAAAAAGGAGCAAACGCCGAACGCCGCTCGCGATTCCGCACGCGGAAATCGCGCCGCGCGAGATTCCCTCTCGCGAACCGATCGATCCGACCGGCGACCGAAACCCTAGAGATTCGAGATCACGAGGAAGACGGAATCGAAGCGATCGATGGAGGGATCGAATCGGAACCGGATCTGCAGAGGATCGAGGGAGCGAAGAACTGACCTGATGTGATGACGATCGAAACCTCGAGCGCGAGCAATAGAGAAAAACACGCGACTTGCGAAGAAGAAGACGGCGTAAACCGAAGAGAGAGAGAAAAAAAAATTGAAAAAAACGAAATTCGAAATCTGGTAATGTGGGAACTGTGCTCGGGGGGGGGGGGCTTTATATATGCCGCTTTCCGCGTCTTTTGTCTATTTTTGGTTTCTTATTTTTTTTTAAAAATTTTTTTTGTCGGAAACTGTTCTTGAGGGGGAAGGAGGGGAGGGGCGGGGCGGGGAGGGGGTGGTCAACGTTTGACCGGGCGAGAATCGATCGGAGGGCCCGCGGTCAACTCGGGTTGGCTCCCGGTCCCGGCCGCCAGGAGAGAGAAATGGCAACCGTTTTTTTTTTTTTTCGTTTTTTCCGTTTTTGGACAAAATTGATTGATATGAAACTATTGATCGGTTAAAAAAAGTGTGTATCTCCCTATCTGTTAATCGAAAAGAAACAAAGAACAGCACGAAAATTTGACCGGTTATTTATAGTAAAATGAGGAGCTGATGATCCCGTGACATTTCAAAGGCGAACGATGGGTTCTTCGCCTTTGATTTTTCCT
This sequence comes from Syzygium syzygioides, assembly GCA_031216285.1. Taxonomy (NCBI): domain Eukaryota; kingdom Viridiplantae; phylum Streptophyta; class Magnoliopsida; order Myrtales; family Myrtaceae; genus Syzygium; species Syzygium syzygioides. The sequence continues at coordinate 36,261,344 of CM062244.1, read as the reverse complement.
ATCGGACCGCTCGGCTTGTTTAACCAGTTTTCTTGGGAAAGTTGGATCTCGAAATTTTCGCTTGTTAAGATTTCCTCAAATCCCAATAAGTGAGATTCCTTGAATATAAAGACCAAAAGCAATTTAATATTGTCGCTTCCATTTGTTATCTTTAAATAAAATAGGATGATATATCTTATCATACTAAATTTGGTCATTGTCTAGATTGAGAAGTATCCATGTGCATTTAAAAGTTGTACTTAGATTTCCTATGAATCCTTTCTATCTAGGAATATTATCACTTTTGATTTGTTTCTTTACATAAACTAGAAGGATAGGGATCCATTTTCCATTGCCCATCTTTTACGAACTGAAATATGTGACCATAACAACAACCTTTGGAAATAGGGTTAATAACAATAAAAATCCAAAACTAATATACACATGATAAATTTACTTTTCATTAGTTTTAATAAAATTTTACCATCAAATTATCAAGTTGGATGATACGTAACAGTTGATAGGTAAATCAGCTTGAGATTTTACTCTCTGTTTGTCACATATATATTAATTTTAGATTTTTCGTAATATTAATCCAATTTAACAGATGGCAAATTTATTATAAAATACACTAATTTGAGATTTTTTATAGTAAAAAAATTAATTTTGAGTACATTTACCACAAATTTACCGGTTTGAGGTGATATTTTAACCCTAAACAATAATCAGAATCATTTGGTAAGGGCAGAATGAATAGCTATTCCACTCATTTTCATAACAACCCCGTTGAATTATGTTAAACGATAGCCATTGATTAGGTTAGATTCACACGTTTAGCAATTGGCATTTGGCCCGGCATTTGGCGTGTGTTTTTCCGAATTGAAATTTATCGATTTTCCAGTGATTGAAGAACGGAATATTTCCCACTCTGGCCATCAAGCCAGAAGTAGTTTGCATTCTTCGGAGTCAGTGACCCGAGATCAAAAACGTAATCAGCAGCATTCTTCGAACCGATTGTTTCCTCCTGACACTGATAGCCAAGAGACATGGAACAAGTTTATCGGTGCAACGGCAGGTGTCATGAATTCGCTAATTACCTTCTTCAATGAAACTGCGACCGGTGTTCGAACTGTTACAAAAATCTACAGCTACAGTACAAATCGGAACAACATGCCTTGACCGTATACAAAATTGGATCTCGACTCAGTAGCCACTCCCCGGCAGGAGAGAATCGCTATCATGGCTTGAAACCCTCGCTCATGCCCGGCGGCATTCCCAAACTCTGGGCAAGATCACTCATTCTCTCCTTCATGGCCTGAGAAAGATACATAGACAATTCAGCACAGAAAATGAGGCCCAATTTTCTAAAAAACCCCAACTTTAGCCTTTGTCCCAACTTTATCCCAAACTTTTTTTTTGTCTCATAAAAAACCCCAAATTTTTACTTTTGTCCCAAATCTACCCGGTTAACTTTTCATCTAATTTTTTAATATTATTTTTTCGAATTTTTAAAATTTTTCTTTTCTTTTTTTTTGTTTCGCCTTCCACCTCCGGCGGGTCGCCGATCCGGCGACCAGCCAGAGGCGGGGGCCGATCTGGCGAGGCTCGGCCCCACCGGCTACTGGCGAGGTTGGCCTTGCCTAGCAACGGCGAGGCCGAGCCTCGCCAGCGATCGACGGGGCCGACCCTCGCTAGATCTGGCAAGGCTCGGCCCCACCGGCAACTGGCAAGGTCGGCCTCGCCCAGCAATGGTGAGGCCGAGCCTTGCCAGCGGCCGGTGGGGCTGACCCTCGCCGGCCCCAGCCTCCGGCTAATCGCCGGACCGTTGACCGACCGGAGGTTGAAGGTGAAACAAAAAAAAAAAAAAGAAAAGGAAAGGACAAAGAAAAGAAAAGAACCTTACCAAAAAAAAAATAAAAGAAAAGAAAAAATAAAAAAAATTCGAAAAAATAAAAAATAATATTAAAAATTTGGATAAAAAGTTAACTAGGTAGATTTGGGACAAAAGTAAAAATTTGAGGTTTTTTATGAAATAAAAAAAAGTTTAGGATATAATTAGGACAAAGGCTAAAATTGAGGATTTTTTAGGAAATTGGGCCCAGAAAATGATGATATCACCTCTCATGTGGGTGCATAAGAATTTCGTTCTTCTCACCTGGACGCTCTTCTGGTGTGCATCTTTGTAAGCCTCATTGACTAACTCCGACAGCTTCTGCATTCGAAAACGTTGAGCGTGTAAGCAAATATAATTTTCCATCAACTTTTTTCAGTAGCAGAAGCTGTCGAACATTCTGAATTTTATTCACATCACATACGGATCTTCCCACAAGGTAAGCTGGGTTTTACTAGCATCGAACTAAACCCTTGCATGGCATGATCTAAATTTCATTAGAGTACTCAAGTAGATGCACAGACAAACAGCACCTGAAGATAGGATCTATCTTTCTTCAAGTTTTGCATGGGTACAATTTCCTTCCAGGGAGGATTTCTAAGCAGATGATTTGATCAATCAGCTGTGAGGGGAAGTATTATGTAGGCCATACTAGGGTGCGTCCACAGCATGAGAGAATAAGGCTATAAGACACGACTATCCTAGAAACACAAAAAACGCCAGCAAACTCATCAAGCAAAACTCTTTTTAAGAAATAAAAGCGCCTTAACACCAAGAAACTCCAGAGAACTGCATGAGTAGACAGAAAATTTTCGACCTGCTTTATTATGAGAGCAATGAAGCTAGTTAAGGGAAAATTTAACCATGAGATACGGTAAAATAGTTTTGCTTAGGTATATGAGATGGCAGAAATTGAAAGACGACAAGCTAGTAGAAAACAAGATAATATAAACAATCTGGCCAGTAGTTTGGGACTTGACAGTACAGTAGGACTTTTTTCCCAACTGATACAAACCATCACCATATTCTTGAAGTAATGACGAGATAATGCAAAATGTAAAGGAGAGTGAATTTACTGGGGTACAAAACTAATGAAGATTAAAAGAAAATCCTGTGGCTTCATCATTGAATCACCATCCAAAATCCAACGTCTAACGACACATGAATTCTACGAAGAAGAATATTTTCTGCCTAAGGGGAGGCTTTTTGTAGGACATGAAAGGATAGATGAAGAATCAATGACGAAAGATAGATGTAGAAGCAAATTTATCTGGTATTAATTAGAAAAGAGTTGAACAAAATGACATGGTCATCTCCAGGAACAGGTGGAATGAAAACAAAAGAATCTGGACTGAGTCTGCAACTCTGAAGAGAAATTTGAGTTTGCCCATGCTTAAGTAAATAATGGAAGGAATTTGTGTCGTGACACTTCCAACATGACAGGATTAGTAGAGGTGGGATTTGTTCCCATTTCATTCCTTATCAAAATACAAGTATTCTTGTATCAACTAGAAATGGGGTCACAGAAAAACTCACAATTGGCAGAGCAGATGGTAAAGATAGACAATTGCCATTCTTGACCATCTACATAATTATCTAGAAAGGGCACCACGGAGACTTCATATAAATTCCTGAATAAAGAATCTCGCCTAAGCAGTTCTTCAAATCTAACTATATGATAAGGATGGAAACCCAGGCAGAGTACTTCTTGAAAAAGGAATAACTAACAAGACCCCATGGAAGCAGCCATTATATAACAAACAAGACCTCAACCTTAGCAAACTGCACATAATTCAGCCTATAAGTACTTTACCTACGTAGAAAGTCTAATCAGAAATTTGCAACTCAATTAGACCAAGAGCAACCAAGTTGATATGGCTAGTGCAATTTTCACAAAATCTTCGAGCTTGATATAGACTTAAAAAGTGAAACTAATAAATAGCAAAATCCAATAGGATCATTTGATAAAAAAATATCCTTAAAAAACACATTTACCAATCTATTAAGTGAGTATCACAGCAATACAAATTGAACAGTAGCGGCAGAACATTTTGCACTCACCTCAGATCCTAATTCCATTGCAGCCTCAGTAATCTCAATGCGCACAGGTTGCTGGTTTCCAGATAAAGTAGCCTGTCAAAAATTAATTTCATTTCATTGTTCTTTTGTTGAGCCTTTACATATGTCAGAGAATGGAAAGCTTCAGCAATTTGAAGAACAACATGAACGAACTGAAAGAGACAAAGAATCCATGCATGACCTTGCATAAAATTAAAAGAAACCAATACATTAGGCTTGCTTGAGGAATTTTCAAATAGAGTTTCTATGCTGTAGTAACAACATTACAAAATACCGTAATCCAACAACATCATCAACAATACAAGTCACAATTAGGCAAAACAAATATTACTATGAAACTCATTACTAATGGAGCAATGTCCACCGACGAATTCAATATCTTCCCGCTTTTAGTTTGTTTCCTTATTTGCCATCAGAAATCAGAAGTAACCACAGCTGGCACTGTGGATTTCTTGTCCCAGTTTTTATTTCTTCTTGTTTCAGATAAGTCAGAAAAACTTTTCTCTATACTCACACAATTGCAAGTCCTAATTTCGAAACCAAAAAATATTCTGTCTTCACTTTCCCAGCGATATCAGAATATGACCTCCCTGAAATTTTTTTTGTCATGGACAGAGCAAATTACATGTACAAAACCTCAACACAGAACAGCCAAACCACACAAGGCATCCATAGCACCTCAACAATTTCACTGGTAAGGCAATGCATTTGTACCCAGCAACAATGTATTTCACAATTTTGCATATTTTACTGTCCCCACAAAAAGCGCCTTTCACCAATTAACTGCAATTTTCTTAACCAATAGTTTCACCCCTAGAAAGAGGGATTAATCTTCACCTTGAACTAGACAACCCATTCATTCATCCATTCTTTCTTTCTCTCTTAGATCTTACTCTTTTCCTCTCGTATGACTTCAACCCCATTTCTCTGCCTCTCTACTCCACCACCTTGATCAGGTATTCACTAAACTTCCCATGTCTCTTTTCTATATTAAGTTTGGTTATAATGTAGTAGTCACTAGTCAGTTCCATATGACAAAATTTTAGTTAAGACCTCAAGACATCCAGGAATCCAGATTACTAATGTTGCGAGAATTTCATCATCTGGGAAATCCTTTTGTTGAATTCTGCTTGAGATTTTTGTGTGCATTTAGTAAGTAAATAATTTACTGATAAGCACAGATGTATGCTCATGGCATGTGCCTTCCAGCTCTCTTGGAGCATGGTAATACAGACCATGCATGGCCTTTGTTGGCCCTACATGTGTACATGACAGCTTCATCTAAGATAGGCATATGCTAACACAGGACATCATAAAATGTGAGGAAAACAGTAGTACCTTTATTAATTCACCTTCACAGTAACCATCAAACTCCGCTCTGTATATCAGAATGGACAAATATCAAGGAGATTATAAGTTAAGACTACATGAAGGAAAAGCAAGACATCAAAGGTAATAAAATATTATAAGACAACATAAAGAGGAAATAACATAAAACCTTACGCTGCAAGTTCCTTCTGCACTCGCACAGCCTCAACTTGGACAACCATTTGTGCCTTTTTCACTGTCTCATACAAATTTTGCATATTCCCAAGAATCCCTGCCTAAAAATTGCAGGAAAATGCTCATAAATTTTCACAAAAACTACACGATATATAGATGGAAAATAAAGAACGAATCAGCATTAATAAGCTCCGGATATATTGCACAAACATAATGACCCTCACATTCCTACACTCAAAAACTGGTTCATTGAACCGGGCCTTCTAATCCGCCTATTGTTCTAAGCTGCTTAAACCTACTCAAATGTAGTCCACCTACTTGTAGTGAGCTTAACTTAATCAACTTTGACAGCAGAAAAAATCACATATCCAAGCAAAATTTCATAGATTATATTAAGATGCAGAAAAGTTGAACAAAACTACAATCAGAGACCTACAATGTCCAATGCACTGGATAAGAACATCAATGATATTTCAAACTAGTTGGCAAGATAACTCAAAATGTGGTCAAAGCAACTCTGCCAAAACCATATCCATTACTGTACTAATACAAGTATGTATAAGGACAGTCCTTTAAACAAGATAGTGGAAAACCTTCGAAGGAGCATCATCACTGTTATCCTTCTTTCCTCCAAATAGGCCATGTACACGAAGGGTTCTATAACCTCTGTTGACTTTTTGATGCCCAGACCAGAGCAAAATTTGCCTGCCACTACCAACAATATTCACACTTGAGTTGAGATTACCTGAAAAGTAGCAGGAGGGCCATATAAATAAACAGCTGACGCGACAAAGGAAAGCAGACAACATCAATGGACAACAGCACACTCCAAACGTTGGAGAGTGAGCAGTAGCAGAAAGTAATTAAATATCTACTCGCCAAATTACTTAAGCTTATTCTTTCAGCAAATTCTATTAAGACATTTGCAGTGAACTTATAGAGAAATCCATTTGCATCAAGCTCTAGAAATACCAAATTAAGCAACAATACAATAAAGAGGTGGATACTGAATAGACTATGAGCATATTGTAAATTAACAGGTGTCAATTCGCTCAAACAAATAAAGAACGGGAAAAGTTCTGAGGTTAAGTCTAATTAGAGAAATACATTTTATCTGCCAATTCTACAGAGGGAAAATAATAATCAGTGGATCAGCAATATGAGCATAAATACAGAATTGATCAATGGAAAAGTTGTTTCCATTTTATGCAATTTCTGATTTAATACTAGTTTAATAGGAAAAAAAAAAGTAACCTCAGAACATGAACAAAAGCCATCCACACTTGACATTATTTAATTCAAACATTTCCGATTTCAATGGTCACAGCTTAGCCAAGGAGTTCACTTATTCGGTACCCTCTACGCTATATCTCTCTTAATTACGTTTTCTGTACTGGAACTTCAAGCTGAAACCTACACATCTTTCGATCCTGATCGTAAGAGCAATTCAGCAAATGTGACAGCAGAAAACAGGAAGAGTTAAACAATAACTCGGGAAAATAGTAAATAGAAAAACCATTTCCACTGACCATCCCAGCGATCTTTGATCCCGACTATCGCCGATACTTAACCAAATAGCAGACCAAATTGAAAGATGAACCTCAAACATTGCTTCTATAATCTATTTTGGTAATCTCTCTCTTTCTCACACGCAAGCATGCAAGCAAGAGGAGCAGAACCTGACTTGCAGACCCATCTTTATGAAAGATGAAACCTTAATCACTTCCCCACTCCATTCTACTTCAGTATCCTCTCTCTCTCTCTCTCTCTCTCTCTCTCTCTCTCTCATGTACGCTTGTAAGAGGCAGGGGCAGCGAACAGCAAAAAGCAAAACGCTTCGCTCACACAGTGCATTTGTTCTGATATGAAGTAGGTCAATCACCAACTGGCTGAGGATGCATAACAATTAAGCATCTGCTCGTGTTGCTAGTCATCTTATTTCTGTCTCATTAAGAAAAGCAGAACCGAGTGATCTCACAACTTTACATGAATACTCAGGGCGTGTCTTTCCCACTTTAAATTCAACTCAGCCGTCTAGCTTCTTCCCTGTCCAATACAACTACCCGTTTCACATCCCAACAAAGTACGAAACTCCGTTTTGCTCACTGTAAATTGAGCATTGCTTTGACATGACAAACGCTAACAAATACAGAAGCCTCAGAAAGACACTAATATTGCCACTCTATGGAGATAAGATCACACGAGATGCAACATTCATAGCAAATTGCTCAATTCTATAACTCTACACCAAACCCCCCACTGTCATACCGGTCTCGACCCTCAAGACCCACTCCCCCAACAAGCAGACGACGTCACGGAGGAACCAAAACTGATCAGACGTTACAGCTAGTGCCGAATTGCAAACAGAAAAAGGAGACAATAACTACCGCATGCTCTAACAGCACCGAGTTCCAATCAATCGTGCAGCTCACGAAAGCTAAAAAAGACCCCCCCCCACCCACCCAACGAATTGCAGCCCAAAACCCCATTCCTCACTTCGAATATCACAGACGGTCGCCAAATCTGACCGACCCAAAGACACGGCCGCGGCTCTTCCTCGCCAGACCAAACGTAATCCGACTCCCTCCCCAAGTAAAACGCAATGAGCGCGAGCGCGAGAGAGAGCGAGAGAGCGAGAGAGAGTTACGGAGAGAGACTGATGACGCAGGAGTACGGTCGTGGGGCGAGCACAGCTTCGGCAAATGATGAGCCAGAGACACCGAAGACGAAGAAGAAGAAGACGCGGCCATTTCAGCTTTGCGCACCGAGGGAGAGGAGACGAGAGGGGGAGAGAGAGAGGGACGGGGCAAACATAAAGGTGGGCTGTACCGTGCGTTCGAGGCTTGCAAGCGGGCGCTCCGTGACAGACCAATCGCGTCGCGCCACGGAATCCGAACGGGGTCAAGAGATAACGGGGGGTATTTTTCGCTCCGTGAAACCGACAGGGACTGGAGAGGGAAAGGGACGGTTTTAGAGACAGAGATACCCTTCAGTTTTGCCTAGGGGTGTCAATAAGACCCGCGCCGGCCCGGCCCGACCCACGCCAACCCGGTCCGGCCCTAAAATTTAAGGTATTTTGGGGTCGGGCCTTAATTTTCTTCGAATATGACCCTAAAATTTGAGGTTTCATTAAGATTGGGTAGGGGTCAGGCCGACCCATTAACACTCTGGGCCGGCCCATCCCCCCTCTCTCTCTCTCCTCTCTCCTCTCTGCTGCGTGCACAGCTGCACGCGTTTTCCACCCCTGTCAGACTCTCTCTCTTTCTTTTCTTTTCTTTCTTTTTATTTCTCCCTTCTCTTCCTTTCTCTTCCTTCTTCTTTCCCCCCCTCCCCGATGAGCTCTGCTTCTGTTTTCCTCTGCTCGCCCGTCGCCGCCGATCACCCTGTCGCCGGCTTGCCCTCGTTGGCCCAGCCACCGCCGCCTCGCGCCATCGCGCCACCCCAGCTCCTCCCCGACCGAGCCGTGACCGCCGTCGCAGTCCCGACCCTTTCTCGGAAGCTGCCTAGATCGTGGCGAGGAAGACGATGCCTGCTCGTCAGCGTCTTACTCTGCTCCTTCTTCGGAAACAGAGGAGGACGAAATCGAGCTTGTGAGCTCGCCCCTCGAAGACCCACCGCGAAACGGCGAAGTTTTCGTCGTCAAGGGCTCGGCGAGTTCGCAGCGCGATGGCGTGAGCTCGAATCTGCGGTGACGGCGGAGCTTCTTCTGCAACCACTTGTCGGGCTTCTGCGACCGAATGGACGTCGTCAAGCTTTGGAATCTTGGGCTCGAGATTGAATTGGACCCCGAAGGAGAATCTCCGACTTCGTTCGGGGACGCCATCTCCGTCACAGACTTGAACACGGGACAGAGATTGAGCTCGTTCTCGTCCGGCACTTCCGAGATCCCGGCGATTTCCGCCTCGCCGCTGCAGTCGCCGGCGGCGATCGTGTCCGCTGGAGTGAGCTGCTCCGGGAACATGGCGCTGAGGGTGTGGGCACGCGCACGCGCCGCCGGGCGCCGGCGATAATCGCTGAGTGGGCTCCTCGGCCGGCGGGGAGCGTCGAGCGGGTTAACTGCGGCGGCGTGGAGAAGCTGCTCTTGGAAGCGGGCGGGGAGCTGATGCTCGGAGACATGAGGAACGTCAGTTCGCCGCTGAAGCCATAGCCCATAGCCCGGCTCGACCCGACCCGGGGCCTTGGGGTGTACGGGGAACAGGGTCTTGGGTGGGTCTGGGCGGGTCAAGCATGACCCTATAGTTTTCGGGTCGGGTCGGGTATTAAGAAAGTCCGACCCGACCCGACCCATTGACACCCCTAGTTTTGCCAATGGCGAACTGCCACCTCAGCTTGCCATCAGATATTTTCACTTCGATGATGGATTTGGAATATCCGAGTAAAATAGCGTGTGGCATGTGTAAATTGATATTCCGTCGATATGGACATGGCCACGGGCCGGTTTCGACCAGAAACTGGCCCGGGTCAAACCAGGGATCGGTTCATTGACTGGGCTCGCTGTTTGAAACCAAAATCGGCTTGGAACCGTTGCTTCCGGACCCGGTTCCAAAAAAAAACTGTAGATAAATGGAGAAATTCTTTTTTTTCCTAAATTTGATTACAATGTACATTTTGATTACATTTTATATTGAATAATTCATTATTTCATAATTTGATAATTCATTATTTTTTTTATTTCATAATTTATTTTTTAAATTTTTATTGGTTAGTTTCGAATCGGGCTGAAATCGGAACTGGAATCGGTCCGAAATCGAAACAGCCGGTTCATACATGGTCACGAACAGAAAACCATCAGTTCTGAACTGGAACCAACCAGTTCCGAACCGTGGCCATGTCTACGTTGATCCTTTCTAGCTACACGAAAGTGTGTGGCATGTGCGTTTGTTTCATGGAAAATGTACTGTTTCTGAAAAATATTTTCCGAAAAATCATTTTTAGGAAAATAAGTTGATTTTTAAGTGTTTGGCTAAAATATAAAAAAGACTTTGAAATTATTTTTAGGTCTTTAGTAAGGAAAATCTAATGGTGAAAATGATTAAAAAATTTTATATTTTTAAAATTATTTTTTGTTTTTAAATTATTTTTATTAAAAAAAGAAAATACATGAATGTTTTCCTTCTTAGAAAGAAAATAAAATTAAATAAACAAAAGAAAATAAAAAATATGAACAAATTCAAGATGATCAATTTCAGAAAGTGTTTTCACTTTCTTAAACAAGGAAATTTACTTTCTTAAAATAAAACATAATATTTGTGTTAACCGGAAAGTATTTTCCATTAATCAAATCATTTTCGGAGAATCAAACGGATGAAAGTCCAGAAAACACTTTCCGATAAAACACTTTCACCAAAACAAACACACCCTAAGATTGGTCTTCGAATAAGTGGAGTGGGATACAAGATGTGGATATCAAATATATTTTTGGGCAACCATATTTGTAATTAATTAATTTATATAGAATGATGTTTATAGCTTGTAATCCAGCGTCAATAAAAAAAAATAGTTGCGTTTAGCACAATATTGACAAAGAATTTTGGGACTCCCAAATCCCTCAAAGCCAAAGTCACAGACAGATGGTAAATGTTTTATTTACCAGTTAAAATTGAGATAATTGCCTAACCGGCATTCGCAGATATCAAAGCCCAAAGCAAGTCGCCCGAAAATTTTATATTTTCCTCATTTACCACCTTAATTTTCATTCCTCATGTATCATGTTTCCTCCTGTCTCAATCGTATCAGGAAATTTCAGGGGTCTAATTGTTAAATACTGCAAATTTCAGGGCTCATTCTGCAATTAATTCTTACCCCCCCCCAACCCCCGGTTTATCATCCATTTCCCTCTCTATCCGCACTTCACCACCGTCGTTCCTCGATCTCCGATGGACGCCCCCGAGCAACCGCCGCCGCCGGCCGCCGATCCCTCCGCCGGCTCGGGGCCGAACTCGGACTGGGCCGAGTTGACCCACGAGTGCCTGATCAACGTCCTCTCCCGCCTCACGCCGGAGCAGCTGTGGACGGGGCCCATGCTCGTCTGCAAGTCGTGGCTCCGCGCCTGCGCCGACCCCTCCCTCCACTCCGCCTTCGACCTCGAGGCCCGCTTCGAGTCGTCCCGGGAGTCGATCCGCTGGTGGTCACCGGAGTTCGAGCGGAGGGTCGACGCCATGCTCCGATCGGTCGTCGGCTGGAGCGGCGGGGGCCTCGCCGCGATCCGCGCTCGCCACTGCTCCGATCGCGCCCTCGACTTGGTCGCCGAGAGGTTCGCCCGATTCGATCGCATCTTTTTATGTTCGCGGCGTTAAAGTTATCATTTTTATCACTTGAAACGGAGATGAATTGGGACATGCTTATGTTTAGACAAGTAAGCATTTGTGCGATGCTTCTCTTCTGTGCCTAAGAGGATGAAGAGCTTGCTGTAGAAGTGCACATGGAACTGTAGGAGGGACAGTCTCGAATTTGCCGTTGTTTTTGTCTTTGTTCAGGCGTGGACATCTTTCTTTGAATGGTCTGAAATCTCATTCTGGCTGGCTGTCGCGACATTGAATATGGTGTCGATCGAATTGGAATTGAATTGAAAGCTGTATTCTCTCTGTTTGTGGTGAAAATTAGACATCAGACGAGGAAGTTTACAACCTCACGACATTGCGATTATCCTGTCCGGTCGACTGGTTCTTTTTGTTGGATGTTTTGTTTTGCCGTATGCTGATGCATTGCGGTGATTGGCTTTAAGAAGATACTTTTGTTTAGTTAGTGTCTTGTTGACAATGTCAATTATCTGCCGATTATCGAGGAATTGCCCATGAATTTGCAATTTTCAGGTGCCCGAGTCTCCAGGTTCTTTCGATCAAGAGCTGCCAAAATGTCACCGATGCGTCGATGGCCAGGATAGCGTCCCGTTGCACCAACCTCAGGGAACTCGATATCAGCTATTGCTATGAGGTGTCTCATGAATCTTTAGTTCTGATTGGGAGAAACTGTCCCAATCTTAGAGTTCTGAAGAGAAACCTGATGAACTGGTTAGATCCTTCCCAACATGTGGGTGTAGTCCCCAATGAGTATTTGAATGCTTGCCCACAAGATGGGGATTCAGAAGCTGCGGCTATAGGCGAGTTCATGCGTCGCCTGGAGCACCTTGAGATACGTTTTTCCAAGTTAACCGCAAAAGGTCTTACGTCCATTTGTGACGGTTGTCTTGACCTCGTGCACTTGGACCTGTCAGGGTGTGCAAACTTGACTAGTCGTGACATCGTGAATGTGACATCCAATTTGAAGAATCTGAAGCAGATAAGTAAGCCAAATTTCTACATCCCCCGGTCGGTTTTCCATACGGAGAGGTATGGCCATTGGAGGTTGTACGATGAGCGATTCCAGACGGATATTTTCCGAATCTGATCAGGCAAGCTGGAAGCGGTTCTCCAGTTTAAGCTAAGCAGAATCTGAATTAATTTGCACGGCATCTGGTTCGTGATGCTCTGCTGTGCTTTTACTTTTTCGCCTACACAACTTCATCTTTGGTATTTATTTCAGTTTCACTTTTGATATACTTGTCTGTCTATACATTGGGCACTTTTGTATCCTTCCCTTGCTTGTTCATATGAATCACAGCTGAATCATCTATTTCTTGCTATTCTGACTTGGTTTTCGGTAAGTTTGTGTTGTGGATTGCTCTTTGGCTTCTAAGCTTCTTGTGAAATGCAACTCTTTTCCACCTTCATCTTGTCCCAAACCCATCCCATTAACTTGGATTTGGGAGTGATGGAACTGGTGCATGCAATAATTCTTGGGAGAAGAACACTTATTCGGTACCCTCTACCCTATATCTCTCTTAATTACGTTTTCTGTACTGGAACTTCAAGCTGAAACCTACACATCTTTCGATCCTGATCGTAAGAGCATTTCAGCAAATGTGACAGCAGAAAACTGGAAGAGTTAAACAATAACTCGGGAAAATAGTAAATAGAAAAACCATTTCCACTGACCATCCCAGCGATCTTTCATCCCGACTACCGCCGATACTTAACCAAATACCAGACCAAATTGAAAGATGAACCTCAAACATTGCTTCTATAATCTATTTTGGTAATCTCTCTCCTTCTCACACGCAAGCATGCAACCAAGAGGAGCAGAACCTGACTTGCAGACCCATCTTTATGAAAGATGAAACCTTAATCACTTCCCCACTCCATTCTACTTCATTATCCTCTCTCTCTCTCTCTCTCTCTCATGCGCGCTTGTAAGAGGCAGGGGCAGCGAACAGCAAAAAGCAAAACGCTCCGCTCACACAGTGCATTTGTTCTGATATGAAGTAGGTCAATCACCAACTGGCTGAGGATGCATAACAATTAAGCATCTGCTCGTGTTGCTAGTCATCTTATTTCTGTCTCATTAAGAAAAGCAGAACGGAGCGATCTCACAACTTTACATGAATACTCAGGGCGTGTCTTTCCCACTTTAAATTCAACTCAGCCGTCTAGCTTCTTCCCTGTCCAATACAACTACCCGTTTCACATCCCAACAAAGTACGAAACTCCGTTTTGCTCACTGTAAATTGAGCATTGCTTTGACATGACAAACGCTAACAAATACAGAAGCCTCAAAAAGACACTGATATTGCCACTCTATGGAGATAAGATCACACGAGATGCAACATTCATAGCAAATTGCTCAATTCTATAACTCTACACCAAACCCCCACTGTCATACCGGTCTCAACCCTCAAGACCCACTCCCCCAACAAGCAGACGACGTCACAGAGGAACCAAAAACTGATCAGACATTACAGCTGGTGCCGAATTGCAAACAGAAAAGGAGACAATAACTCCCACATGCTCTAACAGCACCGAGTTCCAATCAATCGTGCAGCTCACGAAAGCTAAAAAAGACCCCCCCCCACCCACCCAACGAATTGCAGCCCAAAACCCCATTCCTCACTTCGAATATCACAGACGGTCGCCAAATCTGACCGACCCAAAGACACGGCCGCGGCTCTTCCTCGCCAGACCAAACGTAATTCGACTCCCTCCCCAAGTAAAACGCAATGAGCGCGAGCGCGAGAGAGAGCGAGAGAGCGAGAGAGAGTTACGGAGAGAGACTGATGACGCAGGAGTACGGTCGTGGGGCGAGCACAGCTTCGGCAAATGACGAGCCAGAGACACCGAAGACGAAGAAGAAGAAGAAGACGCGGCCATTTCAGCTTTGCGCACCGAGGGAGAGGAGACGCGAGGGGGAGAGAGAGGGACGGGGCAAAGATAAAGGTCGGCTGTACCGTGCGTTCGAGGCTTGCAAGCGGGCGCTCCGTGACAGACCAATCGCGTCGCGCCACGGAATCCGAACGGGGTCAAGAGATAACGGGGGGTATTTTTCGCTCCGTGAAACCGACAGGGACTGGAGAGGGAAAGGGACGGTTTTAGAGACAGAGATACCCTTCAGTTTTGCCTAGGGGTGTCAATAAGACTCGCGCCGGCCCGGCCCGACCCACGCCAACCCGGTCCGGCCCTAAAATTTAGAGTATTTTGGGGTCGGGCCTTAATTTTCTTCGAATATGACCCTAAAATTTGAGGTTTCATTAAGATTGGGTAGGGGTCAGGCCGACCCATTAACACTCTGGGCCGGCCCATCCCCCCTCTCTCTCTCTCCTCTCTCCTCTCTGCTGCGTGCACAGCTGCACGCGTTTTCCACCCCTGTCAGACTCTCTCTCTCTTTCTTTTCTTTTCTTTCTTTTTATTTCTCCCTTCTCTTCCTTTCTCTTCCTTCTTCTTTCCCCCCCTCCCCGATGAGCTCTGCTTCTGTTTTCCTCTGCTCGCCCGTCGCCGCCGATCACCCTGTCGCCGGCTTGCCCTCGTCGGCCCAGCCACCGCCGCCTCGCGCCGTCGCGCCACCCTAGCTCCTCCCCGACCGAGCCGTGACCGCCGTCGCAGTCCCGACCCTTTCTCGGAAGTTGCCTAGATCGTGGCGAGGAAGACGATGCCTGCTCGTCAGCGTCTTACTCTGCTCCTTCTTCGGAAACAGAGGAGGACGAAATCGAGCTTGTGAGCTCGCCCCTCAAAGACCCACCGCGAAACGGCGAAGTTTTCGTCGTCAAGGGCTCGGCGAGTTCGCAGCGCGATGGCGTGAGCTCGAATCTGCGGCGACGGCGGAGCTTCTTCTGCAACCACTTGTCGGGCTTCTGCGACCGAATGGACGTCGTTAAGCTCTGGAATCTCGGGCTCGAGATTGAATTGGACCCTGAAGGAGAATCTCCGACTTCGTTCGGGGACGCCATCTCCGTCACAGACTTGAACACGGGACAGAGATTGAGCTCGTTCTCGTCCGGCACTTCCGAGATCCCGGCGATTTCCGCCTCGCCGCTGCAGTCGCCTGCGGCGATCGTGTCCGCTGGAGTGAGCAGCTCCGGGAACATGGCGCTGAGGGTGTGGGCACGCGCACGCGCCGCCGGGCGCCGGCGATAATCGCTGAGTGGGCTCCTCAGCCGGCGGGGAGCGTCGAGTGGGTTAACTGCGGCGGCGTGGAGAAGCTGCTCTTGGAAGCGGGCGGGGAGCTGATGCTCGGAGACATGAGGAACGTCAGTTCGCCGCTGAAGCCATAGCCCATAGCCCGGCTCGACCCGACCCGGGGCCTTGGGGTGTACGGGGAACAGGGTCTTGGGTGGGTCTGGGCGGGTCAAGCATGACCCTATACCCTGTAGTTTTCGGGTCGGGTCGGGTATTAAGAAAGTCCGACCCGACCCGACCCATTGACACCCCTAGTTTTGCCAATGGCGAACTGCCACCTCAGCTTGCCATCAGATATTTTCACTTCGATGATGGATTTGGAATATCCGAGTAAAATAGCGTGTGGCATGTGTAAATTGATATTCCGTCGATATGGACATGGCCACGGGCCGGTTTCGACCAGAAACTGGCCCGGGTCAAACCTGGGATCGGTTCATTGACTGGGCTCGCTGTTTGAAACCAAAATCGGCTTGGAACCGTTGCTTCCGGACCCGGTTCCAAAAAAAAACTGTAGATAAATGGAGAAATTCTTTTTTTTCCTAAATTTGATTACAATGTACATTTTGATTACATTTTATATTGAATAATTCATTATTTCATAATTTGATAATTCATTATTTTTTTTATTTCATAATTTATTTTTTAAATTTTTATTGGTTAGTTTCGAATCGGTCCGAAATCGGAACTGGAATCGGTCCGAAATCGAAACAGCCGGTTCATACATGGTCACGAACAGAAAACCATCAGTTCTGAACTGGAACCAACCAGTTCCGAACCATGGCCATGTCTACGTTGATCCTCTCTAGCTACACGAAAGTGTGTGGCATGTGCGTTTGTTTCATGGAAAATGTACTGTTTTTGAAAAATATTTTCCGAAAAATCATTTTTAGGAAAATAAGTTGATTTTTAAGTGTTTGGCTAAAATATAAAAAAGACTTTGAAATTATTTTTAGTTGTTTAGTAAGGAAAATCTAATGGTGAAAATGATTAAAAAATTTTATATTTTTAAAATTATTTTTTGTTTTAAAATTATTTTTATTAAAAAAAGAAAATACATGAATGTTTTCCTTCTTAGAAAGAAAATAAAATTAAATAAACAAAAGAAAATAAAAAATATGAACAAATTCAAGATGATCAATTTCAGAAAGTGTTTTCACTTTCTTAAACAAGGAAATTTACTTTCTTAAAATAAAACATAATATTTGTGTTAACCGGAAAGTATTTTCCATTAATCAAATCATTTTCGGAGAATCAAACGGATGAAAGTCCAGAAAACACTTTCCGATAAAACACTTTCACCAAAACAAACACACCCTAAGATTGGTCTTCGAATAAGTGGAGTGGGATACAAGATGTGGATATCAAATATATTTTTGGGCAACCATATTTGTAATTAATTAATTTATATAGAATGATGTTTATAGCTTGTAATCCAGCGTCAATAAAAAAAAATAGTTGCGTTTAGCACAATATTGACAAAGAATTTTGGGACTCCCAAATCCCTCAAAGCCAAAGTCACAGACAGATGGTAAATGTTTTATTTACCAGTTAAAATTGAGATAATTGCCTAACCGGCATTCGCAGATATCAGAGCCCAAAGCAAGTCCTCCCCGTATTTTGGTCCGGCATTTTCGGAAAGCCGTGTCCAAGAATTGATGAATTCATTCGGTCGCCTGAAAATTTTATATTTTCCTCATTTACCACCTTAATTTTCATTCCTCATGTATGATGTTTCCTCCTTTCTCAATCGTATCAGGAAATTTCAGGGGTCTAATTGTCAAATACTGCAAATTGCAGGGCTCATTCTGCAATTAATTCTCCACCCCCACCGTTTTATCATCCATTTCCCTCTCTATCCGCACTTCACCATCGTCGTTTCTCGATCTCCGATGGACGCCCCCGAGCAACTGCCGCCGGGGGCGGCCGCCGCCGATCCCTCCGCCGGCTCGGGGCCGAACTCGGACTGGGCCGAGTTGACCCACGAGTGCCTGATCAACGTCCTCTCCCGCCTCACCCCGGAGCAGCTGTGGACGGGGCCCATGCTCGTCTGCAAGTCGTGGCTCCGCGCCTGCGCCGACCCCTCCCTCCACTCCGCCTTCGACCTCGAGGCCCGCTTCGAGTCGTCCCGGGAGTCGATCCGCTGGTGGTCGCCGGAGTTCGAGCGGAGGGTCGACGCCATGCTCCGATCGGTCGTCCGCTGGAGCGGCGGGGGCCTCGCCGCGATCCGCCCTCGCCACTGCTCCGATCGCGCCCTCGACTTGGTCGCCGAGAGGTTCGCCCGATTCGATCGCATCTTTTTATGTTTGCGGCGTTAAAGTTATCATTTTTATCACTTGAAACGGAGACGAATTGGGACATGCTTATGTTTAGACAAGTAAGCATTTGTGCGATGCTTCTCTTCTGTGCCTAAGAGGATGAAGAGCTCGCTGTAGAAGTGCACATGGAACTGTAGGAGGGACAGAGTCGAATTTGCCGTTGCTTTTGTCTTTGTTCAGGCGTGGACATCTTTCTTTGAATGGTCTGAAATCTCATTCTGGCTGGCTGTCGCGACATTGAATATGGTGTCGATCGAATTGGAATCGAATTGAAAGCTGTATTCTCTCTGTTTGTGGTGAAAATTAGACATCAGACGAGGAAGTTTACAACCTCACGACATTGCGATTATCCTGTCCGGTCGACTGGTTCTTTTTGTTGGATGTTTTGTTTTGCCGTATGCTGATGCATTGTGGTGATTGGCTTTAAGAAGATACTTTTGTTTAGTTAGAGTCTTGTTGACAATGTCAATTATCTGCCGATTATCGAGGAATTGCCCATGAATTTGCAATTTTCAGGTGCCCGAGTCTCCAGGTTCTTTCGATCAAGAGCTGCCAAAATGTCACCGATGCGTCGATGGCCAGGATAGCGTCCCGTTGCACCAACCTCAGGGAACTCGATATCAGCTATTGCTATGAGGTGTCTCATGAATCTTTAGTTCTGATTGGGAGAAACTGTCCCAATCTTAGAGTTCTGAAGAGAAACCTGATGAACTGGTTAGATCCTTCCCAACATGTGGGTGTAGTCCCCAATGAGTATTTGAATGCTTGCCCACAAGATGGGGATTCAGAAGCTGCGGCTATAGGCAAGTTCATGCGTCGCCTGGAGCACCTTGAGATACGTTTTTCCAAGTTAACCGCAAAAGGTCTTACGTCCATTTGTGACGGTTGTCTTGACCTCGTGCACTTGGACCTGTCAGGGTGTGCAAACTTGACTAGTCGTGACATCGTGAATGTGACATCCAATTTGAAGAATCTGAAGCAGATAAGTAAGCCAAATTTCTACATCCCCCGGTCGGTTTTCCATACGGAGAGGTATGGCCATTGGAGGTTGTACGATGAGCGATTCCAGACGGATATTTTCCGAATCTGATCAGGCAAGCTGGAAGCGGTTCTCTAGTTTAAGCTAAGCAGAATCTGAATTAATTTGCACGGCATCTGGTTCGTGATGCTCTGCTGTGCTTTTACTTTTTCGCCTACACAACTTCATCTTTGGTATTTATTTCAGCTTCACTTTTGATATACTTGTCTGTCTATACATTGGGCACTTTTGTATCCTTCCCTTGCTTGTTCATATGAATCACAGCTGAATCATCTATTTCTTGCTATTCTGATATGAATCTATGCGGAAGATGATCGTTCTACGAAGATCTATGAGTTACGAATTGCTAACCTCGACCCCCAATCGAACCTGTGATTGGTAATCTCGGTATGAACGCGACCTGTTGACGAACCTGTGTCAACCAATCCACGCTATAACGCCACGAACAAGAGAATTCGCGATCTTGCTCGATAAGTTAAATTCGATCGCCACAAGGGAGCCTTGATAAGATCTAGTCCTCAAAAGAACTCAAGAAGAAAAAAACTTTGCTATATAAAATTCTGCCTTCTTAGAAACATATAAGCAACCTTATATAGGGTGCTAACCCTAATCCTAATCCTACTAGGATTAAAATTACAAAAATAACCTTAATTATTAAAAATTCGTCCAGAAATAGAAAAATGCCTAAAAGTTCATCTAAACGACTCCAAATCGCTAAAAAACATCATCAATCACTACTAAAGTAGTGAGTATTGATTAGCGGTCCGTTTCTAAGCGTCCGTCCAAATTTGAGCCAATTCGGAGTTCGTCAATTCTAAGCTCCTTCGGAATTCGCTGGAGCAAAAGTAATCACGTTGCGCCAAGGAGTCTTAGAATCTTCAAGTTTCGAATTCAAATTGTCTTCGTTCCAAATATCTTGAACCATGATGCCGATAGCTTGTTTGAATTCCTTCGCTCTCGCTCGAGTGATCGGGCCTAGCGGATAGAATAACGGGTCCCTAGCACCTCCTCCTCGATAGGGTTCGATGTCCACATCATTCCCTCCCCCGTGCAAAGGATTTGCCCTCAAATCAGCGTCTGCATCAAAAAGAGTCAAATCAGAAACATTAAAAATAGCACTAATACCATACTCACCTGAAAGGTCAAGCTTGTAAGCATTATCGTTAACTCTTTCCAACACCATAAATGGTCCATCTCCTCGCGGTAGCAATTTAGAGTGTCGCTGTTTGGGAAAACGCTCTGTGCGCATATGAACCCAAACCCAATCTCCGGGCTCAAACACTACTTTCTTGCGCCCTTTGTTAGCTTGCTTTGCATACTGCTTTGTCTTAAGCTCAATATTCAGCCGCGTCTTCTCATGTAAAGTCTTCACAAATTCAGCTTTCTTAGCACCATCTAAATCCACATGCTCAGCAATAGGTAAAGGGGTTAAATCTAACGGAGTTAAGGGATTAAAACCATAGACAACCTCAAACGGTGTGAATTTAGTAGCAGAATGCACGCTCCTATTATAAGCAAACTCAACATGCGGTAAACAATCTTCCCAAGATTTAATGTTCTTTTTAATAATAGCACGCAACAATGTCCCTAAAGTCCTATTAACTACTTCAGTTTGACCATCAGATTGTGGATGACAAGTAGTAGAGAATAAAAATTGTGTACCTAACTTCTTCCATAATGTCTTCCAAAAGTAGTTTAAAAATTTAGTATCTCGATCAGAAACAATGGACCTAGGCATGCCATGCAAACGCACAACTTCACGAAAGAACAATTCAGCAACATTCGATGCATCATCAGATTTATGACAAGGTATAAAATGAGCCATCTTTGAAAATCGATCAACCACCACAAAAATAGAATCCTTGCCATGCTTAGACCTAGGCAATCCTAACACAAAATCCATAGAGATATCAACCCAAGGATGCGTCGGGATAGGTAAAGGTGTATACAAACCATGTGGTTTAATCGTAGACTTAGCCTGCTTACATGCGATACATCTCTCGCAAACTCGTGTGACATCTCGTTTCATATGTGGCAAAAAAAAATGTTCATGTAGCACTTCATAAGTCTTATTGATTCCAAAATGCCCCATTAAACCACCACTATGTGCTTCTCGCACTAACAACTCGCGCAAAGAGCATCTAGGCAAACACAACTTATTTTCACGAAAGAGATATCCATCATGCTTATAAAACTTTTCAAACGCAGCATGCTCACAAGCTTCAAATACTCTTCCAAAATCATCATCGTCAGCGTATAAACCTTTGATATGCTCGAAACCTAGACACTTTGCTCCTAGAGTAGTTAGAATAGCGTACCTTCGAGAAAGTGCATCAGCTACCACATTTTCCTTACCTTTTTTGTACTTGATTACATATGGAAAAGTCTCAATGAACTCCATCCATTTGGCATGTCTTTTGTTCAACTTTTGCTGCCCTCTTAAGTACTTTAAGGTCTCGTCGTCGGTGTAGATCACAAACTCCTTTGGCCACAAGTAATGTTGCCAATTCTCCAAAGTTCGCACCAAAGCATACATCTCCTTATCGTAAGTCGGATAATTCAATGTTGCTCCGCTTAACTTCTCGCTGAAATACGCTATAGGACGTCCTCCTTGCATCAACACGGCTCCAATTCCTGTACCAGAAGCATCGCATTCTATCTCAAAAGTAATACTGAAATTTGGTAAAGATAACAAAGGAGCATTAGTCAACTTATCCTTTAACAGATTGAATGCTCTCTCTTGCTCTTCTCCCCACGTGAAACCTACGTGCTTCTTGATAATCTCGGTTAAAGGTGCGGCGATGGTACTGAAGTCTTTTACAAATCTACGATAGAAACTGGCTAAACCATGAAAGCTGCGCACCTCTCCTACTGTTTTAGGTGTTGGCCATTCACGGATTGCTTTCACCTTTTCTTCATCAACCTGTATTCCATCAGCACCAACAACAAAGCCTAGAAATACTAATTTGTCAGTTACAAAACAGCACTTCTTTAAGTTAGCATATAATTGTTCAGCCCTTAAAACCTGCAAAACAGCTCGCACATGCTCAATATGGTCATCAAGGTTTCGACTATATATCAGGATATCATCAAAATAGACAACTACAAATCGACCAATAAAAGCACGCAGGACATGATTCATAAGTCGCATGAAAGTACTCGGTGCGTTAGTTAAACCGAATGGCATGACTAACCACTCATATAACCCGTACTTGGTCTTAAATGCAGTTTTCCATTCATCCCCCTCTTTCATTCTAATTTGATGATAACCACTTTTCAGATCAATTTTAGTAAATATGCAAGCTCCATGCAATTCATCCAACATGTCATCTAACCTAGGAATAGGATGTCGATACTTTACCGTTATGTTATTGATTGCTCGACAATCAACACACATCCGCCACGACCCATCATTCTTTGGCACTAACAAAATAGGAACAGCACACGGGCTAAGAGACTCTCTCACATATCCTTGCTTTAGTAATTCGCTAACTTGCTGCTGAAGTTCCTTTGTCTCTTCAGGATTGCTTCGATATGCGGGTCGGTTAGGCAATGGTGCACCAGGAATCAAATCGATTTGATGCTCTATGCCTCGAATCGGTGGTAAAGCTCCAGGAAGTTCATTAGGAAAGACATCTTCAAATTCCTGCAATAAAGACACGACAGAACTTGGCAAATTCGGGTCAAGTTCGTTAGTAGTAAACAGTGCCTCTTTGTACAAAAGTACAAGTATCGGTCTGTCCAGAAACAAAGCTCTCTTCACTTCGCTCGATTTTGCATAAAAATTCTTTTCTCTCTTTTCTTTTCTCTCTCCTTTTCTCTCGGTTTTTACCACTCTACTTTTATCTTCCTCTCTTTTTACTTGTGTCTCAGAGTTTCCACGCAGGCCCTCAATTTTATCACTTTTTTTCTCTCTCTCAGCTTCACGTTGTAGTTTCAATTGATCTTCATACACCTCAGTAGGTGTCATTGGCACCAATGTGTATGTCTTCTGATTCATCACCAATGAATATCGGTTAGTGTACCCGTCATGATGTACCTTTCGATCATACTGCCATGGCCTACCAAGCAAAAGATGCCCTGCTTGCATAGGTATAACATCACACATCACCTCATCCTTGTATCGCCCTATCTCAAATGGAACTCGGACTTGCTTCGATACTTTTACTTCACCACTATCATTCAACCACTGCAATCTATATGGTCTTGGATGCTTTGTAGTCTTCAATCCCAACTTCTCCACCATGGTACAACTTGCTACATTTGTACAACTACCTCCATCAACAATCAAGCTACAAATCTTACCATTCACTAAGCATCTTGTATGGAACAAGTTATCGCGTTGCTGGTGATGCTCCTCCTCTTTGACTTGAACACTAAGAGAACGCCTAACCACCATCAATTCACCATTTACTGGCATCTCAACATCACTACAATCCTCTAATGGTGGCATGTCATCATCCTCTTCCTCCCTCTCACTTTCTGATTTAACATCATTATGTCCAGTCATGACCATCACCCTCCTATTAGGGCACTGATTTGCCATATGACCCCTGCCCAAACACTTAAAGCATTTAATATCACGAGTCTTAGTGTTAGGGTTTTCAATTTTACCTGAAGCTGGATTTGAAACAACTTTGCCATCCTTCTCCTTCTCCTTCAAAGTTTCAGTCTTGATATTGTTTTCCTTCCAATTCGGCTTCTCGTCTCTTTTCCAATTAGACTTTCAATTCGAGCTTGAACCTCCACCACTCTTGTAATTTCGATCCAACTTCAATTGCCGCTCAACTTTGATGGCTTTGTCTACTAATTCCTCCAATTCAACGTAGTGTTGCAGCTTTACTACCCTTGCTATATCTCGGCTCAAATCACACAAAAATCGTGACATTGTGGCCTCACGATCTTCCACCACATTAGCACGGATCATAGCAATCTCCATCTCTTTATGGTATTCTTCCACACTCCTATTACCTTGTGTAAGATTTTGCAGCTTATGGAACAAGTCTCTGTGGTAATGACTAGGTATAAAGCGCCTCCTCATCACCGCTTTCATCGCATCCCACGTTTCTATTAGTCTTTCACCATTGCGTCTCCTGCTAGTCACAAGTTGATCCCACCAAATTATAGCATAATCAGTGAATTCAACAGCTGCAATTTTTACCTTTTTGAGCTCCGAATATCGCTGGCAATCAAATACCATCTCCATCCGTTTCTCCCATTCTAGATACGCATCAGGATCATTCTTTCCTTGGAAAGATGGAATCTTCATCTTGATGTTGCCAAGTTCATCGTCTTCTCGATGTCTAAATCCTCGGCGTCCGTTTCTCCTCTCAAACTTGTCATCTCGATCATCTTCTGTATCGGACACATATGCATCATTAAATTGCCGTTGCCGTCTAGGTTGTGTCCTAGGCTCTTCTCGCTGATTTTGTGGCCTCCCTCGTGGTGGCTCTCGGTCATCTTCAAGTCTCGTCTCACATCTTGTAACTCGGTTGCTAAGTGCTTCAATTTGTAAACTCAATTGCTGGATGCCTGCTAGAATCGCATCATCCCTTGGATGAGTGCGATCCTCCATTTGATTCACACTTCCATGGCCTGAGCTTGGCATTTTTTTTTAAACCTGCAAGAAAATGTTAGAGATAAAAAAAATCTCACTAGTCACTCCCTCGCGTTTTCCGCTCAAAGTGTTTGTCACTCCTCTCGTGTTTAACTCAATTTCGGCTTTTTCTTCCCTCAATTAAGCTCACACACTCTTGCCTTTTACCTCTCGTTTCCTTCTAGAAAGTTCTTTTTTCAGACTTGAATCTAGTCTCACAAGCTCCTCATAACAATCGATAAACCACCAAACAAGATCAAATTCAGCAATATATTGATCAACTCAGCAATTCAGCAAATTTTGCGAGATTCGGATTCAAATTCAATTTTTGCTACTGAAATATTTTTTTTTCTATTCGGTCCAACTATCAATGATAAAAAAAAAGAAACGAGTCGTCCTCTTGAATTTTTTTTTCTTTGCTCTTTTTTTTTTGCTTTTTTTTTGCTCTTTTTTTGCCTCTTTTTTTCTTTGCTTTTTTTTTGCTTCTTTTTTTTTGCTTTTTTTTCTCTTTTTTTTTTTGTTTTTTTTGACGAACTCAAGTACAATATATAAAGAAAAAAAAACAACTAGGACCGAAAACCCTAATTCAAAATTGAAATCACAGCAAGAACGAATTTAGAATCCTAATTCGATTAATAACGAAAAGCAGTAAAAGTAGGATAAGTAGACCTTGTAGAACCAGCTCTGATACCAGATGATATGAATCTATGCGGAAGATGATCGTTCTACGAAGATCTATGAGTTACGAATTGCTAACCTCGACCCCCAATCGAACCTGTGATTGGTAATCTCGGTATGAACGCGACCTGTTGACGAACCTGTGTCAACCAATCCACGCTATAACGCCACGAACAAGAGAATTCGCGATCTTGCTCGATAAGTTAAATTCGATCGCCACAAGGGAGCCTTGATAAAATCTAGTCCTCAAAAGAACTCAAGAAGAAAAAAACTTTGCTATATAAAATTCTGCCTTCTTAGAAACATATAAGCAACCTTATATAGGGTGCTAACCCTAATCCTAATCCTACTAGGATTAAAATTACAAAAATAACCTTAATTATTAAAAATTCGTCCAAAAATAGAAAAATGCCTAAAAGTTCATCTAAACGACTCCAAATCGCTAAAAAACATCATCAATCACTACTAAAGTAGTGAGTATTGATTAGCGGTCCGTTTCTAAGCGTCCGTCCAAATTTGAGCCAATTCGGAGTTCGTCAATTCTAAGCTCCTTCGGAATTCGCTGGAGCAAAAGTAATCACGTTGCGCCAAGGAGTCTTAGAATCTTCAAGTTTCGAATTCAAATTGTCTTCGTTCCAAATATCTTGAACCATGATGCCGATAGCTTGTTTGAATTCCTTCGCTCTCGCTCGAGTGATCGGGCCTAGCAGATAGAATAACGGGTCCCTAGCACCTCCTCCTCGATAGGGTTCGATGTCCACATCATATTCTGACTTGGTTTTCGGTAAGTTTGTGTTGTGGATTGCTCTTTGGCTTCTAAGCTTCTTGTGAAATGCAACTCTTTTCCACCTTCATCTTGTCCCAAACCCATCCCATTAACTTGGATTTGGGAGTGATGGAACTGGTGCATGCAATAATTCTTGGGAGAAGAACACTTATTCGGTACCCTCTACCCTATATCTCTCTTAATTACGTTTTCTGTACTGGAACTTCAAGCTGAAACCTACACATCTTTCGATCCTGATCGTAAGAGCACTTCAGCAAATGTGACAGCAGAAAACTGGAAGAGTTAAACAATAACTCGGGAAAATAGTAAATAGAAAAACCATTTCCACTGACCATCCCAGCGATCTTTCATCCCGACTACCGCCGATACTTAACCAAATACCAGACCAAATTGAAAGATGAACCTCAAACATTGCTTCTATAATCTATTTTGGTAATCTCTCTCCTTCTCACACGCAAGCATGCAACCAAGAGGAGCAGAACCTGACTTGCAGACCCATCTTTATGAAAGATGAAACCTTAATCACTTCCCCACTCCATTCTACTTCATTATCCTCTCTCTCTCTCTCTCTCTCTCATGCGCGCTTGTAAGAGGCAGGGGCAGCGAACAGCAAAAAGCAAAACGCTCCGCTCACACAGTGCATTTGTTCTGATATGAAGTAGGTCAATCACCAACTGGCTGAGGATGCATAACAATTAAGCATCTGCTCGTGTTGCTAGTCATCTTATTTCTGTCTCATTAAGAAAAGCAGAACGGAGCGATCTCACAACTTTACATGAATACTCAGGGCGTGTCTTTCCCACTTTAAATTCAACTCAGCCGTCTAGCTTCTTCCCTGTCCAATACAACTACCCGTTTCACATCCCAACAAAGTACGAAACTCCGTTTTGCTCACTGTAAATTGAGCATTGCTTTGACATGACAAACGCTAACAAATACAGAAGCCTCAAAAAGACACTGATATTGCCACTCTATGGAGATAAGATCACACGAGATGAAACATTCATAGCAAATTGCTCAATTCTATAACTCTACACCAAACCCCCACTGTCATACCGGTCTCAACCCTCAAGACCCACTCCCCCAACAAGCAGACGACGTCACAGAGGAACCAAAAACTGATCAGACATTACAGCTGGTGCCGAATTGCAAACAGAAAAGGAGACAATAACTCCCACATGCTCTAACAGCACCGAGTTCCAATCAATCGTGCAGCTCACGAAAGCTAAAAAAGACCCCCCCCCACCCACCCAACGAATTGCAGCCCAAAACCCCATTCCTCACTTCGAATATCACAGACGGTCGCCAAATCTGACCGACCCAAAGACACGGCCGCGGCTCTTCCTCGCCAGACCAAACGTAATTCGACTCCCTCCCCAAGTAAAACGCAATGACCGCGAGCGCGAGAGAGAGCGAGAGAGCGAGAGAGAGTTACGGAGAGAGACTGATGACGCAGGAGTACGGTCGTGGGGCGAGCACAGCTTCGGCAAATGACGAGCCAGAGACACCGAAGACGAAGAAGAAGAAGAAGACGCGGCCATTTCAGCTTTGCGCACCGAGGGAGAGGAGACGCGAGGGGGAGAGAGAGGGACGGGGCAAAGATAAAGGTCGGCTGTACCGTGCGTTCGAGGCTTGCAAGCGGGCGCTCCGTGACAGACCAATCGCGTCGCGCCACGGAATCCGAACGGGGTCAAGAGATAACGGGGGGTATTTTTCGCTCCGTGAAACCGACAGGGACTGGAGAGGGAAAGGGACGGTTTTAGAGACAGAGATACCCTTCAGTTTTGCCTAGGGGTGTCAATAAGACCCGCGCCGGCCCGGCCCGACCCACGCCAACCCGGTCCGGCCCTAAAATTTAGGGTATTTTGGGGTCGGGCCTTAATTTTCTTCGAATATGACCCTAAAATTTGAGGTTTCATTAAGATTGGGTAGGGGTCAGGCCGACCCATTAACACTCTGGGCCGGCCCATCCCCCCTCTCTCTCTCTCTCCTCTCTCCTCTCTGCTGCGTGCACAGCTGCACGCGTTTTCCACCCCTGTCAGACTCTCTCTCTTTCTTTTCTTTTCTTTCTTTTTATTTCTCCCTTCTCTTCCTTTCTCTTCCTTCTTCTTTCCCCCCCTCCCCGATGAGCTCTGCTTCTGTTTTCCTCTGCTCGCCCGTCGCCGCCGATCACCCTGTCGCCGGCTTGCCCTCGTCGGCCCAGCCACCGCCGCCTCGCGCCATCGCGCCACCCCAGCTCCTCCCCGACCGAGCCGTGACCGCCGTCGCAGTCCCGACCCTTTCTCGGAAGCTGCCTAGATCGTGGCGAGGAAGACGATGCCTGCTCGTCAGCGTCTTACTCTGCTCCTTCTTCGGAAACAGAGGAGGACGAAATCGAGCTTGTGAGCTCGCCCCTCGAAGACCCACCGCGAAACGGCGAAGTTTTCGTCGTCAAGGGCTCGGCGAGTTCGCAGCGCGATGGCGTGAGCTCGAATCTGCGGTGACGGCGGAGCTTCTTCTGCAACCACTTGTCGGGCTTCTGCGACCGAATGGACGTCGTCAAGCTTTGGAATCTCGGGCTCGAGATTGAATTGGACCCCGAAGGAGAATCTCCGACTTCGTTCGGGGACGCCATCTCCGTCACAGACTTGAACACGGGACAGAGATTGAGCTCGTTCTCGTCCGGCACTTCCGAGATCCCGGCGATTTCCGCCTCGCCGCTGCAGTCGCCGGCGGCGATCGTGTCCGCTGGAGTGAGCAGCTCCGGGAACATGGCGCTGAGGGTGTGGGCACGCGCACGCGCCGCCGGGCGCCGGCGATAATCGCTGAGTGGGCTCCTCGGCCGGCGGGGAGCGTCGAGCGGGTTAACTGCGGCGGCGTGGAGAAGCTGCTCTTGGAAGCGGGCGGGGAGCTGATGCTCGGAGACATGAGGAACGTCAGTTCGCCGCTGAAGCCATAGCCCATAGCCCGGCTCAACCCGACCCGGGGCCTTGGGGTGTACGGGGAACAGGGTCTTGGGTGGGTCTGGGCGGGTCAAGCATGACCCTGTAGTTTTCGGGTCGAGTCGGGTATTAAGAAAGTCCGACCCGACCGGACCCATTGACACCCCTAGTTTTGCCAATGGCGAACTGCCACCTCAGCTTGCCATCAGATATTTTCACTTCGATGATGGATTTGGAATATCCGAGTAAAATAGCGTGTGGCATGTGTAAATTGATATTCCGTCGATATGGACATGGCCACGGGCCGGTTTCGACCAGAAACTGGCCCGGGTCAAACCTGGGATCGGTTCATTGACTGGGCTCGCTGTTTGAAACCAAAATCGGCTTGGAACCGTTGCTTCCGGACCCGGTTCCAAAAAAAAACTGTAGATAAATGGAGAAATTCTTTTTTTTCCTAAATTTGATTACAATGTACATTTTGATTACATTTTATATTGAATAATTCATTATTTCATAATTTGATAATTCATTATTTTTTTTATTTCATAATTTATTTTTTAAATTTTTATTGGTTAGTTTCGAATCGGGCTGAAATCGGAACTGGAATCGGTCCGAAATCGAAACAGCCGGTTCATACATGGTCACGAACAGAAAACCATCAGTTCTGAACTGGAACCAACCAGTTCCGAACCGTGGCCATGTCTACGTTGATCCTCTCTAGCTACACGAAAGTGTGTGGCATGTGCGTTTGTTTCATGGAAAATGTACTGTTTCTGAAAAATATTTTCCGAAAAATCATTTTTAGGAAAATAAGTTGATTTTTAAGTGTTTGGCTAAAATATAAAAAAGACTTTGAAATTATTTTTAGTTGTTTAGTAAGGAAAATCTAATGGTGAAAATGATTAAAAAATTTTATATTTTTAAAATTATTTTTTGTTTTTAAATTATTTTTATTAAAAAAAGAAAATACATGAATGTTTTCCTTCTTAGAAAGAAAATAAAATTAAATAAACAAAAGAAAATAAAAAATATGAACAAATTCAAGATGATCAATTTCAGAAAGTGTTTTCACTTTCTTAAACAAGGAAATTTACTTTCTTAAAATAAAACATAATATTTGTGTTAACCGGAAAGTATTTTCCATTAATCAAATCATTTTGAGAGAATCAAACGGATGAAAGTCCAGAAAACACTTTCCGATAAAACACTTTCACCAAAACAAACACACCCTAAGATTGGTCTTCGAATAAGTGGAGTGGGATACAAGATGTGGATATCAAATATATTTTTGGGCAACCATATTTGTAATTAATTAATTTATATAGAATGATGTTTATAGCTTGTAATCCAGCGTCAATAAAAAAAAATAGTTGCGTTTAGCACAATATTGACAAAGAATTTTGGGACTCCCAAATCCCTCAAAGCCAAAGTCACAGACAGATGGTAAATGTTTTATTTACCAGTTAAAATTGAGATAATTGCCTAACCGGCATTCGCAGATATCAAAGCCCAAAGCAAGTCGCCCGAAAATTTTATATTTTCCTCATTTACCACCTTAATTTTCATTCCTCATGTATCATGTTTCCTCCTGTCTCAATCGTATCAGGAAATTTCAGGGGTCTAATTGTTAAATACTGCAAATTTCAGGGCTCATTCTGCAATTAATTCTTACCCCCCCCCAACCCCCGGTTTATCATCCATTTCCCTCTCTATCCGCACTTCACCACCGTCGTTCGTCGATCTCCGATGGACGCCCCCGAGCAACCGCCGCCGCCGGCCGCCGATCCCTCCGCCGGCTCGGGGCCGAACTCGGACTGGGCCGAGTTGACCCACGAGTGCCTGATCAACGTCCTCTCCCGCCTCACGCCGGAGCAGCTGTGGACGGGGCCCATGCTCGTCTGCAAGTCGTGGCTCCGCGCCTGCGCCGACCCCTCCCTCCACTCCGCCTTCGACCTCGAGGCCCGCTTCGAGTCGTCCCGGGAGTCGATCCGCTGGTGGTCACCGGAGTTCGAGCGGAGGGTCGACGCCATGCTCCGATCGGTCGTCGGCTGGAGCGGCGGGGGCCTCGCCGCGATCCGCGCTCGCCACTGCTCCGATCGCGCCCTCGACTTGGTCGCCGAGAGGTTCGCCCGATTCGATCGCATCTTTTTATGTTTGCGGCGTTAAAGTTATCATTTTTATCGCTTGAAACCGAGACGAATTGGGACATGCTTATGTTTAGACAAGTAAGCATTTGTGCGATGCTTCTCTTCTGTGCCTAAGAGGATTAAGAGCTCGCTGTAGAAGTGCACATGGAACTGTAGGAGGGACAGAGTCGAATTTGCCGTTGCTTTTGTCTTTGTTCAGGCGTGGACATCTTTCTTTGAATGGTCTGAAATCTCATTCTGGCTGGCTGTCGCGACATTGAATATGGTGTCGATCGAATTGGAATCGAATTGAAAGCTGTATTCTCTCTGTTTGTGGTGAAAATTAGACATCAGACGAGGAAGTTTACAACCTCACGACATTGCGATTATCCTGTCCGGTCGACTGGTTCTTTTTGTTGGATGTTTTGTTTTGCCGTATGCTGATGCATTGTGGTGATTGGCTTTAAGAAGATACTTTTGTTTAGTTAGAGTCTTGTTGACAATGTCAATTATCTGCCGTTTATCGGGGAATTGCCCATGAATTTGCAATTTTCAGGTGCCCAAGTCTCCAGGTTCTTTCGATCAAGAGCTGCCAAAATGTCACTGATGCGTCGATGGCCAGGATAGCGTCCCGTTGCACCAACCTCAGGGAACTCGATATCAGCTATTGCTATGAGGTGTCTCATGAATCTTTAGTTCTGATTGGGAGAAACTGTCCCAATCTTAGAGTTCTGAAGAGAAACCTGATGAACTGGTTAGATCCTTCCCAACATGTGGGTGTAGTCCCCAATGAGTATTTGAATGCCTGCCCACAAGACGGGGATTCAGAAGCTGCGGCTATAGGCAAGTTCATGCCTCGCCTGGAGCACCTTGAGATACGTTTTTCCAAGTTAACTGCAAAAGGTCTTACGTCCATTTGTGACGGTTGTCTTGACCTCATGCACTTGGACCTGTCAGGGTGTGCAAACTTGACTAGTCATGACAT
Organism: Syzygium syzygioides; assembly: GCA_031216285.1. Taxonomy (NCBI): domain Eukaryota; kingdom Viridiplantae; phylum Streptophyta; class Magnoliopsida; order Myrtales; family Myrtaceae; genus Syzygium; species Syzygium syzygioides. The sequence goes on along the minus strand of CM062244.1, from coordinate 36,228,961 downwards.
CGTGAATGTGACATCCAATTTGAAGAATCTGAAGCAGATAAGTAATCCAAATTTCTACATCCTGCTCGGTTTTCCATACGGAGAGTTATGGCCATTGGAGGTTGTACGATGAGCGATTCCAGACGGATATTTTCCGAATCTGATCAGGCAAGCCGGAAGTGGTTCTCCAGTTTAAGCTAAGCAGAATCTGAATTAATTTGCACGGCTTCTGGTTCGTGATGCTCTGCCGTGCTTTTACTTTTTCGCCTACACAACTTCATCTTTGGTATTTATTTCAGTTTCACTTTTGATATACTTGTCTGTCTATACATTGGGCACTTCTGTATCCTTCCCTTGCTTGTTCATATGAATCGCAGCTGAATCATCTATTTCTTGCTATTCTGACTTGGTTTTCGGTAAGTTTGTGTTGTGGATTGCTCTTTGGCTTCTAAGCTTCTTGTGAAATGCAACTCTTTTCCACCTTCATCTTGTCCCAAACCCGTCCCATTAACTTGGGATTTGGGAGTGATGGAACTGGTGCATGCAATAATTCTTGGGAGAAAAATACTAAAAGTGCCAAAACTTATTTACGGCGCTTATTTTAGTGCCAAAAGTTTTTACCGGCTCACTAAAGTGCCAAATCGAAGGAAAAAAGATTATTTAAGTGTCAATGGCGAGATATTCTGGCCAAAATGTATACATGGTATTTTTAATTAAATTTTGTAAATGGCTTGGCAAATTTTTTAAAAAATAAAGTCCACGTGGACTTCAATAATGACATCGCATCGCCTACGTGGCTTGGGAGAAGAATACGACGTCATTTCCCCCTTGATAATTAAACGACGCGCACGAAGAAGACCAAATTAGGACTCGTCTGGTCATCGCTCAAGTGTAGGAAGTTCCCACCGTCGTCTCTGCGCTCTGTCGCCGTCATTGCTGGCTGCTGCTCATGTGTCATCTTGTATCCTTAGTATTTCAGGTTTGTCATATTCTCTTCATAGCTCAATTAGATGGCAAAATTAGGGCTCCGAGGGGACAATTAGGGCTTCGAGGGCACAATTATGGTTCCAAGAGCAAAACTAAGGCTTGGAGAGAGAGAGAGAGATAAATTAGGCATGACAATAGTAGAGAAGAAATTGCGAAATAGTAATTGTGGGAACCTCAAGTTCTGATTGTGAAGGCAAAACTAAGGCTCGGTGCCAGTTGTGTTGCTTCGTTTCTACTAAACAACAACGACTAAAGTTATTTTATTTCGCAGTTGTGGGATCCTCTATGTGAATTTGTTGGCTTTTGTGCGTTGTGGTCCCAAAAATTAATTATTTTGTTTTCTTCTGGGATCCTCCAGAGTGTAATACACACGTCTTTTTTTTTTTTGTATTTTACTCACATGAGGCCAAGTAAGTGGCAAATTCCACATGTACATACTTGTCACCTTTGTAGTGTCATAACAAAGAATTAGTCGAGCAAATAACAAGTCTGTAGGTGACGGAAGGATTGAATTCCTTGTGGACAGAGTCTCTCCAGAATTGCTATGCACTCCAGGGATATGTGAAATTTGATTGAACTTCATAAGAGTGTTAATCTGTCCCTATTCAATAACAAAAAATCTTGTCAAAAGTTAGCTCTGTCTTGAGGGTTTAATTTGAGTAACATAGATGATCAGAGCACACTCAAAGAATGCAGGTCTAAATGTTATTTATCAGGTTCTAGCAAAAGCATATGAATTATGAACTTAGATGTACTTCTACATATCTTACGATGTTCTACCAGGCTTGTGAAAATGTTTGATCTTGTGCATTGTAACTCAACTATCTGCCTTCATTGGGTAAATTTTATTGTGTCACTGTATATTGAAACAGCTTGCAAGGGTGTTGACTTAGTCTAACGAGACAATTAGAGCAACTTGTTGGCTTTTGTGCGTTGTGGTCCCAAAAGCTGATTATTTTGTTTTCTTTTGGTGCAGTATGGGCATAGGAGACAATGTTGTCGCCGTCATTATTTGCTATGGTGGGGAATTTGTCATTGGCACTAAGGAATGGGAATATGCTGGTGGAAATGAAGGTACTATTTTTTTTGGATGTAAGGAGGCCGTCATATATTGAATTCATGAGGGACATAGTGCATTATTTATGATGCAAAGTACATAAATTACGTTGTTGTGTTCCTGGGAAAGGCTTGAAGGACGGCTTGAGATTATTTAGTGATGATATTGGTTTTAAGGACATTATTTACCATTATCTACGTGGTGAGAAACCTAAAGTCTATGATGAGTATTACAGTGACAGTGAAGATGATGGAGATGATGAGAGCACTGAAAGGCAACAGTTGAGGCCGGAGATGGAGGCAAGTCATATAGAGAGAGTTGAGCAAATAGGAAGATGTCGCCAAGTTTCTAGTGAAGATATACTTAATGAAGATTTGATTGGATTAAATTGGGAAGTTGCTCAATCTAGTGAATTGGATGATGAAGTTTTCGCAAATGTAAATTTTCTAAGTGATGACGATGACGATGAAGAACTTGCACAATCAAAGCAAAAGCAAAAAGACTTTCAGAGAAATAAATTTGCATCATTGAGAGAATCGCATGAACCGCAACCAGTGAATAGGAATGAAGAAGCTCTAGCTAATGATAATCAAACTGAATATGAACAGAGTGGCGGTGAAGATGAGAGTGCTAGCTTTGAGAACAAGCTTGAAGACGATGGATTACCTATCCGTAGAAGGAAAAGTAAGTATCCTTCTTATGATCCGACTGTTGCATGTTCTATTTTGTCCGTAGGAATGAAATTTGACAATGCGAAACTGTTTAAAGAAGCTATCGTCAAGAACTCCATTGTTGAACAAAGGAGTGTCGAATTTATTAGAAATACGAAAGAATTTGTGAGAGCTAAGTATTCGCAACCAAATTATTCATAGAAGATTTATGGTGCACTGAATAGGAAAAGTGGGTTATTCCATATTAGGTCATTGTAGGAGGAACATACTTATTCCATTATATTTGACAATAAAAGGATAACAAGTGTATGGTTGTCGAAGCACTTCTTCAATACTATCAATGCGATGTCCAAGATTAAAAGTCCTTACTTAAAGTAGTTGGTGAAGGAGCAAGTAGGGGTTAATGTATCGAGGAATCGGTACAAAAGAGCCAAGCAGAAGGTGATGAGTATACTGATGGGTCAGTACAAGGAAGAATATGGCCAGGTTTGGGATTATGCTTGCAAATGTATACTTCAAAACCCATCTAGTAGAGTATATATAGAGGTTATTGAGAGACTATTGCCTGATTGTGGGACTAAGTTCGATAGATTTTATGTTTGTTTTGATGCATGCAAATAGGGATTTTTGGTTGGTTGTAGAAAAATTGTAGAATTGGATGGACGTTTCTTGAAGAGTTTATGCAAGGGAGAGTTGTTGAATGCTGTTGGGAGAGATGTCAAGAACCAAATATTTTTAATAGCTTGGGCTGTTGTCAAAGTAGAGACCAAGGACACTTAGTCCTGGTTTCTTAAAAATATAATGGCTAACCTTGAAATAACCAATGGGGAAGGTTGGGCATTCATAATCGACCAACAAAAGGTAATGCCATTTAAAATTGTTGGCCGTTTAATATTAATCGCATATTTTTACTTACAAGTATTTTATGGTTTGAATTATTATAGGGACTTGTTCCTGCTTTAACTGAGTTGATGCCATATGTTGAATATAGAATGTGTGTAAAGCACATATATGCAAACTAGGCAAAGAATTATAAAGGGAATAAACTGCAGAAGCAATTTTGGCATATAGCAAAGAGCACAAACATGGCTAATTTTAGAATAGACAAGTAGGAGTTGTTTCAATTGTCAAATGAAGGTTTTGAAATATTGTTCGAAACGAAACCTAAGCATTGGTGTCGAGCCCTCTTCAGCGAAGAATTCAAGTGTGATATCGTTGACAACAACCTCAGTGAAGCTTTCAGTGGCAGAGTACTAGAGGCTAGGTGTAAACCCATCATTAGCATGCTTGAAGACATACGAGTTATGATCATGACTCGGTTCTATAGACAAAGAGATGAGGTTACAAAGTGGACTAGACAATGTGGTCCTAGGATTATAAAGAGATTAGATGAGAACACAGGCTGCTAGTAGGTTCTGTCATCTAATTTGGAATGGAGATGATGGATATGAAATCATGAATAATGCTGATAAGTATGTCGACCATCTAGAGAGGCAAAAGTGTTTATGTGACATTCCGAAATTCCACCAATTGGAATTTATTGAATAATTGAGTTTTATGAGATGTGCTCGCAGTAAATTCTCGCCCGGAACTGATCATTCCTGGGAATGCTAACCATTAGGGAAAGGCTAATAGGGGAATTATATTCGCGTGACTAAAGAAAATTCGATCGTGAATGGATTTCGACTATTAAATTGCGGAAGTGATATTTTGAGCCACTGTTGGCCGATCCAAGGATAGTTAAGGGTCAGTTCACCACTGTCCTAGTAGTGGATCGCGAATGATTCTGTTGGACCATGAAACAACTTGACGAATGATTCTGAAATTATACCGAACGATCGTATCCCTCGGATCAAGTGATTGATTTTCACGATTTTAATGACAACCGAGATCGTCATGCACTGAACGAACTTGCACGTGACTCGATTTAGTATCATTCATGAGTCGATTCAGCGAATTTCCCCAGCAAGCCGCCTGTTAGCTCGAGAAACGCTCGAGTTGCGTTTAATAGAATTTAATTATTGAATTTTTGCCCAAATTGGATACCGAAAAATTAGGAAGTCATGCCGAAACGTTAGGACGACGTTGCACGTGACACGTGTGTATTTTTGGTGCACTTAAATCCTTCGGAAAAATTCGATTTGGACAAAAAACGGAGAAAGTGATCAAAATATCCCTAAGAGTTATTAAAGGATTAGTTTTGTTGGATAAAGGCATTTTGGTCATTTTAAGCCCAAAGTTGGAAAAGACATATTACCCTTGGATATTTTAAAGCAAGATTCGATCTGAATCGTTGATTTTAAGATTTGATCGAATCTCGGCCGTTGGATCAAAAAGATTTGAGGGGGGTATTTTGGTAATTTGCCATAAAGTTGGTCAAAATTGATTTTTAAGCATTTGACCCATTCTCTCCTCTCCCCTCCCCCATTCGGCAGCCCCCTCCTCCGTGAGCAATCCCCTCCGTCTCAACCATGAGCCTTCCCCCTCCTCTGATCACTCTCTCTCCCTCATGCCCAAGCCGCACCGTCGCCGCCCAAGTCGATCGCCGCCACCCGAGAGCAGTACACCGTCGCCGTCGTCCCCGATTAAGTGCCGCCACTTTCCGTTCTAGCCGCAATAATCTAGAATGCGGGTAAGTCGCGCTCTAAACCCAATTTAGGATTGCGGGTATCGATAGGCGATTTTGGACGAAATCAGGAATAGATTAGGTGCGGAATGGCATGATTTAGAAGTGGGATTAGGTGGCGGGCCTTAGACTTGAAACCATAAAATTTTTATTGAAAAATTCAGAATAATAGTGGGCTGCGAATTACTATTCACGAACTGTGATTTACTGTTCATGGGGCTGTGATTTGTTCGGAACGCAAGTTGGATTTTTAGAACCGATATTTTATGGCGAGAACGTTCTGTGAAGGATCGAAATTAATCTGACGCCGTTTGGTGGGAGAAAAATAGGAATTTACGTGTTGGATGTATATTTTAAATTATTAGTAAATTGTGGTGATTTAATTGAGTATGTTGCTGTGCAATTAAGTGACTGAATATGTTGCTGTGCAATTAAGTGACTGAATATGCTTGTTTGGTGCACATGTGGGCTAGATTGAATTATTTATTGACATTGGTCATGTGAATTGCTGAGTGAGCATGTTTTATGTGTGAAATGATGTATGCAAGGACCACGTGTGTTGGGCCAGTTGTGTGTGATAAACACATGTTGAACATGGACTTGAGTAGAAGGGAAATTGCGGTGTGGCAAGTGATTGTGGAAAGTATGTGAAAGGGTGAAAAAGCGAGATTGGGATAGGGCCGAGTATCATAAACTCGGGTAGCGATCACGTAGGTTTGTTGCATTTGACATAGGCTGAGGCTTGAAAAAGCAAGAATGAGAATCGGTCCGAGACACGATCAGCTCGGATGAGATCGGGATTGGACCGAGGCATTATAAGATCGGGTTCCGATCATATAGGCCTGTCGCATTTGGTGCAAGCTAAGTATTGGATCGCAGTGTACTTGAGGCGTATACGTTTACGCGGGTCACTAGCGAGGATTGTGGAAAGTGATGATGAGAACGAAAGGAACGCACGTCGTGGGAAATTGCATATGCGTGTGATTGTGTGTAATATGACTACTGTTTCATGATTTGGCGCGTGTGAATGTGTTTTGTAATTGTCTGGAGGTATGTGATAGCCTAGGTAAGGTTTAGAGGTGAACTTACTGAGAAGTGTTCTTACGGTTGTTTCAATCAAATATTTCAGAACCCGAACCTAAGCCATGAATCCTCCACCACCGCCACCAAAGCGTTTTGGGGTACCCGTGCACACTGAGTTGGACGTTGTAGAGTTTCCGATGGGCGATAACTTTATCTGGATTAAGCACACTTCCATAATGTTGTAGATGTAGTTCGGTGTGTACCTATATATTTAGTGACTTGTAGTTTTTGGGGCACTTGCATATGTAATGGCTTTGTACCTATAAATATTATGGTCTAAGTTCGGCAATGGGAAATGAAAACGTACATTTTCTCTATTCTCCCCAGTTTTATTTGTCAGAGATTAATTGTTAGTATCCACTGTGGTTGTAAATCTCTGATGGAGACTTTGAGGTCGGCGACATTCTTGGGACGTCGCACTAATCGACCAGGTAAGGGTGTCGCGCACTCGATGGGGATCGGGGCGTGACAGTTTATGTCGAGCTTGGCAACTAACTGGAATTCCTTGTACACATGCCATTTGTGCCATTTAGTTGGAGCAAAGAAAACTCAGGGGATTACTTAGATGATTGATACAAGAAAATCACATATCTTGCTTTGTACCAATTCATGATGTAGCCTATTAGAAGTAGCAAATTCTGCGAGTCAACAAATCATGAAGCCCCTAAACCTTTACCACTAAAGAAGAAAATTGGAGGGCCAAAAAAGAAACGAAGAATGCAAGAGGGAGAGATTTCAACTCAAAGGATAAGCAGGACTGGTGTAAAGATAACGTGCTCCTATTGCCAAAAGAAAAGGCAAAATAAAAAGGGTTGTGCATTGAAAAAATGACATTAACAACAACAACCATAAGTAGGGGTTAATACAAGGCCAGCCCAAGGGCTAATTGAAGGGCTGGTTGGAGGGGTTGATGCAGTGCCAGCTAGAGGACCAGCTTAAGGGGCTGATGTAAGGCCAGCTGTAGGGCCAACTCAAGGGCCAACTCAAGGGCTAACTATTGAGTCGACTGTTAATCAGAAGCTCTACAATTGGTGTTTGTGTTATTTTTTGGGTTGAAGTTTAACTTTGATATGTCTTTATTAAGAAGAAGAAAATCAACTACAAAATTATTGAAAGTAAGGCACCACTGCAAACAAGAGGGGCTCTCAGGAAAAGGTTAAGACAATATGGTTATGACTTTTGTATAGACGAACGTACTGGAATGACTATTTTGAATGTGAGTTTTGTAAGACTCCTGCATTTAATTTATTTATGGTATTTGTTTTTATTGACAATATGGTTATGTTGTTATAGCCTTGGAGAGGTTCAAAAGTGTTTATCTCTCAAGATGGGCCAACTCAAGAGTCAACGGCTATACCTAAAAGGGGAACCCAAGTGGCAAGAAGAAAGACAAGGGGGACGATGCCAAAGACCATTGCTCCGAAAAAGAAGACATCGGGTGCAACTCCAAAACAGCCACCAACAAGGAATCTAACATTAGTTGCATCTCAACCAAGTGATCCTGGCACCAACAATGACTCTACTCAAAGCTCTCATCAAATGACACGGCCTACAAAGAAAATGGCAGCTACTAAGAAAAAGGTACTTGGGACAGCAAGGCCAGTTGAAGAATCTACACATTTAGTTCGAAAGAGTGCAAGAATCATGAATCAAGTCAAATGTCTATTTAAAGGAAAAGGAATTGGGAGGGTTGTTCATATTGACTGATGGGAAGGTACTAAATATGATAGTTTTTGTTTTTTGTTGGGAGGTTGTGCATATTGACTCGTGGAATTGACGTTGTACAGCGTTGAGTTAGTTTAATATGTTTGTTTGGTAGGAAGCCATTGCTTGGATATAGATGTTTTAGTGGGTTATTCATATTGATCAAATGTAAAAACTAAGTTTAATGTCAATGGATCGATGTTTATTTTGTCTATGCTATTGAAATTTTCATATTTTGTTATTGATTATGCTAGTTGTGCTGCTGGTGTGCTAGTTCTGCTGGATGTTCCAGTTGTGCTTGGCTAGTGCAGTGGTGGTGGTGGTGCTGCAGTGGTGGTGCTGCGGTGGTGGTGGTGCTACAATGATGGTGGCATAGTGGTGGTGGTGGTGCTGGTGGTGCAGTGGTTGTAGTCTTGGTGCTAGTGCAGTGGTGGTGGAGGTGGTGCAGTGATGGTGGTGGTGCAATGGTGTTGGTGCTGGTCAACTGGCGATGGTGGTGTAGTGGTGGTGGTGTTGTTTTGGCAAATTTAGGTGATGGTAGTGTTGTGGTTGTGGTGGTGCAGTGGTAGTGGTATTGCTTGGCTGGTATAGGTGGTGGTGGTGCTATGGTTTTGGTGATGTAATGGTGATGGTGTTCCTTGGCTAGTGTAAGTGGTACTGCAATGGTGGTAGTGTGGCTTGACTGGTATAGGTGGTGGTGTTGCTTAGCTGGTATAAGTGGTGCTGCAATGGTGGTAGTGTAACTTGACTGGTGTAGGTGGTGGTGGTGGTGCTATAATTGTGTTGGTGTACTGGTGGTGCACTGGTGATGGTGGTGGCACACTGGTAGTGCTGGTGCTTGGCTAATACAGTGCTTGGTGAAGGTGTTCAGGGTGCTTGGCTGATACGGGATTTGGTGCTGGTATTGGTGGTTGTGCTGGTGCAGGGCTTAGTAGAGGTGTTGTTGGTGCTTGGCTGATGCGAGGCTTGGTGATGGTGGGCTGGTGCATGGCTTGCACCAGTAGTTATATGTGCTAGTGCGAGGTACAAGCTGCTGGTGCGCTAGTCCACCAACTCTGTGTTGGTGAAGCTCATAGGCATCTTATGCTTGCACCAGCTATGTATTGGTGCAAGCACAAGATGCAATCTGTGCCCACACATAGTTGGTGCAAGCAACCACACCAGTTATGTGCTTGTTGCTGGTGCGGTACCAGTGAAACAAATACAACAATAACTAGCACTTAAGTAGTCACTTTTTAATAATAACTAGCACTTAAGTGATCAGTTTTTACCATGATTGACATTTAAGCGATCACGATTGGCACTTAAATGATTAGTTTTAGAAAAACTTGGCGCTCAAACAATCAATATTTACAACGTATGACACTGAAATAAGGACTTCTGAACTTGGTACCACTCCTTCATTTGACAAGTGTTTGCAGCAACAATTGCAGCAAATCAACATCCCATTACCAGCAAACGCTGCAACAAACAACTACCATTAATACCAACAAATTATTGCAGCAATCCAAACATTTCAAGCAAAACTAAGCAAATAAGAATTGAAAATACACAACTAAGCAAGATAACTTGTAAATGCTCACAATCAATGAATTTTAACTTTCCATTTCCACCATAGATTGCAGCAAATTTTTGTTCCATACAAAATAGGCTAATGCAACTATAGTTACAAATTACCCAATACAAGTACATATACCACTTATCTTCAACTATGGTAGACTGAGAAACTTCTTCTTATCACTCTCTTTACATTTGACCATAAAATAGGATATACAACATAATAACAACACTATCAATGCTCGATAAAACTTCCTTTCAATTTTTATCCTTGAAACTTTCTTCTTCAAATGGTTGGCCAAAGATGCTAAAGCCTTCATTTCAGCTTGCATTGAGTCCACATCCTCCAATTCGTCCATTAATGTAGGTGGAGGTTGATGGCGTCCTTCAAATAGCTCCAAGATCACATTTATCGCTCGACCGGAGAATTTCGCATCAACTCATTTAAAATATTTGCACTTTTAGCCTTCTCTATACATGGTGCAACCATTAAATCTTCTTCCGGGATTTAACTGAGTCCAAGATGTTTTTATTGGACTTGGTAACCCACAAAAACAGTAACATTTAGCCTCTTGTTCGCTTTGTTGAAATGAATTTGAGTCACTACCAAGCTGCTGCTCTCTATTTGCAAGATTAAGCTCGTAACTTTGAGGGCGAATCAAAATAGGGTTTCAATTGGGAAGAAGATAGCCGGTTAGGGTTGCAAATTGGAGGATTCTCTTTCAATTTGGGGATTTAGGATTCTTATTTGAGGGAAAGAGTACTAAACGGCATCATTTTAGGGATAAGATGCTGACTGGAGTCTCTAGCGAGCCACGTCGGCTTAATAAACTAATAAAAAAAGGTTACGTCGGATTTCCAGCCAAACCGATCGGAGTTGATACTGAAATGAGCGATTTCAAAAAATTTGACACTGAAGTAATCCAAAAGAAACTTTTGGCACTAAAGTGAACTTCTTATATAAGTTTTTACATTTCTGCTGAATTCTTCAAAGCTGAGTTTTGTAGGAGCGTAGAAAGGCATTGAGGTAGGTAAATGAAGATGACAACCATGCACGCATGTTTGTTCGAATCGATTCAATTAGTCTACCTAGCAAAAGAATTCAATGAGTATAGTTACCAAGAAATATTCAATTATTATATGAACATAACTATTTGAAAACAACTTGATATTGATTCCAGAAATATTTAACGAGAATCCCAAATTAGTACAGAGAAACGACAGATCCAACACTGCTGGAAATATCTCCTGTAGCCACTACATTTTGGTCCCTTTTATTTTGTCTCGAAGAACGTTATGTAATTCAGAACAATAATAAGCAGATGAAAAGAGAGTAAAAGTGTAACATACTGCAGCAAAACATTGGAATTGATGATGGTCGAGGACGTTGCTTCCTTGTAATTCCGACTCGAATGCATGCGCAAACCCTTCTTCAAGTGAACGACCGAACTTCCCGAGCAGGACTTTGGCAAATACTAAACCTAGGAAAAGAGAGGAACAAATATTAGGACTGAGCGACGGACTGAGATCTGACGGCAGAGGACGACACCGCTGTGACACTGTAAGAATCATCATCACCATGTTGAGCCAGGAACAGCGCCAAAAAGACACAGGATCGTCGATTCTGCTTCTCCTCTCTTACGCTGGTTGTGTTGGCTAACACTTTTTGTCCACATAATTGACGTAACTGAGAGCCTAGCTCTTGCGAGATTGGCACAGCAGCAGAAGAACTGCAGAGGATAGAGCGAGTGCAAACTTGATCTCCGCCATGGAGTCACAAAAATCTCTAGGTCACGAAGAAATAGTCGAAGCAAACTCTTGGAGACAAGACTGGTTTTACCGCTTCATCTTCATTGTATTGGGAGCACAAGTAATTCTAGCAGAAGAGAAGACAGGATGCAACACAATGGCCCCAGCCACGTAATTCATGTTTCCGCAGGTCAGGCTCTTTATGGATTGAAACATCAGCAGGCGAATAATAGAAGAAAGGGTCGAGCATGAACGTAATCTCCACCACCGAATCGCCGACACTGCGAGTTATGTAGGAAACTTTGTTTGGGTACGAACTTGTGAGAGGAAGAGTGAGTGTCGATCGCGTGGATGGCGATGTTACGTGTACGAAGGATGCAATTGCGGAGGTCAAGGTTCTTCCGGCGCAAACTAGACTTGATCAAACAACGGGTTGCACTTATCGCTCTTTCTTTTTCTCCAAGGTTGTCCCCAAGAGCACGAGTCCATGGCTCATGTTAGGACTCGATGTATGTGGCGCTGGGGGACTGCTTTGCGAGAGATTAATCGGGGCTCAAAAGTTCCTATCGTGTCGTAGATGATTTCAGTCATCTTCCCACCCTCATCCTATAGTCGCACAAATTACTTCATCTCCCTCCCTTCAGAATTGTTTTCCTATTTATCCTTTTTGCTGAGTAATAGGGGTTCAATCTTTACTTTGCGAGGAAAAAAATTTATAGTTCCGTAAAAGAAAAACGAGTGGAAGAGTAAAAAACATTATATTTTGTTAGAGAAGTTGGTAATTTAAAATAATCAATAAACATGGCTTGGTAAGGTAGCAATTTAATGGAAGCGTAATCACTCTAATCAGGCTTTGTAATTTCTAAAAAGAGGGGAGGAATTTAATGGATTGATAGTAAAGTCAATAAAAGTTAGTAAGTTAATAGAAAAATTGACAGTAAGGTGCTCAAATAAGAGTTGGTAAACTAAAATTAGTCATTTGGTAGGAGAAAAGCTTGTAAGCCACACATAAGAATTGATATATATATAAGGCGTTAAGTATAAAAAGAGACAAAAGATGATAAATAACAACACTTAATTAAATTAAAAAAAAAACAAGTAGCAACTCAAAGTTGATGACCCAGATGATCTAATCGACTTGGCAATTCACTAAAATAAAGATTGGTTAATCCATATTAAAGAGACGGTAAGTTTAAGGCGGTTGATAAGAGATAAGTTGATAATTTCATAAAAGTATTGCTAATTATCCACGAATCGGGTGTTTTATTTTAACATTTAAAAACTTTTTATCAGAAACCTACCACTAAAGAAAAGAAAATATCAAGAATGGTAAGAATCATCCAACCTAAAATCGGCCTTCAAGAGCCTCATGAAAACAACCACCAAGATAGAACAAACTAGTAAAGGACGAAATAATACAATCCCAGCACCGAATTGATCATCTTCAATTTTCAATAAAAATAAATCCGACACTACTACTGCATGCTAACCCTAACTAGTTCTTTCTTGGGGTTCTATTGAATCTAGAATCCTAACACAACCAACCAAGGAGAAGAGAGAAGAGACCAACAACTGAACTGAGCGACTGGCCAGACCTGATGGCGGAGGACGCTGTGCTTCCGGGCATCGGCATCGGCATCGGCATCGTGATCACAGGGCTTGGGTTTAACCCAGGGACTGGTTCGGGCTCATGGATGGGTTCAGGTTCGATGATGGGGATGGGTTCCGGTTCCGGTTCAATGATGGGGACGGGTTCAGGGTTCGGTGATGGCTCCGCTCAACCTCATGTTGAGGCTGGTCCTATCTCCTTCTCTGGTTCTCTGGTTTCCCCGGCCAGCAGCCAACTCGAGCCAATCTTCCGCGCATCTGTAGTTCGGGATCTCCAGGGGTCGGCACAGCGGCAGCAGCATGAGGACCGCGAGGAAGAGGGCGAGTGCGAACTTGATGACCGCCATTAGAACTTGCGAAAGCTTACGATCTGCGTAGACAAAGTTAGACGAGAACTATGATCTGGAGAAGGAGAGTCGCAATGTCTTTGATGGTGAATGATTTGTACGTACGTAAAGGCGAAGGCTTTTAAGGAGAATCCGCTCTGATGTTTTTCCGAATGCAAAGTGGAGAAGTTCGTGATCTCTATCTATCATCACTGAAAATACGAATTATCATCTAAGATTGGAGAGATTGAATTTTAGTTTCTATTTAGCTAAACAATTACTGAGAGATAAGTTCTACGGAAATACATTTTTTTATTTCGGGGAAAACCTAAAGAAATTGATAACACTTGGCATTTGATGATTGGCTAATGGATGGATGAGAGCTGCTCCTATTTTTAAGATATCTCAACAATTTTCTTTCAAATACAAATGCGTAAATTCGTGTTTTTATTTTATCTCTCATCTTTTTCAATATTACATTTAAATGTTTTAAATACTACAACGCCTTTCCAAAAGCAATTTTAAATCTCGAAATATGTTTGTCTTTCCATAAATATTTACGCAATTTTTTTTTCACCGTGCAGTTTTATCAATAATTCCTTTTCATCATTCATATATATATCATAGCAGAATATCTATTTCTTGCCATTCTGACTCAGTTTTTGGTGAGTCTGTGTTATGCATTTCTTTTTGACTTCTGAGCTTCTTGTAAAGTGCAGCTCTTTTTCCCACCTTGCATAGCGTTTGTCTCAATGAGGCAAAGAAAATAGGAGTATGGTGGATGAGTTACTGGTTTTGCCAGCACTTTCTCTTCACTTTGCAAATAGCGACGGCAGCCGGACGGGTTCTTGAGGGATTGTCGATACTGTCCCGAACCCGAACCCGAACCCGGACCCGGACCCGTCCCATTAAGTTTACGCATCACAAATCAGGATTGGGAGTTATGGAACTAGAGCATCCAATAATTTTTGGAAGTGGGTTTGGTGCGAATGCAGAAAGGTAACGAGGAAAAAATCAATTCAATTAGTCTATCTAGCAAATAAATTCAATGAGTACATATTTACCAAGAAATATTCATTTATACATGAACTTTGAAAAGAACATGCTATTCGTTCCATAAACATTTGACGAGAATCCCAAACCAGTAGCAGCTGAAAAGAGAGAAAAGATGCAACAGAATGCGGCAAAACATTGGACTTGATTTGATGGTCGAGGGTGTTGCTTCCATGTAATTCTGACCCGAATGAGTACGCAAACCCTTCTTCAAGTGAACGATCGAACTTCCCGAGCAAAAGGACTAAGGCAATACTAAACCAAGGAAAAGAGAAGAACAAATATTAGAACCAAGCGACAGACTGAGATCTTGACGGTTGAGGACGGCATCGTTGTGACACTATTAAAAGTCATCACCACCGTGTCGAGCCGGGTTCGTCGATTCTACTTCTACTCTCTTTTGCTGGTTGTGTTGGCCACCACTTTTTGTCCACATAATTCGCATAACTGAGAGCCCAGCTCTTGCGAGATTGGCACGGCTGCAGAAGAACTGCAGAGGAAAGAGCGAGCGCAAACCTGATCTCTGCCATGGAGCCACGAAAATCTCTGGGTCACGAAGGAATAGTCGAAGCAAACTCTCGGAGACAAGACTGGTTTTACTAGCTCCATCTTTGTTGTGTTGAGAGCACACGTAATTCTAGCAGAAGAGAAGGCAGGAGGATGCAACACAATGGCCCTAGCCACATAGTTCAAGCTTCCGCAAGTCGGGCTCTTTATAGATCGAAACATCAGCAGACGGATAATAGAAGAAAGGGTCGAGCATGAATGTAATCTCCGCCACGGAATCGCCGACGCTGCAAGTTGTGGAGGAAAAAGGGCGCGTGTCAATCGCGTGGATAGTTATGTTATATGTATGAAGAATGCAATTGAGGAGGTCTAGGTTTTTCTGGCGCAAACTGGACTCGATCGAAGAGCGAGCTGCACTCGTCGATCTTTCTTTTACTCCAAGGTTGTCCCTAGGAGCATGGGTTATCGGCTCGTGTTAGGACTCGATGTACGCGGGACAGGAGGACTACTTTGTTAGATATTATTGGTCGGGGCTCAAAAAGTCCTATCGAGTGGAGGATTTCATTTTCCCACCCTCATCCTATATACGCGAAAAATTACTTCATTTCCCTCCCTTCAGATTATTTTCCTATTTATCCTTTTGGCTGAGTAATAGGGGTTCAATCTTCATTTTACGAGGCACAATTTTTTTTTTTGGTAACCAAGGATCCACCACCATTCCCCGGGGACGAGCCCACATAGGTAATCGGGGTGCCTATACCTTGGAGAAGACTAACCCAGCAACTCATCGCCAGGGTCCCTTACTTAAATTACGAAACTGAGCGGGGATTTGAACCTAGAACCTCTCTGAGGGAAGGAAAATGCCCACCAACTCGGTCATGCGCAGGTGGGTTTATTATTCCGTAAAACAAAAATCGGATTTTCTCCGTAGTGGTGAATTTTAATTAATTGTTGATAAGTGCCAAGTAACTTGGTAGTAACTTATTTGATATTTCTACAAGATTACCGGCTTTTTTTTAGTTTGCAAATGATCGATTATCCTACTAACTTCCCAACTATTACTTGCATAACTTACCAACAATTCAAATTAATCAAACTCCTATATGAAAGTACCAACGTAAATTAGAGTGAATTACCAACTTTTGTCATATTAAATTACCAACTACTTTTGAGTTACCAATTCCCAATTGAATTACTTAGCAAAGCTAAATTTTTTTAATTTACCGACTTTCTATTGAGTTACATCTTTTATTAGCCTTAAACATTTAATATCTTTATTACCAACCTAAATTAGTATAACCCACTAAGTTTTTTCCCATTATATTTCACTTAGTATTCGGTTAACAAAAGTCATTTAATTTACTTACCGATATTTGTCCGTTTTCTTCTAATTTGCCATTTTTTAAATAGTTTACAAGACTTATTTGCATTTCTTATTAACGCCTTAAATTTACCAACACTATTTAGAAATTATCAAAGTTGATAAATGATAACAATACTCAATTAACTTTTAAAAAAACAAATAGTGACTCAAAGTTGATGAACCGTATATATGATCTAATCGAATTGGTAATTTGCTCAAATAAAGATCAGTGAATCCATATTAAGAGTCAGTAAGTTTAAGGTAGTTGGTAGGAGAGAAGTTGATAATTTCGTAAAAGTATCGGTAATTATCCACAAATCGGGCTTTTTTTGTGGCTTTCAAAAACTTTCTATCAGAAACCTACCACTACAGGGAAAAAAAAAATCAAGAATGGTAGAATCATACACCTAAAATCGGCCTTCACGAGCCTCGTGAAAACAACCACCACAGTAGAACAAACTAGTAAAGGACGAAATGATACAAATCCGAGAACCGAATAACTTCTTCTTCACCTTCCTATTTGCTTTCCGATACATCAATTGATCATCTTCAATTTTCTTTTGTGATAGGCCTAAACAAGAACTTCTAATATTTTCTTTCAATATATATATAGGGAAAATGATTCACAAGTATTATGACTTTAGAATTCCAAAATTTATGTACTGAGCTCAGTGCTTGATCACTTGAGTGTTATATAACTTTTCAATTAATAGTGCCATAAATAATTCAAAATGTTCAGCATCGGTACCCTTTTTTTAGAAGTTATGGAACTCATGTGGTTGGAAAAAAAGTTAGAATGTTTAAAGGCCATACGAAAGTTATGGCACTCTTTTGCCCGATCCATGCAAGACTCATTACAACTGCCAACATCATGACCATGTATTACAGAAGTCTACACGCAATGAAACGCAAAAACAGGACTGCATGAAGATAAAGGGAACCAGATAATCAAAGAGTCCAAATTAATTCAGGAGTTATAAGAAAAATAAATACGACACTACAACCAACCCTAACTTGTTTTTTTCTTGTGGGTTCTATTCAATCTAGAATCCTAGCACACCTAACCAAGGTAAAGAGAGGAAGAAACAAAGGAACCGGGCGACGGGCGAGACCTGACGGCAAAGGTCGCTGTTCTTCATGCCAGAAATTCGGGCTCATCGACAGGTTCGGGTTCGTGTTCAGGGATGGCTCCACCCAACCTCCTCATGTTGAAGCCAGTCCTATCTTCTTCTCTGATTCTCTGGTGTCGCCGGCCAGCAGTCAATTCAGGCCAATCCTCCGCGCCTTGGTAGTTGGGGACCTCCAAGGGTCGGCACAGCGGTAGCAGCAGCACAAGGATCGCGAGGGAGAGGACGAGCGCGAACTTGATGACCGCCATGAGAACTTTCAAAAGCTTACGAGCCGCGAAGACAAAGTTAGATGAGAACTATGATCTGGAGAAGGAAGAGTTGCAGCGTCTTTGATGGCGAACGATTTGCATTTAAAGGCGATGGCTTTGAAGGAGAATCTGTTTTGAGATTTTTCCGAAAGCAAATCGGAGAGATTGAATTTCAGGGTCTATTCGGCTAAACAATCTTCACAAAATAAGTTTTGTATTTTTTTTAGGGGATAAGTACAATAAAAGTCCTAAAACTTATCACGAAAGTACAATTGAGTCTTGAAATTTTTAAAAAGTGCAATCAAGTCCTAAAACTTGTTGCGAAAGTGTAATTGAGTTGTAAAAATTTCAAAAAGTGCAATCAATGTAAAGACTTGATTGGACAAGTTTAAGACTTGATTACACTTTTTAAAAGTTATAGGATTTAATTATACTTTATGATAAATTTTAGGATTTAATTACACTTTTTGAAAATTTCAGAATTTAATTGAACTTTCATGACAAGTTTTAGGACTTGCAATGTACTTATTTTTTTTTTATTATAGAAAAACCGATGAAATTAATGACACTCGGCACTTGATGATTGGTCAATGCAAGGACACGTTATCACCTAGAAGAACCTAAAAATCTATCTTTTCATTGACGTATTCAATTTCTCTCTTTGCGAGCCATCGTATAACGTCTTGCGGATGTGTATCACTTTCTGTACTATTACATACTGTAAAAATCCCTTCCTATTTTTATGGGATTTTATTCTCTCTTTTTTTTTTTATTTTTTTAATACGAATGCTTGTAATCCTGAATATTTTTCATACTACTATAACTTCCCTAAAAATATTTAAAATCTCGAAATATTTTTATCTTTTCATTAACGTTTTCACAATGTATTTCTAATGTGTAGTGTTGCGCGTGATTTCTTTTCATTATTTAATGGTTTAAATGCTTCGTAACATGTAATTATACTCAATCTTCCAAATGGCAATTTCTCGCACGCGAAGCGAGTGCACATTTACTAATCCCTAAAAAGAATAATTATCACTAAAATACCATGTTGTTTTAAATTAGAAAATTATCAAAACAATTCTAAATTTATTGCAATTGTGCCAATTCAATCCATTCAATTAATTTTGGCCGCTCGGTGATGATGTGGATGCTAGCCAACGCTGACGTAGCAATTTTTTAATATTATTTTTTTCGAAATTTTTAAATAATTTTCTTTTCTTTTCTTTTCCCTTTCCTTTTCTTTTTCCCTTTTTTTTTCCCCTTCACTTTCATCTTTAACCTCTGGCCGATCGCCAGCGAGGTCGGCCTCGCTGACCACTAGCCAAGCTCAACCTTGCCAGATCTTGCGAGGGCTCATCCTCGCCATCGTTGGCGAGGTTGGCTTCGCCTACCCCTGGCGAGGTTTGACCTTGCTATTACTGGGCGAGGCCGACCTTGCTAGTTGCCGACGAGGACAAGCCCTCGTAAAATCTGGGGAGTTCAAACTCGTCGGCAATTGGCGAGGCTGACCTCGCCAGCGACGGCGAGGACGAGCCCTTGCTAGTGACGACGAGGACGAGCCCTCGCTAGGGGCGGGCGAGGCAACCTCTATGAGGGCTCGTCCTCGCTGGCAATTGGCGAGGTCGACCTCGTCCAATGCCGGTGAGGTCGAGCCTTGCCAGTAGCCGGTAGGGCTGACCTCACCAGCCCCCGCCTTTGGCCGGTCTCCGGTCGATGACTGGCCAAAGGTTAAAGATGAAGATGAAGGAAAAAAAAGAAAGGGAAAAAGAAAAGAAAAGAAAAAATACAAAAATAAAATACAAAATTTGAAAAAATAAAATTAATATTAAGAAATTGCTACCTCAGCATTGGTCGGCCAGTCGATATCCACATTAGCGCCGGCCAGCCAAAATTGGCCGGATGGACTGAATTGGTACAAATGCAAAAAGTTTAAGATTGAATTAGCACAATTACAATAGGTTTAGGATTGTTTTGATAATTTTCCCTGTTTTAAGTCATGGAGGGAGAAAGCACCAATTCATTCAATATTCATCTATTGAATGTGATGAGGTAAAAGTTGATCATAAGTTAACCCTAAATCCAGACCCAAATCTTTCTTCTTATTTTTTTGACAGCAATATATGAAAAGGAGGTCCATAGTTTCAACTTTTAACTACTTTTGTAAGGCGACACGCATGGCTAAATTCCTGCACTCGGATCGTTGCTAGCGTGTGAGAAAATTTTCAGCCATTTACATGCGCACTCGAAGATAATTATGCAATCGAATTTCCATGTCGAGCGATGAATGTGTAAATTATTTTGAAATCGGGCAATAATGGACCGAATATAAAGTGGGCACGATAGGTCTCTCCCTTCTCTTTGTGGCATACAAAGCATTTCTGTATTTATCAAGCAATTTTATTTTATTTTTCATGGGCAACATTTGTGGTCCAACAACCATATGACTTAGCAACGTCATATGCTACCTACAAATGCGTGCTAACAGCAAATTAAATCGCCAAACACTGTCCACAATGATGGGGTGTATCGCAAATCGAATGAGAACGATCACGCGGAGAATAGAAGAAAATTAAATGATGTACGAGTTTACCCAGGTTCATCTCCCAAATAGGGCTACGTTTTGCAAAGGGATTCCACTATGATTAAGGTTTACAACCACAGTTACTCGTTATAATGATCTCTCATACGAGTATTATATATATAGAACTTAAAATGGGCCCAAAGCCTAAGCCTATCCGAATTCCTTTAATCCCACGACAAACGGATTAGTGGGGAGTGGAACCCTCGCCTGCTGTCTGGCCAGTGGGATCCCCGTGTCGAGTGTCCCTGAAGTATTCGCCAATTCCAACACACGAAACATGATATCTAGCCCCCCAAAAAAGAAAACTCCTAATTTTCAGGTGTGAGTTGTGTTTCGTGACATTCAAACTTGGGGGGGAAGCAAACAATAGACCAAGGGAAGGAGAGGAACTATCGACGGACCTGTGCATCAACCGGCGAGACCTGATGGCTGAGGACCCCTGAGTCCCGGGAATAGGTCTTGCTACACACCCTGGCATCGGCCAGATGGGGACCTCCAAGGCTCGGCACTGCGGCGGCGGCAGCAGCACCACGAGGATCACGAGGGAGAGGACGAGCGCGAACTTGATGAC
The DNA here is from genome assembly GCA_031216285.1 of Syzygium syzygioides. Taxonomy (NCBI): domain Eukaryota; kingdom Viridiplantae; phylum Streptophyta; class Magnoliopsida; order Myrtales; family Myrtaceae; genus Syzygium; species Syzygium syzygioides. Next base: position 36,208,158 of record CM062244.1, on the reverse strand, counting down.
GACCGCCATGGGAACCACAAGAAAGTTTGCGAGCTGCTGCGAAGACAAAAGTTAGATGAGAACTATAATCTGGAGAAGAAAAACGCAGTTGCATTTAACGGCGAAGGCTTTGAAGGGAGAACCTGTTCTGAGATTTTTCCCAACGCAAAGTGGAGAAGCTGGTGATCTCTAGTTTCACTCCAGTGTCTATCCAGCTAAACAATCTCTTCGAGATAAGTTTCATGAGAATATATTCTTTCCGGGAGAAAAACCGAGGAAATCGATAACACTTGGCACTCGATGATTGGTCAATCGACGGACACGTCAGCGCCTAGGAGAGCCTGAAAATCTCTCTTTTCGTTGACATATTCAATTTCTCTATCTTTTGGGAGCCCATTGTATAAAGGCCCTCCTAATTCTTTATGACATTTTAATTTATCTCTCTTTTTTTTCCAACAGAAATGCTTGTAATTTGAATATCTTTCATGCTACCACCACTTCCCTAAAAATATTTCAAATCTCGAAATAATTTTCTCTTTTCGTTAACGTTTATACAATCCCTTTATAATGTGTAGTTTCATGTGTGATATTTAATCGTCGTTTAAATGCTGCGTAACATATGATTTGGCTTAATCTTCCCAAATATCAATTTCTCGCGTGCATGCAAAAAGCGCGTACGCATTTGCTAATCAGTAGAAAAAAATAATTATCACTAAAAAACAATGTGGTTTTAAATCCTGGAGGGAGAAAGCACGAATTCATTCAATATTCATCTATTGAAAGTGATGAGGTGAAAATTGATTATAAGTTAACCCTAAATCCAGATGATCCAAATCTTTCTTCTCATTTGTGGACAGCAATATGTGATAGGAGGTCCATAGTTTCAACTTTTAACTACTTTGAAAGCAAGCATTAAATTTAAGCAAAAATATAAATAGGATAAGAAACTTAAAACATAAAAAGGAAAATTTCACATTATTTCCACTTTAATTAAAGGAAACAGTGATAATTTCACTGATATGGCGACTTGCCATGTAGGATGTCCGGTGATCACTGAACTGTCACGTTAGCGGTTTTCGGCGAAAATTGACCAGAAGAACTATTTCGAAATTTCACGCAAAGATTTATAACTAAATTGGTAAAATTAAAAAAAAAATTGTGACTAAAATTGACATCCGCACACTATGTTCAGGACCGATTGGGTATTTTTCCCCTAAAAAGACAAACTTCACATTGCCATAATTGACAATGTACACAAGTTGTTAGCATTAATGGATTTTGTAATCATGATGAAAATTGGTTTATCTTTTTATTTGAGTGCTTTTCACAGCTTATGTAGTCTCCGTTATAATTGGTACTTGTGCAAGATGAAGATATTTGTCTACCGTTCGAGCGTAAGAACCGCCTAACCAAGGTTTAGGAAAAAAAAACTAATTGAAATATACAAAAAGCATTCCATCGATATGATGTGTTGTGCATAGGTTGCGAAACCCTTTCTTCCTCACTCCCGCTAGAGGTCGCAACAACCCGCTAGAGGAAGAAGAAGAAAGGAAGGCAAAAAAAATAAAGAAGAAAAAGAAAAAGAAAATAAATAAATAAATAATTCGAAACTAAAATAAAATATTATTAAAAATTATCCACATCAGCACCGGCCGGCCAAAATTGGCTAGATGGACTAAAACGGCACAATTGTAAAAGGTTTAGGGCTGAATTGGCAAAAAAAAAGTTTAGAATTGAATTGGCACAATTATAATAGGTTTATGACTGTTTTGGTAATTTTTCCATTATGAAATTGTATACGTAAAATATTATGCATGATCATATTTTCAGGATTGCAAAAGAAAATGAGCAGTGTGTTCGAAAGATGGTAGACACAAATTAAAAATCATAAACCTATTTCATAAATGTCAATTCAGTCTAAAATTTTAGTTTGACAAATTAGTCTTAAACCTTTTGGCGATTTGGTAATGCAGTTTCTCCGATCAATTTCTGTTGGTAATCGCTAACGTGAACGATAACCATCATTTATGCTATAGCCGGCGCTTATATGGATAATTTTTACAATTATTTTTAAATTTTTTGAATTTTTTCTGTTTTTCCTTTTATATTCTTTCCTTTTTGTATTTTTTTTCCTATTTCCCTTTGACGATCACAAGAGCCTTAGCAATGGGCGGCGAAGGGCAATAGGGAAAAAGGAAAAAAAAAAAGAAACAATTCATAATTTTAAAAAAAATTATAAAACTTGTCCACGTCAGCGTTGATTGGCGCTGACCATGGCACGTAGTATAGCTGGCATTGACTCGAACGCCATGTCGGCAATTTCCGATCAAACTTAGCCAGAAGGATTATATTTGCAAATCGTCAAAAGATTTATAAATAAATTTGTCAAATTGAAAAGTTTAGGACTGAATTGACATTCGTACAATAGATTTATGACTTTTCCAATAACTATTCCGATGAGATTTATGGAGAAAACAGATCATAAAAAAGAAGAAGAAGAAACCACATTGATGAGAAATAGAGAGATGAAAAGACGGGGAAATAAATCAAAGAAAATGATTAAGTCGTTTACCTAGTCTAAACTTATTATTTTCCGTCCGTGAAAAGACGCTTTTCCTTTTCGTTGATCAAGTGGTTTTCCATCATCCAAACCCTGGAAAGTCCGACAACTCTATTTCCCAAACGACTCTTGAAACAAGCTGATCCTTTGCTCATTTTTTTCTTTTGTCGACATCATCGACCAAGAAAATGATTAGGTCGTTTGTTTTCCGTCCCCCAAAGACGATTTCTGTCAATCTCGATTGATTTTTCGTCATCCAAACTCCGAAAAGTCTGAAAACTATCTTTCCAAAATAATTTTCGAAACAAACTGATCCTTCGTTCATTTTTCTTTTGTCGATATGACTTATTAGCTACATTGCTCGTCACCAAATAAATGAAAACTAATATATACGAAACCCACAGTCTTTCTCAGGACGAAATTTTACAGCAACAAACTTTAAACATAAGTGCACAGAAGAAGGCCCAGCAACTGCCTAATTCCTAATTGCAGGTTGCTGTCTTCTCTTTTTTCTGTTTTCCAGAGCTGTGTTTCCCGGCATTCAAACCAGAGTCGAAGCAGACAGCAGGCCGATGCAAAGAGAGGAACAGGCAGCGGCAGTGGCGAGCAGCGACGGGCGAGGCCCGATGGCCAAGGACCTTCGGGTCCCGTTGCTGGTCTTATGTCCACCCACGTGTACCGGATAGATCATACTGCCGCCTGCGTAACCGCCGCCGCGGCCGCCCCCACCGCCACCGCCGCGGCCGCCGCCACCTCCGCCCTTCTTCACGTGGACGTTAATCTCTCTCGCTTCCCTGCTGATGGTCTTATCCGCAGGCTCGGCGCTTCCGCAAGCGCTAGCCGAGCTCTCGGGAGATGGAGACAGCAACAGGAGGATGACGAAGGAGAGGGCGAGCGCGAGCTTGATCCCGGCCATCGAGATCACGGAGATCGACTCCTCGATCGGATCGCGGCGGAAGGCGATTTCCGCGTAGGGAAAAGGTCTGGGGATTCTTTGTCTTTCGATGGTGATGTTGCACGTATATTTAAAGGGATGATGAAGAAGAAGAAGAAGAAGAAGCAGTTGGCGATTCTCCGGTGCAATTGATTTCAGTTGGACCGCATTACTACTTTTGGAAACAAGAACTGATCCCATAAAGAACGGCAAGTACATTATCAAGAACAGACCTCATGTACGTCATCTTCTAGAACATTGCGGTTGGTTTCCTCGTCGCGAACAGATTCGTGCGCACACGTCGAAAATGGACAAATTCAATTAGAACTCAGTAAGCGCGCAGGTGAGAAAATAAAGTCCTTTCCTCTCGAGAAAGAGCTAGGCAGAGACCGAACGGATGTCCGAGGCTCGATTCCGGTATCGCTTCCGACGGTCCGGATTCGATTTGGCACGGGACGGACCGCGTCAGAAAGAAGTGAGATAGGCTCGTTATAGCGTCGCGGCAACACAACAGGGAGATCAAAATGGAAAAAGATTGGAGAAGTTACACGTCTCCGTCGTAATAGTCGTTTATTCAACACTGGCTACACCACACGCAATGTTGAAGAAATGCCGGAAAAGTTGCCCAATCGGTTCTCAATATACTGTGTAGATATCGATTCGGTTCTAAACTTTTTAATTTTATCAATTTAGTTGTAAATTTTCACGCGGAATTCCGATGTTATCCTTCCGGTTAATTTTTACCGAAAACCGCTGACGTGATGATCTGATCATCTCAATAGGCTTACGTGTCGCGCGCCATGTCGACGAATCCCCGACGAAAATTGGTCGAGAGGGCAATATTGAAATTTCACGTGAAGGTTTAAGACTGAATTGACGAAATTAAAAAGTTTAGGATTGAATTGGCAAGAGTACTATAAATTTATGATTGATTGGACGGTTTCTCTCAAAATTCCCATAAGCTATGACCGTCCAATATGGGTTGTATTTCTTTTGAAAAGTCACTAGCTAATAAAATTAATGTGACGCGTAAATAAAAGTTAGGATTAATACCACGAAAAACCCTAAACTAGTATACTTGTGACAGATTTATCGCAAACTATTTTTTTGACCATAAAAAACCCCAAATTGGTACATCTGTGACAATTTTATCCCGAACTATTTTTTTGACCACCAAAAACCCCGAATTGGTACACCTATGATAATTTTACCCCTAACTAATTTTTTAATATTATTTTTTTTTTATTTTTTCGAATTTTTTTAGTTTTTCTTTTCTTTTCTTTTTCCTTTCCTTTTTTTTTTCCTTCATCTTCAACCTCTGGCAGATGAGGTTTGCCCTACCGGCCGCCGGCGAGGCCGACCTCGCCGGCAACTGGCAAGGTTGGCCTTGCTCCACCCCTGGCGAGGGGTTGTCCTCGCCGTTGCTGGCAAGGTTCGACCTCGCCGCTTCTAGGCGAGGTTGACCTCGCCAGTTGCAGCGGGGTCGAGCCTTGCCACCGATAGTGAGGACAACCCCTCGCCGACAACTGGCAAGGTCGAACCTCGCCAGGGGTGGGCAAGGCCGACCTTGCCAGTTGCCGGCGAGGTCGACCTCGCCGTCGGCCGGCGGGGCCGACCTCGCCGGCCAAAAGTTAAAAATGAAGGAAAAAAAAAAAGAAAAGGAAAGGAAAAAGAAAAGAAAAGAAAAACTAAAAAAATTCGAAAAAATAAAAAATAATATTAAAAAATTAGTTATGGGTAAAATTATCACAGGTGTACCAGTTTGGGATTTTTGGTGGTTAAAAAAATAGTTCGGGGTAAAATTGTCACAGATATACTAGTTTGAGGTTTTTTATGGTCAAAAAAATAGTTTGGGGGTAAATCTGTCACAAGTGTACCAGTTTAGGGTTTTTCGTGGTATTAACCCTAAAAGTTATACCTTTTGATGAAGAGTTAGTTAACAGAAAAACATCATTATCGTTTAGTCCTCGAAGAAAATTCTTGCGGGTACAACGAAATGTTCGGCTCATAGTCCGTCGAATCCAACATGATATGTTGACATAATACCTCTTATCGATGCAAAAAACTTCTTTAGGTATGTCGTGGTAGCATACTAATGTTCCGCTTGACATAGCAATTTCACAAAAGATGTTCTCATCGATTTGAACCCGACCGACGTTGTTGGCAAGTTGGCATACTTCTTTTTCGATCACCCATATTGTGGGAAATCGAACTAAGAACCTCTAATGGTGAAATACTTGGTACATTTATACGTGGTACATATATATATATATATATATATATATATATATATATATATATATATATATATATACACACACACACATGGTTTTCACTAAAATTTGCATCTTTCGCATGCTTTTCTTATTCTTCTTTGTGCGTTAGTTATAAACTAATTTTATTTTCTTTAGTTATTCACATGTTTATGATCGTTTTACGTTAGAAAAACTTAAGTTAATTTTAACCTCATGTTAGATATATATTTTTCATAGAGTTAATACGATGAAAAATCCCAAACTGGTATATCCGTGATAAATTTATTCCAAATTAATTTTTTGACTACCAAAAATTTCAAACTAGTACACTTGTGACAAATTTACTCTAAATTAATTTTTTGACAAGCAAAAACCCCAAATTTATATATTTATGACAAATTTACCCTTAGTTAGTTTCCATTAAATTATACGAATACCATAAAAAAAATCACAAATTGGTACACCTGTGACAAACGGAAAGTAAAACCAAATTGGTACACCTGTCAATTGTCATGTGTCATCCAATTCAGCAATTTGACAAAAAAATTTTGACGAAAACTAACAAATGATAAATTTGTCGTAAATGTACCAGTTTGCAGTTTTTAGTGGTCAAAAAATAATATGAAGTAAATTTATCACAAATATATCAGTTTAAAGTTTTTCGCGGCATTAATTCTTTTTATTTTATTTTATCAATATCCATTCGAATCAAGTCCTTTCGTGCCAAACATTGATTTTCCTATTTGCCTACCGGAAAACTCATCATTTTCCAACGATATCCCTACCAAGATTCTCGTGATTTTAAATTTCCCCTCCTCTTCGTAGTTATAGAAATTTTAGATATATCAAAATTTTAAAAAATTATCCAAAAATGCCATAAACCTATTATACAACGGTTAATTCAGCCATATACTTTTCAATTTTATCAATTCGGTCGTGAGTTTTTTTTTATAATTTGCCAATGTAATTCTTACGGACGTCCTAACATTGCGATATCCCCCGGTTCTCCTCATATTAGCGAAGTCAATTGATGTTCCACCACAACGTGTCGAGAAGATATTTCATGTTGGCGGTTACACGACGCGACGTTTTGACCGCAAGGTTTGGCTTCGTAGGTAAAAGGTATTTCGTTTAGAAGCGGCGACTCGATCAGCCACTGGGTCGACATTGTTGCCGCATAACTTGTGTCACGTGGAAGGAGCACGAAACGCTAACGACGCCCGCACATAGAGGCGGAGGGCTTGGGAGAACAACTTGCCGTGGGAGTTTTAGATTGCCTTTGAAGCATTACTGTGTCTATCCAGCTAATCAAATCAATGATCATTAGACAACGCTTTGACGGTGTATCTACATCCCTAACCCAATAATTATTGGTAATCGCCATATTGTTTAAACCGTTAAGAGAAGAAAAGCGCGCGAATTCACTCGATATATGGGTGTGGCGCGGTAAGTCATTCCTTGGTTTTCCAGATCTCGTGTTTGTTTTGTCTTTTCTTTCTTGTGACAAGAATGTGCATCCATGGAAGTGCGTAGCTCCATATGCTTATTTTACTTTTTCGAAAATTCATGAGCATGGCCACGATTAGCAAGCTTACTGGAGGAGAACTGATATAGCAATCCATCGTCATAACCCATCACTTAAATATGAGTAATTTAGGATTGGAGTCAGATGCCCGACCATCAATTTTTCTAAGTCTTTCCACTGTTGTAAATGCAAGCACTAAATTTCATCCGAAACGAACAATAAGATAAAACTTTCATCATAAGCATTTCTATAATTATGGAGCAAATTTTCTTTTCTCTGGACGTACATTCATGGTGGAACGGCTACCATATGACTATGCTATCACCGGAAACACCAACGACGGCCCAAAAATTCCTGATTTTCCGGTGGCTACATTCAAATTAGGGTCGAAGCCAACAGTAGAGTGAGGGAAAGAGAGCAACTCACGGTGGAGCCGAGCGTCGACCGGCCAGACCCGACGGCTAACGACCCATCAGTCCCGGTGGGAATAGGCCTCGCTACACTCCCTGGTGTCCGTCCGATGGGACCGCCGCCGCGCCCACCACCGCCACCCCCGCGACCGCCGCCACTGCCGCTGCCGCCACCCCCGCGAACACCCCCACCGCCACCTGAACGGCCGCCACCACCGCCACCACCACCTGAACGGCCACCCCCACCGCCACTTGGCTTCTTCACCACATGGGTGCTGATCCTTCTCGCTCGGAAGGAGGAGGAGACGTTGTGGCTCGGCGGCTGCTGTCGGTGGCCAATGGCTTGATCCACCAGGCTCCCGGCAGATCGAGACAGCAACGTGAGGATCACGAAGGAAATGGCAAGCGCAAATCGGATCGCGGCCATCGAGATCGCCCGAGTTTTTTTTTTGTGTTGATCGGATGGCCGTGGATTTTCACGCAATGAAAGGCTGTGCGATTCTTCTTCTTCTTCTTCTTCTTCTTTTGGTCGAGAATGATGAATGCCACGTACATATGAAGGCCAAGTAGGGGGTAACGAAGGAAAAGGAAAAGGTTGGTGAGAATCGGATAGGATCAAATTCGGTTGGACCCGGGTTCGGGGCACCGGAAGCGGGTCGCCGACCCAAACGGGGTGGTTTGTCCGGCCACTAGAAAGATTTAAAAGGGGAGAATTTGCGACGAGCGGGACGAAAATTAGCCCGGGCCCGCCCCATTTATATATTTATTTTTTGTATGAAGTTAATTTTTGTGGATGATGATTACAGACAATATGTTCATACATAGAGTATCATATATTTATCGTCGTTAAATATATCGATGACATTTAATGATTGAATATTAGAACACGGGATATCCACAGTAATAATATTCAATCAGCATGCCAGAACCGCGCTGGCACAGCATGCGCCGACCGTAGGACTTTCCAGTTGGAGGCACTCCTAATCATAGAGGATCTCATTCGAGCTTCGAGACCAAGAACATGGAGAAACAGACTGAGATAGAGAAGGCTGAACAAAGTAAAGAGGAGAAAAGACTCTACTAGCTTTGAAGGCAAAATGGAAGAAGGGTAATCTGTATCGTTCTCAATTTACCCTCAATCATCTCACTTCTAACATAAGCTCATGTTTTTGTCAGAATGGAATCACTGACATCCGAGAAAACTCAATGAGTTGTCAGTTAAATCCCCAATAAAGGGAATCACGAAGGGTAATGTTGTATCGTTTCCAATTCCTTCACTTTAAAAAGCCCATTTATTAACACGATCCTTATTACCTTGCAGGTATGCCCTCATTATCCCAGCATAGGTAAGTATCTCTTTCATGAAAAGAAACTTTTCTCATAAGAGTAAAAAGAAACAAGAAGGAAGAAATAATTAAAGAAAATGGATACTATTTTCTTCCTCAAGTACATTACATGAAAGGAACTCTTGCATGGTAATTTTGCCTGTTCAATTCACCAATTCCCTGTGAAAATCTTGACAATTCGACAAATGGTGTCGAACTGCTCTGATAAATTGAACGAGGTGTATCAGAATGATGAGAGGCAATCCTTAGTCTATACACATTCTCAAGTACCAAACCCGTGCAAGATGAGCGAATAAGTTGCATTTCTACGAGGTAAAGGGATTTCTCGCATAAGGTACGGTAGCCAAAGTGACGAGAGACAGTTCATTTCTCTGCCCCATACACTACCATTGATCCTTTGCTTGACCATTTTTTAGCCCACACACTCAGAGGTTTCTTTCAAATTACCCCTGTCAAGAACCACCCCACATTGGGGCAACTTGAGGTAAACCAGCCTCATAGGATGGATTCAGACTCAGAGGAAACAAAAACATCCCTCCCCTTTCAGTCACTGCTCCCGTGGCTTCGACCTCGCGGTTTTCATAGAACCTGTGATCCTCGACGGTGTCCTCCAAGACAGGCACAACCATCGACGACCAGACAGTCGAGACTAAGAGGGCTTCGTCAATATAGAAGCAGCAAACTAATGCTTGTCCAGAATGTCAATGATTTTATTGATAACAGTGATGTTTTCACTGTGCAAGACAAGAAGGATGAGGAGTTTGTAATATCTAAAATTTCTAAGATCATCAGCTGCAACAGCTCGCACAAGCTGAAAAGACGAATAGAAATTTTCTTGCTCTCACTTGCATTAATCTTTGAATGTTTTTATTGCAGATGAAGTCTCGCGATAATTTAAATGCCCCAGGATGATGAAGAGCAGTTTTTCTGCTACCCCATACACTTACATCCTTTGTTAGCCCAATTGAGCCGACAATTTCATTTTGTACAAACCCAATTGGTGATCATCCCCCACACCGGGGTAAGGCAAAAGTCACCACAGTTTGAGCATCACGGTCCCAAGTACCGAATGAAGATGGGGACTCCAAGAGCCTAAAAACATGGTTCTGTTCAACTTTGTTTAGGCTAGTCCTAACAACATAAAAAAAAATGCTGAAGAATTGGGGCATGAAAAAGCAGTGTGCCTGGTAAAAGCAAGGCCAATGCCCATGGATAAAAAGAAAAAAAAAGAGAAAGAAAAAAAAGGAGAAGAAGAAAAACGATGAGAAAGATACTTGAGCTCTCCTTTGATACAAATTCCTATTTTAGGAACTCTGTCTTGGCAAAGATTTGCTACATGTAGATGAAATGGTGTCCAGGAAAATGCTTGACACAGAAACTTCTCAGGGAAAAGTTGTTAAAGATGCTAAAACACAAGATTACCTGAGGAGTCTTCCAGAAGGATTCTGATGGTGGAGAAAAAGACTGGTGACGATGCCAAGAAGATCATCAATTCTCACTCTTACACACATTTTGAGCCCAACGAGCATTTCGTTCCTCAACTTACAAACCAAGCCCACGTTACATCCCAAACGAAGCCTCTTCTGACTGGGGCACTTGAATTAACGTGGAATTTCAAATGTTTATAAACAACGCTCGAGGAAGTGCGAGCAAGACTACTTCTATCTCTTTTGCAGGGTTCTTGACTTGTAAACCCGGAGATAATTGCAGAATATTTTCTTTCATGACCTTGACTTGAACAGTCACCTTTGTTAAGCCATTGACCAAGCCTACATTACGACCCTGAAGAAGACCTCTCAGATTGGCAGTGTCGTACCGCTTGCGAGAAAACTCAGACCCTTGTTGATATGATAGCGGTCAGATTGAGTGTTTTTGCTGTTCCCGCATTAATGGTCGGGACAAACGACCATTTTCAATGAGAGTGAGTGGAAAGTCCTTTCTGACTGAAAGTCCCTCGTTCATCATCTCGAGAAATTCCACCTTGTGAAAAAAATTGTCTTTATTGACCCACGGTGGATGTTTGGTGATGCAAACATGGCCAAATCATTATGCATGAACCTTTAAATGCACACTCTGGAATAGCCCAGCTTGTCTATCCTTGATGAATGCATACATGTCTGTGCTAACCATCTTTGACAGCTCAGAGTTTTAATTCCCAGTGATAGAGTACAAAATTCAGGCACTGGAAAAGCCCTCATTATCATCCCAAGGGAGATGCCCCGAAAAAGGGTTGGTTATTCAGCAGATGATACATCAAACCTTCGGGAACGTGCCCAGGTAAGTACATTCTACCCTTACCCGATCCCAAAATCATCGGATTTCTTTTCAAACTACCGAGAAGGTAAACCGGGTATTCTTTTGAAAATGAAATGCATCTTGACTAGCTGGTCAAGATATTTCGTACAACACTCGAGAATAACCTCAGTTGTTTATTTCTCCAATGAATGTGTTTGTACAAAGAAAAACTTGTCTGACAGGAGACATGCCCTTAAGAGGCAGTAACATGTCCAGGTAAGTATGTTCTACCTATGCCTGGTTCCAAAAATCCATGTACCTATAATTGTTATGGTACCCTTTGAACATTGGATTGACCCCTCTGTTCACCCTTTTGAGCACAGAACTGACTCCCTCTGTTCACATCAAATCCTTGGGCGAGGACCCTAAGGTGCTCATCGTTTGAGGTGCTCATTCGTTTGAGTTTCCAAGACTTGCTGCCAGAAGCCCAGCAGGCAAACCATCAAATCCTTGGGCGAGAACCCTGAGGTGCTCATCGTTTGAGGTGCTCATTCGTTTGAGTTTCCAAGACCTGCTACCAGAAGCCCAGCAGGCAAACCATCAAATCCTTGGGCGAGGACCCCGAGGTGCTCATCATTTGAGCTTTCCAAGACCTGCTGGCCAGAAGCCCAGCAGGCAAACCATCAAATCCTTGGGCGAGGACCCTGAGGTGCTCATCGTTTGAGGTGCTCATTCGTTTGAGTTTCCAAGACTTGCTGCCAGAAGCCTAGCAGGCAAACCATCAAATCCTTGGGCGAGGACCCCGAGGTGCTCATTCGTTTGAGTTTCCAAGACCTGCTGCCAGAAGCCCAGCAGGCAAACCGTCAAACCCTTAGGCGAGAACACCCAGGTACTTTGGCAAAACGAAATCCAGTCAAGGCGACCGAAGAAAGGTTCGGGTCCTGTGCAAGCGATTTCCACAGTCAAGGCGACCGAAGAAAGGTTCGGGTCCTAGACAAAGTACAGTCAGTCAAGGCGACCGAAGAAAGGTTCGGGTCCTAGATAAACGAAATCCAGCTGACGACCGAAGAAAGGTTCGGGTCATGCGTAAGCAATTTCTCCTCAGTCACGGCAACCGAAGGTAGATTCGAGTCCGCGACAAATGAAATCCAGTCAAGGCGACCGAAGAAAGGTTCGAGTCCTGTGCAAGCGATTTCCCACAGTCAAGGCGACCGAAGAAAGGTTCGGGTCCTAGACAAAGTACAGTTAGTCAAGGCGACCGAAGAAAGGTTCGGGTCCTCGACAAACGAAATCCACCCAAGGCGACCGAAGATAGATTCGGGTCCTAGGTAAGTGATTTCCACAGTCAAGGCGACCGAAGAAAGGTTCGGGTCCTCGACACCCAATATCAACTATCTGGAATTACTCTACCCTTCGGCAAGGTAAGTAGCCCCAGGTATGTTTTTATTTGCTTTAGCACGCATCATCTTATCACATCATAAAATGGGACTCTCAGTCCCGCAAAAAATAACATTCATCGAACATGCATGGGTCAAATTTAGGTGTCATTTTATCTTTGAACGTAACCTCTACGAACTCAACCTCTGCGAGCTCACCTTCAAAGAGGGGCAGCTGTTGACACCTATTTTTAATTTGCCCAAAAATAAATCGCACAAAATTTAGGAGTTAAATTCATTTAATTCCTAAGACAAAAAAATTTTATTTAGGTGCATTGCATGTAGAAATTAGGCTTTTTGCATTAATAGGGCCTATTAGAGTTTTGTAAAAAAATAAAAAATAAAAAATAAAAAAATAATAATAATATAAATGTAAAATAAAAGAATTACATAAAAAAAAGAGAAGAAAAAAAAATCAATCAAATCAAGTCTGGCCGGGTCGGGGCCGAACCGACCCGGCCTGTTTCGTTTCCCCCCCGAGCGGGCCTCTTCTCCCTGGCCCGCTCATTTTCTTCTTCTTCCTCTATTTCTTTTTTCTCTCTCTCGCACGGATTGGGCCTGGTCCGGCCCAGCCCAGCCCTTCTCTTCCTCTTCCTCCCACGCGCGACGGTCGCTGTTCCCTGCTCTGTTCTCCCCTGTGCGCGACCGAAGCGTGACACACGGCGCCACCGCTCCCCCCTCGTCGTCATCCGGTCAGAAGAAGGTATGGAGTGCACGCCAACGGACTGGCAATTAATGCCTGTCCCACCTCTTCACGTTTCAGCCTCCCTTATCCTCTCCTCTCTCTCGGTCCCCTGTGGCTGGCTCTGCATCCCAGAACTGCTCTCCTCTGCACTGGCCTATGGCCGCGGATTGGCTGGGCATAGGCTGGTGCAGGTCTTCCTTATCCGATCAGAGGAAGCCAGCGTCATCGTCACCAGCCCACAAATAGCCAGAGAGAGAGAGAGAGCGGCGGTCGGCGATTTGGAGATAGAAACAGAGGAAGAAAAGAAAAAAGACAGAGGGAGAGGACAGAGAGAGAACAGAGAAGGAGAGTGCGAACCGAGGGTCTACCGGAGCTGAAAACGAAGCCAACCAGCCTCGCCGTCGCCTAGGGACTTCCGGCGAGCCCCCAGACACGTCTTCACCGGCCGTTTTTTGAGAGAGAAATAGAGAGAGAAAGAGAGAGAGACACAGAGACAGAGAAGAGAGGGAGAGGAAACCGGCCGGGAGTTCGCCGAAGTAGAGCCAGCAGTCCCACCGCCGCCTACACAGCTGCCGAAGGCCACCCAGCCACGCCGTCGACCGGTGAGCACTCCCGGCCCCGACCGCCCCTGTTTTCCCCTGTTTTTCTGATGCGGTTGGGCCGGGACTCGCGTCGGCTGTCTCGCGCGAATCCCGGCCCATACCGACGTCGTTCGTGGCCCCCAGTCGCCGTCGGAGGTGAACCCAGTCCGTCGGAGCTGACCGGATCGACGGAGGAGGACAAAACTCTCCTGTTTTTGCCGCGCCCCCCATGTGTTTGCTGAAATGCTTCACTGAGGTCCGTTTGTTTTTCGTCGCCGGCCGGCGAACGGTGGCCGGACAGCGAACCCAGCCGTCGGAAAAGGTGAGTTGGGGTTGGGGGTTGAAGACCCAGGCCGTGGGTGGCCTGGGTCATCCGGCGAAGTCGCCGGATTTCAATCGACGAGGCTCCCGCGTGCCGGGCACGCGGGAGCCGTTCCTGGGCCAGTCTGTGGACCGGTTCAACCGGTTTGCAGACCGGTCTGTAATCAAATTGGGCCGGTTCGACCCGGTCGAACCGGCCCAATTTTGTCTTCATCCATCGGACCGGGCCCGATCCGGTCCATACCTTGGTCAATGACCCGGGTTGACCCTTGACCCGGGTCGGATCCGGAAATCCGACCCGGGTCAACGCAATGGGTCGGGTCGTTGACCCGGGTCGGTTCTGACCAACCCGGATCCGGCCCGACCCGACCGTTTTGTTTTTATTTTCTTTTTATTTTATTTTTTTTTAAAAAAATATTTAATAATTCAAAAAAAATTCAAAAAAAAAATTCAAAAAAAAAATTTTCAAAAAAATTATAAAAAAAAGGTTTTTCTTCCCTTTTTTATTATTTAAAAAATAAAAAAAAATTTCAAAAAAAAATTATAAAAAATTGTAAAAATTATAAAAAATTTTATTTTTTTCTTATTTCGTTTTTTTATCTCAATTTTTTTTCGAAAAAAAAATTTTTTTTTTGTATGACTTGTATGAGTGTTTTCCTACTTTATAATTATGCATGTTGTGGTTTTATTTAAATTAAATAGGCCCGAAATCGCACGATAGCATGTTGCATGTTTTTAATTACCGTAGCGTAGTTAGTATGCATGTTTTAATACAATTGCATGGACTGCCGTATTTTGAATGTCATTTGGCTTAGTTAGGATTAGAACCCTAGGCTGCATGACTTGTGTTCCTGACTGCTGATCATTTCTGATTATGCACTCGCTTGATCACCTCACATGTTAGGAGAAAGGTCCTAAAATCAATCCAAATTGCCTGATAAATGTTTTAAAAAATGAACAGGGTAAATTGGTACCGAAAGGGCATTAGTTATCCAACTAGTGTAACCAAGTCCCCGAATTCAGTTAATCTCTGGTTCGTAGGAATAGGGTGATTCTCCCGTCACCCTATTTGGGTTTCTAATCGACCTACCCCAAACTGATTAGTGGCGACTCTTGCATGTAAATCACCTACATGTTAAAAAACTTAAACCCTAAGTCGCGATATGGTATGGGCTTGGGAGAGCCCGAGTTAAGTCCTGAACCTAGACTTGGCACATACCAGGCGAGCCCCTCTCCTTTTTACATGTTATTCAAAAAAGGCTCGGGAGGTCGGTCGCGACAATTACGAATGTTCAATCCATTCGGCCGGCCAAAGAAAATTGTTTGTAGGGTACATCCCAATGTTCGGCCTGAGATACGTGGAATTTCCATGTGATATACTGACATAATATTGATAATTTTTTTGATTTTCTAAATATGCGTGCAAATGCCAAAACTTCTTTGGATATGCGGTACCATGTAAATCTCCACTTGGTAGAGCATTCTACCAAAAGAGATATTCTCATCGATTTGAAACCGAACAACATTTTTGCTTTATGATAAGAGTGTTTGGCATATTCCATCTTCGAATGCACACATATGTGAGAAATCTAATGATAGAACACTTTGGACTTTTATCCGCGCGCGTGTACATATAATAAAAAGAAAATAACAGAGCTTCTGGGCTGGGGGAAGAGTAGTGCCGTCACAAATCGTGGTTGGTTAAGTCGAGGCTAATTAACTGTGCACGTTAACAGTAGTCGAGGGACCGGCGGCTCGATGCTTAACTTGATCGATGGAAGGTCCACATCAGTCGTCGACAACAGAGAAGTATAATATGAGCAAAGCACACGCGTTGATGGTGACAACAGTATGATGCAAGATGCAGTCAGAGGAATAGGTTGCTGAGAAAATCTGGATTCAGCTTGTGGTTTGACGAAATCTGACCCAATTGTCTAGCCAATTCTCCGACCACCCGATCCATGTAAAGCATGTAGAGACCATTGCTGCTTTCCAAAACTCCCAGCGCTTTCCGGGCGTGGATAATTGATGTCAACCACTCTTCAAACAACACTGCGTGAATAACGCTTAACGCTTACTATATCATAGAGCTTATTATGCTTATGATATTTGTTGTGCAGAATAATCAAAGATTATGGCTTTAGTCTTGCATAGCTAAAGTGAAGTAAACAGCAGTACAAGATGCATGCAAGAAATAAAGTACACTCACATTGGTCAAAATTTTCATCCCTTGACCATGTCAGCAAGTAATCGGATACAAAGAATTCGAGAAGTTGAATTCTGCATGCACAAGAGTCAGCAATTGATTTATAAACTTGCTGAAACCAACAATATCTAGGACTCGTCAGTTGAAGCATTCTCTTTATGAGGCCACCAAAAATAAAGCATGATCTTAGCTCTAGATAGCATCATGTTTAGCCTATGAAATTCAGGAAAGACCACATGCCCAGACGCAATTATCCACTATATTATGCCAAGTAGGATGCAGGCGACAGATCCCATTTCACTGATCTTCTGATATGAACTTGTGTTATGTGAGTCCATATGGTTAAAAAAAAAAGTTCAGAAATCCAGGTAATGACATATGGTTTGCTACGGGAGAAGTCACGGTTGATTTACTTACAAGATGAACATATACTGATGCATGTCTGGAAATTTATCATCAAAAGGATCTGAAAAAAGTATACTTTCTGCTACGATGGGAATCTTTTGAGAAACTGCAACTGATGCTCTTTGTCCTAGGTAGACCGCCTTTCCTAGTTTCCGGATCAAATGCTGAACATAGAACTGCACATCATTGCCAATGTCATCCCGCCCTAAAATAAAATGATGCAGCAAAGAAATAAGTATTATGAGTCACTGACGACAAAATGGAAACAACAAAATGATGGACTGTAACTGTAACTGAGGAAAGTGAACTATTGCAGTACATATAAGTCACTCATCCATCATTACATATTGTCAGACAGTTTAGGGTGTCATAAAATCAAGAGGAGAAGGATTGGAATCAGAAAGACTTACCACCATCTCTTCCTGAAAGAGAGGTCATCCTTCTAACCAAACGCAATATCAAACTGTTGACGATACCTTCAATGCTTTCCATATTCTCTTTCACTGACAATAGATTCTTCAATGAAGCTTCAGGAGAGAGCATTGTTAGAAAATTAACCAGAGGGCCAAAAAAGGCATTTATTAGGAATGCCAAATTGCATAGACAATCATCTTCATAAATTTCTATTCGCAAGAAACCTGGACCAATTAACATCGAATCATTGAATTTGACCTCAAAACTTCCTGAAAGTCCTTGCTGCAATTCTTGGCCATATAGATTTAACCACACACACTTAACCAGCTTGCTCAAAACCATGAATAGTTCACTCTACAAAATTTTATATGTGAAAAATGATTTACACCTCCAAATCAGGGCCACTGGAAAATTACTTGTGCAATGTGCACATCTCGCAACTTGTAGTAATGACGCAGGTGCAGTAAATAACGTTCAGCCTTGCAGCAAACTTCCCAATACACAGACCACCATGTGCAGACTCTAATAAATATAGGTTCATGGAAGATAACCGATCTCTCTTTTACTTTTGATACATTATTTGACTTCACGACTGAGTGTTTAGGTTCTCCTCTGGACTTCTCAACATATCAATGAATCAGCAACACAGTATAAGGGAAAAAACACCCAAAATTGAATTGGCAATTGTGGATAATAAAATTATGAAGCGAAGCAACTTAGAGAAATTCAGAAAAAAACATGCAAGTGCTCGATACCTAGTATGAAGTCTACAGCTTGATGTGACCAGTTAGCAAAATTATCTTCCTCAACCTATGAGAAAAAATTTCTTATTCAATTAATTTATGATATATAGAATGAAATCACAGAAAGCAGAAGAGAGCTAAATCTCACAGATGAAACGGCATCACATAGCTCCACAAGAAAATCGGCAGCAGCACAAAGATGCTCCACTTCATCTATGGTTGTTACATCTGAAATCGAAGTGTACGAGGACTCCACAAAATCACATGTAGCCACAGATAGCATATTCATACAGCTGAATTCACGGGTTAACAAGAATTATATGTTTCTTTTGGGTAAAGAGCAAGAATTATATGTTAATACAGTGAAAAGCCAACTTCGAAGGAATTTCTGGCACTCCTTCGAGGGGAGGGTACTGGCTTTGTGAAAGAGATATCGAGATCATTTCTGCTAGAGGAAGGAAGAGGAGAACATCTTGAGCTTTTCAAAGTCAAATCATTCCACCGGTCTCTCACGTCCAAATCCCCCAATTCATTCCAAGGGTCTTTCTCGGTCACTAGGATCCTAAATTAAGCAAAGACCGAGACATAGCTGACGAGTACATAAAAGCATCAGGTGCATAAAATCATCCACCGTTGCTCTCCCCCATTCACTACCGGTACCAGAAGCCATTAGCGGAAAGCTACCATATAAAGCTGTATAGTGCAAGTCATTCAACTTCAGTTAAAAATAAACAGTTGAGGTTCTTAACGTTATAGAAACAAGCGAGGCTAGCAACACCGGAAGTTTGACAAGTAATGTAACTCGGAAAGGACATTATATTCCAAATCACGGAACAATATGACCCGTCAGATTCGAAATTCACTACTTCCTCCTAAGCAGCGACAAAGTTAAGATATCGGCGCAAATGTACATGGATAGACATGGATGCAGGATATGCGACGCCAATAGACTAGACTAATTCAGTTCATTTCGACTCTGGGCATGCCGGAGTTGCGATGATCAACCAAATGAAGCACCTGATAGATGCCGGCGCTGGTGCGGTTCATCTCTTCTCCTCTTACTTTCCCGGTATCGCACTGCAGAGTAAGAGAAGCGAACAAGTCCTTGGGATCATCGAAACTCGAACCGGAGTCACGTGACGACGGCGATTAGGATAACACCGGAGGCGAACCTTGCCTGAGAAATCTCCGGCGAAGAGCATCGCAGAATCGGTGATCGGAGCCGTCTCCAGGCCGCCGGTCGGGGCTCAGCTTCCCCAAGTCGTTGAAGAAGTAGCACTTGCAGGACGCGACCTGTGGAAACGCAGCGGAGCGCGACGCTTCTGGCGCGAAACGACCAATCGGACAGAGTCTCGGATCACGAAAATCGACCGATACAAAATCAAAGACGAAATCGGGAGCAGAGAGAGAGAGAGAGAGAGATTCGGAAGAACGCGAACCTTCTGCTTCCTTGAGATCCTCCCTGAGCCTCAGCAGCTCCTGCTTTCGCTCCTTCGCCTTAACAAGCCACAGGCAACAACAGCGACGCCGGCGACATCACTTCCGGTCAGAGAGGAAGATGCTACGAGGGCGATTCGAGCGAAGTAGGAGGAAGAGAGAGAGAGAGAGAGAGAGAGAGATAGACCTTTCGCTTCCATCGCAGAACGTCGGATTCAGGAGGAGGAGGAGATGTGCGGTTCTTCAGGAACTTGGAACGCAGGAGAGAGATGGCGACGGCGAGCTTCAGTCGGTCGTCGGAGTCCTGCGCCATAAACGCCGTTGGCGGCGGCGGTTGATGTCGCCGTTCCCTCGAGCCGGACATGTTCGCTCCCGAAAAATGGAGCGCGAGAGCGGGAGAAGACGATCTTGAGAACATCTCTTCCCTTCTGCGCTTTTTTTGAAAACTTTCGGTTTGTTTCCGGACCGGTTCGCCGCTCCCCGGTCCGACCGTCGGGCCTCTCTCGGCCCGTATGTCAACTGGGAAGGCCGGGCCGGGCCCATCGAGGCCCATAAGGAAACGGGCTCGGATCCTTTTCCGGTCCGGTCGGAGCTCCGATTCGACCCAGGAGGAGTTCGTTGTGGATAAGGAAGACGATGATGGCAGAAGCGAGAACTTTTGCTCGCAGTCGCATCGCAGCTCTCTCGCGACGACGCCATGGCTGCTGTCACCGGCGGCTTCGCCTTCAAGCCCATCCTCGCAAGCTCCAAGGCGACGTCGACGGCGGCGGCGGCGGCGTCGGCGTCGGCGGCGACGGCGGCGGCCTCGGTGTCTCGGTCTTCCTCCCTCTCCTCGCTCGAGTCATCGAAGCTCTTCGGAGTCCGCCTCTCCGAGGCAGGGAGCCTCACCACCAGATGTTCTCTCGTCCTCGCCCCCCGCGGCTGGTCCGTCGCCTGCCGCTACGGCGGCGGCGGCGGCGGAGGAGGATCGCGGTACTCGGGGTCCGGAGATTGGAGGCGGTCCCGGCAGAGCGATTCCGACGACGATCAGGCGCTTGACGTATCCACCATCAGGTGAGGTGCTCCCAGCTTCTCTTCTTTGGATGATTTGTTTGAGCATGTCGCGAAATTTGGAGTTAATCGGATTGAAGTTCGAAATGATGGTGTTCAACGTCCGTGTGGTGGATTGGTGCAGGTCGGCTACTGTACGCTTGATTGACCAGCAACAAAACATGGTGAGTTGTTTTCCTTCGTCCTCTTTTCTCCTTTGTTTCTGCATTTTGCATTGAAATCGAGGTAAGAATCATTGTTCTCATCAGCGTAGTTATGATGAAGAGCCTTTGAGAGGGTTTGTATTTGGAATTGAATGCCTGCAGTTGGCTTGAACTTAGTTAGGGATGCTTTTCAGGACTGTTTGAGCTCCTTTTTGCATGCATGTTCTTGTTAAAGCTGTGGCTTATTGAGTTCTATCTTGTTGTAGGTTGGGGTGGTGTCTAAAAGTGAGGCGATTCGGATGGCTGAGGATGCGGAGCTCGATCTGGTATGAATTATAGTTGTCGAATTCTTCAACTTTTTTTCTTTTCTTAATCTGAAATCCAATAGGAAGATATGATAGAATTGAGTACAAACGTAGCTTATGCTTGTGTTGCTTCTCTATCTTATCGCGCTGATAGAATTTACTATGAAGTACTATATTTTAGATTTATTCTTGCAACAAAATGGGTGGAACGCTCCAAGTTTGAAACTTGTTCTTGGAGAATATATGTCTTCCTATGCCTTTTTGTGTTGGGTTTGGCAAAAGATGTAAAATCTTGGGATCACATATGAGAAATATGCCTAACTACGAGCAGTATATCGTATAATGATCATGAGTTTGCATATTTAGTGTTTAGGAATTAGCTTTCAAAAGAATCCATTATTTTTTTTTTAATGGTCGTGAATGATGTATGACAAGTTAGTCAACTTTTAATGTGTACTCAATGACAGTATTGACACATGATGAAAGAAGATCCATTTGGAAAGTTGGAATTTTTGAGTCCAGACTCGAATTAGGTTGTCAGAATTTTCCACCGATGAAACACTCATATCTTGTGGAATCTTGTTACCAAAAGTACTAATTTCAATATAACGTCCACCAGTTCTTCCTTTATGGTCAGCACCTCAGGGTTGGCACTGAGCATTGGACATGAGATCAACTTTGGTCTATCACAGGATGCATTAATCTGCATAGACATGATTATTTTAATAATTCACTGTATACCTTTGGAATATCATGGTTGTAATTTTTTAGTAATTAATTGGGGATTGAAGTTTTTAACTTTGCAATTTTGCATCTTTGCTCATGAACAAATTGACGTGTTCTTCAAAGATCCAGTTAGATTATTGTAGTTTTAAATCCAAGTTTTCTTATGGAAAAGATTAACAATGTCTTTCTTTTGGCTGCTTAAATGCAGGTCATATTGTCCCCTGATGCGGATCCCCCAGTGGTCAGAATCATGGATTACAGGTATAGACCTCAGATTTCCCTCTTCATATTCTGGAAATGCAATACACGTGCAATGTGAACTATAATCAACACACTTGTTTATTGAAACAATGTTAAATGTTGATTTTATCTTATTATATGTAATGTTTACAGTACCTCATCTCGTTTGATAAACTTCCTTTTTTGCTGTTATACTGATACTGCTATGTGCTAATTCCGGATAAAAGTTTTTGCTATCATCACTCTTATCTTTGTAGTAGTAGGTGAAAATGTGAGCCATACTGTTTCCATAAAAGGAAATTGAAGACATTTATTTGTGTTTTTCCCTTCATTCTGCTGGTATGGTTTTGGTGTGCTGACTGAACCTCCTCTATCTATACACTCATCAGTGATAACTTGCAATTATGCATATCTTACTTATAATTTGATCATCCTATCTAAGCAGCACTAGTACTAGTTTTCCTACTCCTCTTTCTTCCTTTTTGTCTGTATATTTCTTTGGTACTGAGTTTGGAATACTTTTTCATCTTGTCATGATAATCAAGTTTTCAGAACCTAAGCTTGCTAAGTTTCTGGTATAATCTGATGATATAGTGATGTTACTAAGCCGATTTAATGTTATACGTGAAAATTTAACATTTGAAGATTGATTAAATCTGTCACATGTGGCAAATTATGTTATCAAAATTCCAGGAAAAGCCCTGTCTTTATGAAAAGGACTGTGAATGAGTGTACTGACCTCACCTTTTGGTTTAAGGGTTTAGCCAACGTTATTTGTCTTCTAAGGAAAATCTAAAGCTTCTGTTTTTCTTTGTCTACTTTGTTTATTCGCCCCAGGAAATTCAAATATGAACTACAAAAGAAGAAACGGGAGCAACAGAAGAAAAGTGCTGGTGAATCTCTTCTCAGCCTAACTTTTGGAGTTCTAGAATGATCCATGTGCAGAATCTCATTAATGATAATGTGTACTTATCAAATTACCCTTGCGTTTACAGCTAGTCGCATGGATCTGAAGGAGCTGAAAATGGGGTAAGGATTTACTCTGAAATTTCAAGATACTTAACCCAACCGTATACTCTTTTCTTTTTTTGCATTATCTCGGCCTTTGATCTCCAGTTATTATTAGTCGCCAGACTTGCTCTTCCTGTATATGTTACAGGTTATATGGTACGGTTTAAAAAGTGCGTTAAGAGGAAGTCTACTGATGATTTTATGTTACTTTCGAGTGTTAGAAATGGGTCATACTCACAATCTCCGGTCTATGCAAATCAAACTGAGGTATTAACTGATTCGGTTAATCCTCTCCACGTACATAAGAATTTAGTTTTACTCTTTTCAGCTCAAAATGTTTAAAGAATTATGAACTAGAGTGCGGGTGGTACTTGTGTGTATACTGAGAGTCAGTGTGTGTTCTTTTAGATTCTGCCATGTCTGTCTCCTCAGTACACTCATCTGTCTTTTAATTGTGTGGCAATTTCGTGGACAGTTACAACATTGATCAACATGATTATTCTGTGCGTTTAAAAGCAGCACGGAAGTTTTTGAAAGATGGTGATAAGGTTGGTTGGATCATTCTTTATGATGTTGACACATGTTGCTTATTCGGATACTAATATAATGGGACCTTTATATGTGAAACCCTTACTTCTTGCAGGTTAAAGTTATAGTGAATTTAAAAGGTCGCGAAAATGACTTCAGAAATATTGCCATTGAGCTAATCAGACGTTTCCAGAATGATGTTGGAGAGGTATTCCTATTTCCTGCACTTCATGAGTGTATATGTTCAGTAATTTTGGAAGTTAAAAAAAAAAAAAAACTCCTTGCACTTACCCACAAAGAAAAGTTCCTGTGTAATGCCCCAAATCCCGGGACAACACCATGTGTGAATCCTGAGGGGGCTTCCTATAAGCACGCGGAAACGAAAACATATACATTTTATTACTTTTGTTATTAATAATAATAAATGGACAGAGTCTCCTCTGTTTTTTTTTCGATATATCAATTAACTTGTAAAATCAGAAATACTGAACTAAGGCAAAATCAAATTTAAACACGGCATTCAGAACACTTGGATGGCGATGTCATTTTTCAAAAGGTGCTTAGAGAGCCAACCATTTTACTAAACAACATCGTTGTGCAATTTTCACTAATTTATACAACTGGGTGAGTTGAGATTAACACTGGGTATTTTGGTGTGTCCATATAATAGTAATTTGATGTTGACTATACCCAACTTAATCTCCGTTGCTGACAATCACATAAATTTCATAAATCTCTTAGTGGCCCTCAATAATATCCTAAATAAATCTGACATGTCTATAATATGTTGCTATGGGTGAATTTGAGGATTGTTACATCCTGACACCACGATCTAGTGAAAGATGAATATGTCCTCTTAACTGAAGCATGTAAAGAAAAGAGTGAGTTTATTTTTCGGACCATCTGGAGGTGCCATGAATTACTTATTTTTGTTGAGCTAGCTCTGATAGCTATGGCGTTGGATAAGCAGATGTAAATAACTCATTATTTCTTGTCTTGTATGGTAAATAGTTGGGAAACTACAATTTCTTCGTGCCCTATCTGTTCTTTTTTTTTGGTTAATCCTCAAATTCTTTCCTCTTTTCGCGTAAGTGTTTGCCAAAAGGTTCGAATGTTATATTCCAAAGTTTGTCATATCTTTTTTTTGAAGGATTAATACTACGAAAAACCCCAAATTGGTACACCTATGATAATTTTACCTCGAACTAATTTTTTTATTACAAAAAACCTTAAATTGGTATATCTGTGATAAATTTATTCGAATTATTTTTTTGACTATCAAAAATCTTAAATTGGTATATCTGTTATAATTTTACTCCGAATTAATTTTTTGATCTCCAAAATCCCCAAACTGGTACACCAGTGACAAATTTACTCTAAAATAATTTTTTGATCACCAAAAACTCCAAACCGGTACACTTGTGACAAATTTATCATCTATTAAATTGGATTAATATCACGATAAATCACAAATTGATAAAATTGTGACAAACAAAGGGGTAATATTCAAATCTGGTACACCCGTCAACTACCGCGTGTTATCAAACTTAGCAATATGACGGTAAAATTTAACGGAAGGTAAATTTGTTACAGATGTACTAGTTTCAGGTTTTTGGTGATCAAAAAAATTAGTTCGGGATAAAATTGTCACAGGTATACTAGTTTAAGGTTTTTTGTGGTTAGTTCGAGGTAAAATTGTCACAGGTGTACTAATTTGGGGTTTTTTGTGATCAAAAAAATAATTCGAAATAAATTTGTCACAGGTATCCAAATTTGCGGTTTTTTGCAGTATACCCTTTTTAAATATGTCATGGATTTTGAGTGGTGAACATGTGCAAAATATCTCTTAAAAAGTGATTTTTCTGTTGCTGCAGATTGATATTTATCTTGGTCACAAGCGTAACATTTATTTAGCATATTCTACCTTGCTATGAGTTTCCATTTTGTCTAATCCTGGACATGAACCTACAGCTTGCAACCGAGGAGAGCAAGAACTTTAGAGAGAGGAACATGTCCATTGTTTTGGTCCCAAATAAAGCTGTTCTGCAGAAAGTTCAAGACCCACCAAAGAAACAAGATAAATCATCCGCCAATGAAGTCTCAGCCAGCATCTAGGAGCCAAGCGCTGAGGTAGAAGACTCGTGAGCCATTTTGTTTTACATAATGTCGATCTTTCTTTAATTGGGAAATTTTTGTAACTTGTGTACAGTAATGTGTACAACGGCCTATTCCGAGAGCCGGCTAACTAGGATTAAAACAAGTTAGCGAATAGCAGCACTTTGCCTGTTTTGACTGGTGCTAAGTTAAATACAAATGTGCTTTCAAGAAAAATTTGTCAATGTAGTGTATCAATCTGAAAACACAGCAATGAAGCAGTCTCTTGCCAATGGAGGCTCTTGTATGTCAAAGCAAGAAGAATATGGTAGTCAATGGCACTTTCAATTCATTTTTATCTCCCAGAAGTTCTACTATGCACTTTGACTTGTTTCTTTGGCAGAAATATGAATTGATTGGAAATGAACTTGATACATTGCTGCATTTCCTTAACATAAGGGGAGCGGTGAAGGAATAAGAACCAATGGGACTGTGTATAAAAAAAAGCATGTAGATGTGATCAAATTGCTATAACAATTAAATTCAAATCATAATAAGATTCATTCGAATTCCGATGTGTCATCAAACGTGGTAATTTTTAAGTTTGATTTCCCTAGGCGATCTACTCATCAAGTTGGCTACTTCCCATCATCGAGTCGGCTATTTTTTGAATCTTCAGAAAATTTGTCATATTCTAAGGTGTTACGTACCATGTCTAATTAAACTGCGATTGGATTCATCTTTCTGGAATCCTTAAAATTGTTGCTTTCTCTCTCTACCCATCTCCATTCTACAATTGGAGGTGTACAGCACAACTTGTTGCATTTTCTCAGTTTGTGATTCCGCTCGATGTTGGAGGCCTGAATCCAACCGAACCAATTGACCAACTAAAAAGTAAGTGATTCGGCTCAGATTGTAGACTCCTTCAGTGGTCTGATTTTGGTTCCGGACTGAGATTTTCCCAAATCACCAGGTTCAAATTTTGGTCCAACATACCTCTAAGTCAAAGGCAAATCGAACCTTGAACCCATAGATCACGATCGCTTACTGGAGGAAAAACCCTAAATGGTGACTCTTTCATGTCATGACTTCTCACCATCTGCCGACTCGTGGAGATCCGAAGCAATTGTGTCCGGCCTGGGACATAGCTTGCTAGAGAGCTCTTGCAATTGGGGCCTCGCAATTACAATCAGACGCCAAGCAGCTTAAGGAAAACATCATACATTGTTATTCAAACTACAAGGTGAGTAGCACCGACATGTCATTTCTCAAAATATAGAAAAATCCGACACGTTGGTCACGTTGTATATTTAATATATATTTTTATATATACATAATAAATGATCATTTTTATAATTATTTCAATCAAATTAATTTGATTCAAATTCATGAATAAATAAATAATAAAAAAAGAGTGTCTAACGAGTGTCTATGTCCAAAACGTGTCCAACACGACATGGGGGAACACGACACGGAAGCCCCCGGAGAGTAACCGTGCTTCCTAGAGTACAAGCAAAACATCTACACAAAATCTTCACTCGCTCATTCCTACATTTTGCTCTAGGCATCATTCATTTCCAATCCCTTTGCTCTCTCTCTGCATTGCTTTTCCTAATTATACTCAAACCGTTTTGATCAAAATTACATTGTGAAGGTGGGGCCTGACGGTGCCGCCACGGCAGAAGAGGAAAGCGGAAAAAATGAATGGAACACAAAAAGAAAAAAGAAATAGAATCGAAGGAAGAAAAAGGAAAAAGGCGTGATATGAATGTACAAGCTTCTGACTCCCGAACAGACCCGAGTCGATCTGCGAAATGTGTTATATGAAGGACGGTGAAGAAGGCAATCTCAACGGCCGGAATAGGGTGCTCTTTCCCTCCAGCGTCTGCTTCAATTGCAAGAGATGTGTCCTGATGCTGCATTCCTCCACCTTCGTCAATTGACGAAAAAAGATGAAACCGAAACATCTGAGTAAGAGAGCTCATGCTACGGATTGATGTTACACAAAGGCGATACAAACTCCTATCCACTACAAAGACATCTTTCACGAACTAAATGGGTTGCATCTTATGTTGAGCTACGACTTGCTCTAAGCAGAGATATGGGGTAAACTTCATTAGCTTCAGTGAACTTCAGTAACTTTCGGATCTACCCACTCTACCCATGATTTCAATACCCCGAGGTGCCAAACTTTCAAATTTCTCTTTTTTACAATTGATGCACTTTGACCGAAATCTAGTAGGCTTTCCAACAAAACAGCAAGGTGGCAACCGCATGGCAATGACGTGGCGCATTCCACAAAAAAAAAAGTCACATACGTATCTGCCACATCAGCATCTCACTAGAAAATTGACCAGCCGAAGATATTAAAGTTTAGCGGCTGGACAAATGCCTAAACCAAAATATACTCGTTGTACCATAGCTATGAACTGAGGCTGCATTAAAGGTGGTATGCTAGTCCTCAACCTCGCAACAACACATTCAAACCAGTAAAATGTGTATGAAAATATACTTTCAGTCTGTAAGCATTATGCAGCAGACAATATCAGGACTTGATGCAAACATAGAGGAAGATTCAGCATAATATTTATGTCCCGCACCTGCATAGCAGCTGTTGAAGCCAATAAAGTTTCACATTGATCAAGCATTGCCCTTTCACGAGCTGCTGCAAGAGCTAGTTCGAATACCAACTCATTCATTTCTTCAACCTGTAAATTCGGGGACAAGAAGAGGGAAATGATGTCAGGCCTTGCAAAACTATTTAATCATGTTTGCAAGTACTTATGAAGAAGCTATGAGCCTCAGACAACAATCTGAGTACCAATTATATTGAAAAAGGGGCTATAATAAACATATACATCATATAAATTTTGTAAACCAAAGGTACATGGCTATGGAAGACAGCACAACGGGCAAGTATCCACAAAATGCAATTTCCCTCCCTAAAGATATGATTTTTCTACAGGACATGAACTACTAAACTTTGCATAATGACCAATGGTTTGTGTTGAACTAATAACCATTTTCCTCCCTCAAGTCATGCTTCCTCTGTAGTACAATCTGATTGTGCCAAAAGTTAAACCAATTACGTTGAAGCAAACACATAAAAAAACTTCTTTGCTTCTTTAAGCTATCACAGAATGGAATTTCTCGAGGAAAGAGACCTTTCCAACAAATCCAAATCTCGAGGACTGTAGGACACTCGACAAATGAGAAATGAAAAAAAAATAATAATAACTGGGTCTTACTTTTGAGAGAAGAGGATACATAGAGGATCCTGTAGCGTGCATCACATCAACAGCAGAGCAAAGAGCACCTTTCAAAGATTCTATATCTACCTGTGAATATAATTTGCCATGATCAGATATTATGGAGATCAGCAATTATTCTTTCCAACCAACAAAATAATCTTTTGCAGACCAACATACTCTTGCTCCTCCGGTAACAGGAAGACGAAGAGTGCTAGCCTCTAAATCTTCTACAGCTCCAGCTAATGAGCTAATGTGATCTTCCTCAAGCAAAGCCCATTCATCGAGGTAGGTCATCTGAATTGGTCATTATAGATACAGGAGAGCCATTAAAAGCCAAGCATTTAAGAGTATCATCCTGGACATTGATCTATAAGAGTTCATAAATAAGAATTTCCTCTATAAGTGCAGAAGTTTACAAGCTAGAACCAAAAAGCTTAATGTATGTTTTAAGAGGAGTTCAAATAGATCCGTGTTTACGCTTCTTTTGCCAAGCATAAAATTTAAAATAAAAATTCATCAGACAAAAAGTACAGCAAGATTTATCAGATAACTAAGTATATGCATCAGAAGTTTTCTCCTCCTTATAATTTGATGCTAGGTATCTAAAACCAAACAGAATTTTGAAAATTGATCAAGTAGCATTGGCTTCCGTCAGTGTTTCCACATTTCTCAATACAGTGAAAAACTCAGACATAAACCTCGTCAAAATCAGGATACAATCATACCAAATACTTCTTTTCTGGTATCCTTCTTAAGACCATTAAGTCTGAACTATTTTTTTTTTTTGGTAAAGTCTGAACTATTTTTAGTATAAACTAAAAAGAAAAAAAAATCCGTAGCAGCTTCTCTTCAAAAAAAAGTCCACGAGCATCTTTTCATGAAAACATCAGAAGTGCTCTTTTCATATTTCAGCCATAAACAAGTAAAAAACATACATGCGTGAAATAGACGAGAAATGAAATCTAAATGCTAGTAAAGGGTGAAACAACGGACTCAGTCGATGTTGTTCATAGCATGAAAGCTTCTTTAACAGAGAGTTCTTACTTGTTTATTCAGAATAGAGTTCAGCTTGAGCTCTAGCTGCATCTGCTGAAGAATAGTACTCTTCATGATAACTGAATCCCAGAGCTCAATCATAGCGACCCAAACGTTGAATAAAGTCTTCTGCAGAATGTAGTCAAGTTCTATGAAATTAGTGAAAGTAATCAAGAGACAGTAGGGAGTATGCACTCACATGACCGTAAAGTATACCACTCACAGACGATATAGTACAGGTACAAGTCGCCACTAAATACACACACACACAAGTGCATGCAAGCATGCAAACACCAATTACATATGCATATCCGATTCAAACATTTCCCTGTTCATCTGATTTTAACACTCAGTTCCATGCATCTCAGAACAGAAAGCTCGCATAGATTTTTCTTTTCTAATCTCAAACATATACAAAAGGAAGTAGGCTGGACAGGTATATGAAAAGAAACAAAGTCACTTTAAAGTTGCAAAGGAAATCAGGCAGAAAAAGTAATCAAACAAACCCTCTTCCTCTAAAAGCCAACTCTAAAATTCAGCATTAGTAGTTGAGTCTACTATGTCATATCACTGTTAATGTTTTCATATGATAAAAGTAAATATTAGCTTTCTATAAAAAGAGAAGCTCCTCCATTGCAAATTCTCACTTCCATTGCTTGCATGAGCCAAAATCACTTACATGAACACAAACTAATGCTCAGAAGCATCTTCAATGCAGTAGTAGATCATCTACTAATACAGATATCATTTTTATTAAAAGTAATTTTTCATCCCCTGAGAGCATCATAACTGCCGATACAAATGCAGCTTTAGTTTCCAGAGTCAATTCTAAGCATTTCATAGAATGGTGAAACTTTGAGCTTTTAGAGTGAATAAACTCCCAGAGCTTTTTCATCATTTTTTTTCGTACTCTTTGAATTAACAGAGACATTGAAATAGTATAAATCCCATAAGGAACGTATGTATCAAAGTTCAACACAGTTAATCATTAGTAACAAAAGCTGAGTGACCATCTCACTTGGGCTGTCATGACGACTATTGGAGAGTAAACAGATCTAAGCCAGTCTTGAGTAATAATTCTGCGCGTCAGTAATTTCTACAGATAACGCTCTCATGCCAGGCTAATGCATGCTTGACAGGGATATTAACAGGCTTTCCCTTAATGTGAAGGCAAAAATTCGTCTAGAGCTGATCAAGAGGCTAAATTCTTGAAAGGTAGCTATCTGAAAATATAAAGTGTTCTACCTCTGCTAATGCTTTCTGATCATGAAGTACTGCCTCTGCCCGTGCATTAGCAAATCGCCACTGCAGATTTCTGTTGTGCATCAGCCTGAGCTGATGAGCATCTTCTATAAAACCAGCACTTTTCTTCCCTTTACGAAAATCGACAATAAAACTAAGAACAGATGTTGAGCTGCTGGATTGAGTAGAAACATTCGCCGGTCTTATCCGAGAGGGACTTATCCCTCTAAAAGGGGGCGATGATGGCCTTGTCCTTGATGGACTGGCACCTCTAGAAACAGAGGATGATGTGACAGATGTCCTACTCGGTGATGGTAGACGAGATCCAGGAATAGGCAAAGACTGAGATCTAACTGCAGGAGTTGATAAAGTCATTCTGTCAGCTAAACTCGTTAAAAGAAGCCTCTTCGGGCCAACGAGCAAATCATCCTCAAATGAATTTCCATCAGCCTCTCCTCTGTCGGATTCATCAGTTGCCAGTCGTCTTTCAGCATCACTGGTAGATCTTTGCAGAGGTTTCATCGACCCATCAGAAGAAGGCATTCTCCTAATTGTTGACAACCCAATTCCTGATATTGATGCAGAACCTCTAGTGATCTTTTCAGGAAGATCCGAGCTACTATTTGAGGCATTCAAAGACACTTTCCCACCTGTTCTACTTGGCCATCTATGTTGATCAATCAGACGAGCATTTATACAGTCAACCGGCTTAGAATTCTCCGACTGATCTGATAAATTCTTTCCTTTGAGCGGGCTTCTTTTTCTCTCTGGCGTAGGCTTTCGGACCATAGTTGGCGTTTCGGATTGCTTGTGTACTCCATTTGAAGTGGGTCTCAAGGTGCGGTCCGATGGGGTGCTACTTACAGATTTCTCCTTCTTGGCAACAGGAATGGAAATAGAATCGGACTGGAAAGAAACACTCAAACTTCGCATTGTGGAAGGCCACAGACCTTCCGGTAATCTACCAGAGCTAACTTTTCTAGGTGCCAATTGCGTATCTACAGATGAATCATGTACAGGTGTGGACGGACGTGAAGGTGCGGATGGACGCGAGGGCGTGGATGGTCGTGAGGGCGACGCTGGCGTCGATGGGCGGTTCCTCTCGGCTGACTGGGCTCTCTTTGGCGCCAATTGAGAGGGCGTACTTGCTGTCCTCGTGAGGCTTGGAGATGGGCATCGCCTAACCGAAGGGGTCGACGTAGTGGGCGACTTGAACCTTGAGCTAACTTCCCTTGCTCGGAGGCGGCGTACGGTGGCGGCGGCAGCCGCATTGTTCCTTTCTGCAGGAACCAGGGGGGGTCTTGGGGTCTCCACGGTTGTGCGCTTCAGTATTGCTGGGCGGGATTCACATAGATCCATTCGCTCCGTCTGAACAAACCCACATTGATGAATTCACCCATATACTAATCCATATTTGACAGGCCAAGCAGTCTTGCATCCCACATGCACCAAAAATAATATCATCAATCGCTCAAAAAAGAAGATCCTTCTCCTCTGCAACCAGTCTGGCAGAAAAGCACCACGACAAAGTAAGATACCACAGCGGGGAAACGGCCAGGAAAAGAATAAAACCAGGAACAAAATCTGAAAACAGAGACCGTCTTCCGATTCACTATCAATTGGCTGAGATTAGCGGAATTGGGTACTGGATCCTTGGTCACCAGTACCCTCAGTTTAAGCAGATCACCGACGGGAAGAGACTTCAGCAAACGGGGAAAAGTCACCAGAGTCGCAATTACGGAGTGGGGGGACAATTCTTGAAAGCGCATCAACAACCTGCGCCGGGAGCAATTCCCAAGATGCCGACGGGGAGGGAGGGGAAGAGAGAGCAAGGTGAAGATGTCGGGAGGAGGGTGGGTGGGTGCGCAGGATAAGGAAGCGGGGGTGCGCAGGGTGAGGGGAACGCCGTACACTGCTGTCCCTCTCACGGGACTCCCATGGTCTGCTGGGCTGTAAATGGGGTTTCTCTCAACAACAACTACAACAGCAACAACGCACGAAAAGCCTGGCTTATTCTCAATTTCTCATCTCCTTTCTCCTTAAACTCCCTATCAATGGAAACAACGCGGAAAGTGAATTCAGCCACAGGTCTGCACCCCCACCCCAACCCCCACGCCCACCCTCTTCCCAAAAACAAAAGAAAGAAAGAAAAAGAAACAAAGGAACAAGATTAGAAGTCTCTCGGTAACAAGTCTTTCCCTTCCCTAACTATCATATGTTAGAAAGAGGGTTGCGCATGCTAAATGATGAGCTTGAGTTTTGTCCGTATCCGCGAATTATTCTATCAACCCTCTTGATTAGGAAATGGAGATTCGAGCTGTTGCAGGTGCTAATGTTCTCTCGTGGGTTATCGGAAGAGACACGGCCGCCCACGTGCCGGAGAGATCATTGTCCCATACCCCATGAAATTCAGAGCCTTCATCTCGCGCCAGAGAAAAGAACCGGAGGAAAAACCAAGTTGGAAACCTCAAGCCAAAAACAATTCGCTAGAAAAAAAAACAAGACCGGGGGAACAACACAATAATGTGCAGAGCCCCGATATAAAAAGAACGGTTCCTGCTTCGACGCCATTAAAAAAACGGGCGAGCAGTTCCAAAATTGATGTGCGGGAACCGACGGACCTGTGAGGAGAGGAGATTATGGCTGTCGGTAAGAAGATCAGAGACCAAAACCCAAGCGTTGCTTCAGCTGGTCGAATTTGGCTCGGTGAAGAATCCAAAGTGAAAGACAGATTCCCGCTTCTGACGGCATCGAGGACATCGGACCGCGATCAAACGCAGCGGGAATCGCCCCCGCGTATCTCGACAGGAAACTCCCGGGCATCGCGCAGACGGAGAAGAGAGAGAGAGAGAGAAAGAGATCGTTGGAAGTCCGAGTCCCTAAAATTAGCAACCGAAGCGAAATCCGACGTATTCCTATCATCGATTCGATCGAAACCAAGCAGCTTTCCATGTCGAATCCCTAGTTGGATATCACCAGGAACGAATCCGGAAGCCAACCTCCCCGATTGATCAGGGCAAATCCTGATCGGACGAGCGCCGCAGGTCCTTCCGCACGATCGAACGACCAAACCCGACCGGCGCTCCTCGGTTTTGCCAATCCGCGAAAGCGGCCGTCGGAAAAAAGAAACCGGAAATCCGCGCGCGGAGAAAAAGCACTGACCTCGATCGACGGAGCGCGGGATCCCGATCTCCGGTGTGGTTACCGTAAGGCGACAAGGAAAGGCCCCGGAACTCCGGGAATCCACCGAACAATCTGCGGCAGAGCGGCGGGACGGGCGGTGTCGCTCGAGGTCCCGGCGAATCCGATCGCTCCGATTCCGTCGGCGAAGATGAGACCAAAACCGAGTCGTCGTCGGCGCGGGCGGCCGGACGGCGAGGATCCGGCGAGAGAGCAGGGGCTCGTTCTTCTTCTTCGCGCAGCGAGATAGAGAGATAGATAGAGAGAGAGAGAGAGAGAGGGAGAACGGTTCCAAATGAGAAGAAAAGGAGGGCGTTGTTTTCGCGCCACTTGCTTTAATATCGACGTGGCTTTTGCTTATTTATTTAAATGCAAAATTAATTCGTCTTTTTTTTTTCTCTTTTTTTTTGGGCCGGAAAGGTGAGTGATGAATATTCTCCGACACCCCCCTCGAAACAAAAAAAATAAAAGAAACGAAATTAACAAGAGCGGTGATTATTCTCCTGGTTGACTGGGCCCCACCAAGGGAAGATAGAGGGAAGAAAAACCCAGGTGGGTCCCACCTCTCGCGAGCGCCAGCTAGGCGTGGGCCCCCCCCCCTCCAGCTTACCTTCGCATTTTCGATTGTCTGCTTTCTTTTGGTAAACCACTCTTTGGACTTTATTATGGTCACCGCTATTATTCTATAATAATAACGCTAAATATATTTTGACTAAGAAAAATGTACGATGTCATTTGAGATATTAGGTCAAACGGGAATTTTATAGAAGAGGCGCGGTGATGATTCGGTGTCTGCTTTTCTTTTAGCTGGCGATCGACCTCTCGAGCAGAAGACGGAAGCTAGTCATGCTCTAATTTGATTTAAGAAACCAGCGCTGAGCATTTGGGCGGAGTTAGAGCACAGGAAGTTTTGACTGTTTTGGGGCTATATTTCGGACTTTTAGCGAAGTTAAAGTCCGTTCGAGATTCTCCAGGGAACATTTAGGAATCTACAATATTATCTGGGAAGTAATTGTGCACGTGCGTGGCGTGTGCATGGAAATTAGTGTTGCTTAATGGAAGTCGGGGAAAATGCCAAAAGTTATGCCTCAACCTTCACCCAACACCCAATGATCACTTACGTACTTCTATTTTTACGGATACTATTAATGTGCCCCCGAGCGAAACCCCGCATTGAAAAGATCGAATTGCATCTCCTTGCAAACTCGTTTTAGCATCTTGCTTAGCGTTTTAGATTGCTTTGGTTTTAAATTTGTTTTCAGTGCTTTGGGTGAGTGTGATGATTTAGGATCCGGGGATAGATAATTTTGAATTGAAAATGACATTTTTTGTAAATAACGACACGGGGATAATTAATGCGAAGGTACAAAGCGATCTCCAAAAGTAGATATATACGTAAGTAGTCATTGGGTGAAAAAAGGTGAGTTACGTTTTTTTAATATGTACCAAAAACATTGTGCATGAAGATGTTTCTAATTTTATATTCTACATAATTACCTTTTCAAAAAAAATCGCATAGGTATCTAATTTCTTCAGGGAAATTGAAAAGTATCTTCTTTTTTTGGCAAATGGAAAAGTTCTCCTTAAGATTCTTGAGAAAGTTATACAATTTATGAATAATATTTAGTCATATAATTCTACACGCTTGCACGATTACTTTTAATGTTTGTAATTTGCATTGGGATAATTTATCCAAAAAGTCCTAAATATATTGTACAATGATCAATTTAGTCCTAAACCCTTTGATGATTTGCCAATTTAGTTATAGACCTCTCTTTATGTTAATTTAGTCATAAACCTTTTGAAAATTTGTCAATTTAGCTCTAAACTTATTATTTAGAGATTTGGCCGGAAGGTCTACATTGGAAAAATCGCTAAAAGGTTTATGACTAAATTGATAAATTATCAAAAAATTTAAGATTAAAATGGCACAATTGCAAGATTAAGGACTAAATTGACGAATCGTCAAAAAATTTATAACTAAATTTGCACAGTTAAAAGGTTTTGGATTAAATTAGCCTCCGTGCAATAGGTTTAGAACTTTTTGAATAAATTTTTCAATTTGCATTTATTGTAAGTTTAGTCTTAACAAAATGGGTTTTCCTATAAATCGAACTGGCAATTCTCTTTCAAAAGTGAAAGATTGAGCGGCTTCAATAAAGTGTCTAATTATGATTAGACCCTTACCTTTTGACTTCCTTTTATTTTATGTAAAGGTAATTAGAGGAGACTTTATAAGTGAACAAATCTCACTTTTGACTTAATAATACAGATAGATTCAAAAACTTTAATGGGTCATCTAGGAAGAACGAACGAATGATATCATTAAAATGTAGAAACCCCTTCTTTATTAAAATATAGATTAGTCCCCACGCACGCGATTGCTTTTGACGTTTTTAACTCTACCAACAAATTGTCTTTTGTTAATCTGGTCATTTTTTGTTTTTTTTTATTTTTTAATCTAGTTTAAGTGCAAAAGATAATTAGTTTTCTAAAACCGAACAATAATTATGTTTATAGATATATTAGTAGATTTTTTATTGACAGAGTTCATTAAAAAAAAACTAGGAGAGATGGAGAGAGAATAGAGAAGGATAAATATCCTAAGAATGTGGGAATTTCTATTTCATTATATGATAATTGATAGATAGATAGATTACATATATAGATTAAAAAAATTATGAGCTCTCTTGTTTTATCTAAATTCGGCCATGAAATTATTCTCACGCACCGTAATACCAAAAAAATCCAATAATGCATTAAAAAGGCACTCTAAATAAATGCTATAATGATAGTTAAATATGAATATTTACCCCATGATACTTTAGCTATTAGTTGCATAGATAAATGTAATCATGCGCGACTCGAAAAATACTATAGTTAATCCATTGTCCAACCGAGAACTCCGAGCTTAGAGGGGTCTGATGAAATCACGTTACGTCGACTCATTCTTTCTAATCAATAAGGATGATTAAAATTTTGAAAATATTTTTCAAATCGCCGATTAATTTTTCCGTGCGGTTATCACGTCGCATCAAACCAGTAGCGAAAGCGAGAAGATATCATCGAAAGTGCAGCATTAGATCTCATCACACGCAGCATTCACAAGCATGGAAACCCACCATTGAATCCGATCTCTGTCTCGTCTCCTTCACAAGGTGGTCCAGTACAATGGGGGCACGAGCTGAAGAAGTCTCGAGCAGTTCTTGTGATGAATGGAGCGAGCCATGCACTGCATTGCATGCTTTCCTCAGACTCTGAACGATGGCTGTCGGTATCGGCCCGTGCCGAAAAGCTTTGTCGATAGATGTCAGACCTTACAGTTCCAAACACACGCCGGCCGCCAGCCGGCTGAGCGAATGCAGACAAAAAGCTCACAGTCTCGTGCAGATGCATCTGTTTCATCGCTTTCTTCTGGTTCTTATCGATGCGAATGATGGAGATTCCCATCGGCGCACGGTATGGGATGGAAAAGATGCTGATCGCGATGCCGAACGTGATTGCGAGACTTGGTAGCAGAGCAAGGAGACAAGCCAACGAACATCTTCAAGAATTTGGGTGCTGTCCAAGCGGCGGCGTTAACGTTGCAGTTGAGCTCTCATCGGCGGGTCACATAACAGTAGGTAGTCGTCAACATATTCAAGAACACCCACCACAGCAAACCCTAACCCTAGCTTTGGATCTTTCTCCCCCCTCAGCCTCTCGAGCCGTCGCCATCGCCGGCGCTGCCGCCTCCAGTGCCATTGGCTGTTGTCGCGTCTCTAAAAGACGATCTTTGATGAAATCACCTTATTACGTGGATGTCATTTGCACCTAACAAGAAGACGGATCGAACGGGCATGTTCGACCCTCCAAGATAGAGAGACCGAGTCTCTCTCGCATCTCACGGCTCGCATACTTTGACTCTTTTTAAATCCGATACTCTCGAAACCTTCGACTATCACATAAACTCTTTTCATAATATTTCGGTTTCTCCATCTATTATTTTCACGTCAATTTTCTACGATTTTCGATCTCACACTGACGGCGACCAATGATGATGTCCTTCGCCACGCTTCTGGATGAGGCACAGGACGAGCGCTCGAAAACAGTGGTGACCACTCGATCACGCGAGCGTCGCGTGACATTCATTGATGCGGCCTCCCGCGTGAAATGGACGTATCCGCAGGCCGGGGAGGGCCAGACGGGAGGAACCGACATGGTGACGGGAGTTGGTGTGAAGTCTATTGAATGGAGCGATTTATCGTTGTTGGTCCAGAATACGAATTGTCGGGTGTCGGACTCGTCCCTAATTTCGTACCGTTTTTCGTCCGGGACGTTGCGTGAGTACCAATGGTGGTAGCCGGAGGAGTGACGGTGGCGTGGCGTTGGCCACTGGCTATAACAAGGTGGGAGGAGGAGGAGGAGGAGGAGTAAAGAGGATGGATGTTTGGGCATGAGAGTTTTGAACCTGCACACGATGCAATTAAGCTCCATTTGTTTCACGGAAATGAAATGATCTTGAAAATATTTTTCCCGAGGATATTTGTTTCTATCTCTTGTAAAAATGAACGAATGAATTAAAAATATTATTTTGGTCTAAAAAATTAGTTTCGTGATAATGAAAACATTTTTACGCTAAGTAATTATCTCAAGTATATATACGATCATTTTTAGGAAAATATTTTTCAAATCATCATTTTCCGCCAAATAAACGGAGCCTTTCAAGTTCTAAATGAGAAGTGGCGGAAATGATCACGACTGTCCCCGATGGCAGGTGATGGAGCGATGCGGGTCACCGCAGACAATGGTACCTAGAGTCGCGACGACAAGATGAGGTTGGCCACCGGCTATACCGAGGTGGGAGGAGGAGGAGGAAAGGTTAATGGATGTTTTAAGCACCGGGGTTATGAACTTGGACACACACCGTTCGTTTCACCGAACTCAAATGATTCGAAATACATTTTTCCTGAAAAATGATCTCTTACATCGCTCACAAACACGAACAAATGTTGAAAGTATTTAGACCAAATTATTATCGATAATAAAAGAATTTCTCATTTTCGCGGTGTGCTCGTTTCACGGAAAATGACCGATTTGGAAATACTTTTTCAAAAATAATTACTTTTATTATTTAAAAAAATCAGTCGATGAAAAACATATCCATCATCGATGACAATCTATATCTAATTATTTTCGTAGGTGACAGAAAAATTTTTCTGAATCACTTATTTTTCTCTAAACAAATGTAGAGATGGAGTTCAAACCAAGAGGGACACGTGTCGCGATCTCGGGAGAGAGTGAAGATTGAGAGGGGGCCCGGGGGGACGGTATCTCGAGCTCGCGGATCGAGGAATGTGCGGTCAACGAAAGCGGCTCGTTTCGGTGCGACTCCGAAGAGCCCCGTCGCCCTTCCCCCTCGACCTTTAACGCAATCCTTGCTCGGTTGACCGGGCCGTTGACCCCGCCGCAGCCGCCGCCCCCGCCGCCGATTGGCCCCACGTTTCCCACCCGGAAACGCCTCGGCCGCCGCAAGAGAAACGGCGGACGGTCTCCTCTTTTCCTTTTCTTTCGACATTTCTAAGGTTGTTGGGGGTCGGCGAGAGAGAGAGAGAGAGAGATCCGAGGTTTACGTGAAATGGCTTCGTGGAAAAAGACCAAAAAACCGGGGAGACATGTCCTGCAGCTTTGGAGGCGCCTCGGTTCACGGCCCGTTTTGTTGGGGGGCGGGTAAGCATTTTGAGGGATCTCGGTCGATCCGATGATGACTAGCTCTAGATTCGTTCGAGTCCATAAATCGAAAAAATTTATATATCTAAAAAATCGAAGAAAGCTCGGATCGACTCCATGCGCATTCGCGCGGTAACTTCGATTCGATTTTTAATTTGGAAGATTTTCTGTCTAAATGAGTCGGTTCAAATCGAAACATGGTGACACGAGTGTTTTAACGGATTTGCTCTTAATGGAGGCCGATGGTGTTTTGAGCAAAGTCTTTCGGTTTCTATTTTTTTTCTATTTTTTTTGTTTGTTCAGACATCCATATTTGCTGGGATAATTGTCCAAAAAAGTCTTAAATCTATTACACGACGGCCAATTCAGTCATAAATTTTTGCAATCGTGCCAATTTGGTCCCGAATCTCTTGACGATTCGCCGATTTAATCCTAAAAATTTCGATTGCGTTAATTTAGTCCAAAACCTTTTGAAGATTTATCAATTTAATCGCAAATCTATTATTCAGTTCTTACAGTTAAATGTGCCCTAGAAAAGGTCCCATTTTTTTTTTCTCGATACCCTTTCTCGCAAATTTCCGAACCGAAAGAACACCTATCCATCACTTACCGCAATTTTCGCCCGATTAAAAATCATTTTTTTAATCTAAATAAATGCGTATCTTGCTTTAGTTCGCTCAAGCAATATTTCCATGGCTTTATATGGTCATCTCTCGAAATTCATATTCTTCGTCCGAGATTTATTGAATGGAATTGACATGATAGTGAAAAGAACAGAAAAAACATGTGAACCCAATAATAAATGTCCTTCGAGCTAATTAATTAATCGATAATTAGTTAATTACTTGAAAAGCACCACCGAGGATACTTTCCACGGGGCAAAGGGAGCAGTGCCAGCTTGGAAAGCCCCACCTAAAAAAACAAGAGAAAGAACAAGAAAGGCACTTCCGAAAATATAATTTTAATATAAAATTACTATCATTAAAAATCTCAAATTGATATCATTAAAAAACTGAAGTTAGTAATCTTATGGCACTTTCATTTATATTAAAGTTTGTCTCACGGAAAGACGCAAACCTATACCTCATAACACATATACTTCAAACTAATTTTCATCTCATAA
Organism: Syzygium syzygioides; assembly: GCA_031216285.1. NCBI lineage: Eukaryota > Viridiplantae > Streptophyta > Magnoliopsida > Myrtales > Myrtaceae > Syzygium > Syzygium syzygioides. Next base: position 36,167,049 of record CM062244.1, on the reverse strand, counting down.
GAAATCTCGTCTCATAAGAAATCCCAAAGCGGTACTCCCAACCCAAATTCACCCTCCATTAAAGCACGTGCATGTCACATGGATTTTTCCACGTTGGATTTGTCATTCTTTGTATCAGATCCGTCCTACAAGCGTTTGCCACGTGTGCCGACATGTACGCATCTTAACAAGAGGACGAAATGCTAACGAAAGTAGATTTAGATTGGGGATACCAATTTGAGGTTTTATTTTTTTGTGAGACAATGTTTAGTTTGAGGTACCATTTTGAGATTTTTTGTGAGACGAAAATCATTTTGAATCAAATGTGTTATGAGGTGCCGATTTGAGGTTTTTTTTAGCAGTGTTAACCTCTAGTTTAACCTCACTTTTCACCGAGTTCTCCATAGAATTTCTAGAGCAATGCGAAGAGTCGTGCTAAGGTCAAATGAATTTTAATGTATAATGACGTACATAATATGGTGTTACATAGTACAATGATTAATTTGGTCTCAAAGCATGGACATTTATGGCATTAAGGCCCCGTTTGGTTCAGCATTTAGAATGCTCATTTGGGCTCTAAAGTCCCTTGGCCAAATGCAAATAGCGTTTGGCAATTTTTTTGACTCACTTTGGGGAGATGCAACTGCATTCCAAATGCTCCCTAAGGGACCTTTGGCCAATGCACCTTTGGAGTTGCTTTGAGAAGTTGCATTTTCGGAATGCACTCGCACTGTTCATGAACACTGTTCATGAACAGTAGACCGCGGCTCCGGCGGCCGGCCACGGCCGCCTGAGGGCTCGCCCGACCCCGGCGACCACCGCCTGGGGTCGCGCGACCCCGGCGATCGCCGCCTGGGGTCGCCGGACCCCGGGCGTCGCCTGGGTCGCGCGACCCAGGCGACGCCCGGGGTCCGGCGACCCCAGGCGGTGGTCGCCGGGGTCGCGCGACCCTCGGGCGACCGCCGCCTGGGGTCGCGCGACCCCGGCGACCGCCGCCTGGGGTCGCCGGACCCCGGGCGTCGCCTGGGTTGCGCGACCCAGGCAACGCTTGGCCTGGGTCGCGCGACGCCGGCGACGCCCGGGGTCCGACGACCCCAGGCGGCGGTCGCCGGGGTCGCGCGACCCCAGGCGGCGGTCGCCCGAGGGTCGCGCGACCCCGGCGACCACCGCCTGGGGTCGCCGGACCCCGGGCGTCGCCTGGGTCGCGCGACCCAGGCCAAGCTTTGCCTGGGTCGCGCGACCCAGGCGACGCCCGGGGTCCGGCGACCCCAGGCGGCGATCGCCGGGGTCGCGCGACCCCAGGCGATGGTCGCCGGCCACCAGATCTGGCCGTCGGCGGTTGGCCGGCGACCAGATCTGGCCGGCGCCGGTGGCCGGCGCTGTAGCTCCGGTGGAGCTTTTTTTTTTGAAAAAAAAAATCAGCAAAAATCTTTTTAACTCAAGTTGATTTTAAAAAATGCTAACCAAACACCACTTGCATTTCGGAAACCCCCTTTAGCCCAAAGGTATTTGCATTCTCTCAAATGCATTCCCCAAATGCTGAACCAAACGGGGCCTAAATTAGCCACAAAAGCAAGTTAAAAAAGGCGACGTATTCCCATCTACGTTGCATGTGTGTCCCTGTCCTTTCAAGCTGGCTTTCGCACGCATCCGATCCACTTCCTCCTTCTCAGATCCAGAAAGCGATGCCTTAAAGAAAGGCAGCAAATTTCGTGGTGTGATATTCTTTCTTTCTATAGCGAATTGGTACTAGAATTAGGTACTAGAATATCGTCTTGGTTTGGACGAATTCGAAGAGACGGGCGGTCCTTAATTTAAAATCTATTCCCATCATATCACGCAATTGGAAGCTCCGCGACGAGGAGATTATGTAATTTTGTTGTGAAAAGTGATCTCCTTGATGCTTGCTTTTTCAACATAATATGCGTGTTAATTGGATGTAAATTCCAATATAACAGTTTTTCGAATCATGGGCTCGCACAAAACTGTCACAAGGCTCCTACTTAATTTACTATTTTGAATTTTCATGTAAATTTCTTTATTTTTTTAATTGGATAAAAAAGTCAAATGGTAGGAGTTTACACTAATTGCTTTTGTAGTTGGTCACCCACCATCACCTAAACTCAAGTACGGTGTGCCATGAGCACATGCCTAGCAATATTCTATGGTGCTTTTGCTGTCAATATGCTTTAACTTGACATGTCAAAATGTGTGAAATTTTGATACTTCATTCTTCTTACTGCTATTTTTTTTAATAACTTGTAATTTCTTAAATAACTGTTTTTTTAGGTTCAAGATTGATTACATACTAATAATTCCATTCTTCAAAATACAGTTTCGTCGTCTGGAGTATTCACTTCACGATCCAGTAAAATAATTTCGAGAAAGTTATCCAATCAGTCCTAAACATATTGGTACGGATGCCAATCCTTCAGTCTTGAACTTTTCGATTTTACCAATTCAATCTCGAATTTTGCGCGAATTTCAATGTCGTCCTTCAGATCAATTTTTGCCAACCGTCCGTCGGCAATTTTCAGTAAAAGTTGATCGGAAAGACTACATTGAAATTTCATACAAAAGTTTAGAATCAAATTGGCAAAATTAAAGGTTTATGACTAAACTGGTAAAAGTGCAATAGATTTAGAACTTTTTGAAAAATTTTCGTATATATATAATTTTAATTATTGGATTCAAGTGCAAAGAAAATGTGAATTATTCTGGTGATATTATGTCGCCATGTGATTGGATTTGGACGGCTGCATGATACGTGACTCTCAACTTTGACAGCTTTTGTCTCATTCCTTTGGTCCCCGAACACCTGGTTTCCTTACTTATTCATTTATTTATTTAATTAATTGTTTCACATGCAAAATACCCAATAAAACCAAATTCCCATTTTTATGGCAAAAGACATTACGCTCGAATTTTTCTTTATTCAGCTTTATTTGTTGATCTTTCTTGCACCCGTCGCAACGTAGTTACCATGCCAAGAGAGCAGCATAAAAACAAATCGTAAATTATTAAAGAGAAATTTGAATTTCCATTTTCGCATTTGGTCGAGAGATAAACGAATTTTGTAATTTGTTGTCTCGGAAGACGTTGAGTCGAATTGAAGTTTAGCTGATTCCGGCAAGAGGAGATGGCCACCTCCCACCTCGGGAAAACTCGGGAAAACTGTTTAAAAAGTCCTAAATTTATTGCACTTTTACCAATTCGATTCTAAACATTTTAATTTTGTCAATTAAGTTTTAAACATTTTCATTGTTTACCAATTGAGTCTATCTGGCCAATTTTGACTTGAAATTGCTGACGTAGATGCCAGTCTTTTTATGTGACACGGCCAGAGTTAGCATAGATAATTTCTTTATTGTGTTTTTATATTTCGTTTTTGAAATTTTCTTTTCTTTTCTTTTATTTTCTTTTTACACCTCGCTAGTCATAGGCAAGGGCCAATGGCCCTCGCTCGATCTGGCTGAAGGGTTTGCAACCCTTGACTCTTTGTGTTTGACGTAATTTGAATATGAACTCATGGTATTCACAAGCGAAGAGAGAGAGAGAGAGAGAGAGAGAGAGAGAGAGAGAGAGAGAGAGAGAGAGAGAGAGAGAGAGAGAGAGAGAGCTGTCCCTCGCTAGATCTAGGCGAGAGCCACGATGCCTCATTGGCCACAGCCAGGGCCACGGCCCCCTCACCTAGATCTGGGCGTGAAGGCTCTTGACCAAACCAAGCTTGTGGCCAGCATCCTTGCGTCCAGAGGTGTTAAAAAAGAAAAGGAAAGAAAAGAAGGAAAAATAAACAAATAAATAAATCGAAAATTTATTAAAATTTATCCACATAAATAATGGTCGTGCCACGTAGAACGCTTAAGGTTCACGTCATTGATTTCCGGCTAAAATTGGCTGGATGGACTCAATTGGCAAAACACGAAAAGGTTTATGACTCACTTGTTAAAATTAAAAGGTTTGTGATTAAATTGGCAAAAATGCAATAAATCTAGGACTATTTAGACAATTTCCCTAAATAGTTTTAATTATTGGGATTCATTTTGAAAAGCCTTGGCTTAAACCAATTAATAAACCATCATTATCATTCTAATCATGGTCCAAGACAAGTGCAAAGAGAATGTGAATTATTCTTGTGAAATATGTCACCATGAAATTGGATTTGGACAGCTGCATGATACGTGACTCTCATTAGCTTTTGTCTCATTCCTTTGGTTCCCCAACACTTGCTTTCCTTACTTATTCAATTATTTATTTAATTAATTGTTTCACATGCAAAATACACAATAAAGTCAAATTTCCATTTTCATGACAAAAGACATCACGATCGAATTTTTCTTTATTCAGCTTTATTTGTGGATCTTTCTTGCACCCATCGCAATGCAGGAGAATTACCAAAAAAAAAGTCCTAAATACATTATAATTGTGCCAATTCAATCATAAATCATTTTTTCTTTATCAATTCAGTCCTAAACTTTTTGCATTTAGTCAAATTTAGTCAATCTGGCCAATTTTGGCCAATCAGCATTGACGTGGACTTTTTAAAATATTTTTTTGAATTTTTTATTTTATCTTTTCTTTTCTTAAGTTTTTTTTCCCTCCACTTAGGGCCAGCAAAATTTTTTATTAAAAATTCAAAAATACAAAAATATTATTAAAAAAAAAGTTTCACGTCAGCACCGGTTGGACAAAATTAACCGGATGGACTTAACTGAAACAAATGCAAAAGGTCTGAGACTGAATTATCATAATTGCAATAGGTTTATGAGCTTTTTAGCAATTTTCCCTCGAAACGTAGTTATTGTGCGGAGAGAGTAACAACATGAAGAGAAAAATTTTGCTTTGTCATTTTCGCGTTTAATCCGGAGATAAAATGAATCTCGTAATTTGTTGTCTCAGAAAGCGTTTGAGTTGAATTCAAGTTTTAGCTGATTCCGGCGAAAAGGAGAGATGGCCCCCTCCCACCTCTCATTAGCTCGATCGAAAATGACAATTGTTTGCTAACTTGTTTGGTTCACGTGTGATGAGGTGACCAATAACTATGGAACCATAGCGTTTTGTATCAGTCACAACTACAAACATGGTTCCCCCAACTTCTTTTTCTTCCGTTTTTTGGATCACCATGCATGCGTTCGTGATCGTGAATACTTTTCAAAGCAGCTTCGAGCACCTAAAGCTCGTTGAACATAAGTTGAAAGTATTCGGTGAACACCTTTTCAGAAGGCTTCGGGTTCGGAGCTGTCTCGACAAGGCTCAAAGCTCAAGCCAAGTCCCCTCCTATCGACTAAAACATGTTTCCTCTTGTGCCCCTTTATTTGCATTTGTGGAAGGAACTAGAGATAGATGCGCGGCGGCACCTGGCTGTCGGAGTCGGAGTCGTGCGACCTCCGGCCGACCGCTCGCCTCGGTCGCGCGGCGCTAGGTTAAATGGACCTCCCCTAGGCCTCGCCCCCCACCTAGGCGAGATTAGATATCTGTCGAGGTCACGCGACCTAGGCGAGATCTCGTATCGCCAGGGGTGGTCCGGCCTTGGCAGCACCTTGCTCACGGTTGTGGCCCCGGTGACGTTGTGGCTGTGGTTTGGTGGCTGCTGCAACAATCTTATATACCTTTTCTTCCTTTCTCTTTCTCTCTCTCTCTCTCTGCTTTCTTCGATATTTTTGCTTATTTTAAAGTTAATCTAAATAGATGTTATGTGTACTAATTATCAATACACTGTCGCTTGAGCTGAAAACCCTTAGTTAAATTAAGGAAATTTGGTAGATGCAAAGTCTTAAAGCCTGCATTGCCAAACCCACCCACTCCTCATCATCAGCTATTAGGTTTCCATAATTTCACGAAAAGTAACAACAAAAGTCTTGCATTACAATTAACTAAGGTCTATTTGTTTGAAGCAAAACTATTTTCGAAAAATTATTTTCTGACTTTTGGGTATTTGGATAATGGAAAACTAATCAATCTATGGAAAACATCTTTCATTGACTAAAAATAACAAGCTTAGATTGAGGGAAAATAACTTCTTCTTCTGGTAAAAAGGAAATCGATTTTCCTATATCACAAAACAAATAAAAACTAAACATTATCCTATAAATTTTATTTGAAAATACTTTTGTTTATGATGAATTTCATTGAAACAAATACACCCTAAATTAGGAAAATGTGTTTGTTTTGGGAAAAACTTCATGATAAAGAAAAGTGCTTTCTGAGAAATTATTTTCCAAGAAAATGTTTTCCTCTTTTTAGGTTGGGTTATTCATTTTCCTAACTTTAAGCATGTTTATGTTCTTTGATTGTAAATGATTTTCCGTCGACTGATCGTTTTTTAACAAACCATACATGTGAAAGTTCATAAAGCTAATTCACAAAAGGAAATTTCACTCGAACAAAAACGCCCAATCAAGGGTTACGATCACCCTTATCGCCTTTTATCTTATTGTGTTAGCCAAATGATTGGGCACTATGAAGGTGTTCAAGGAGCATTGAATCTCCAAACTCCAAACATGATCCAATCAACCAAACGTTTTATCCTGTTCCAATTTCTGTGGGCATGTGCACATGCAAATGCAATGATTGAGCAAAGCAATCATCCGGTTATGTTCCCTGGCCAATTTGGCTCCTATGGAATAGTAATACCACTACACAGTACACATCAAACACTGATTTGAGATGTGCATTTTGGCGTGCATGAGGATCAAATACCCAATATTCAAATTGAGGTTCCTCACAACCAATTTTTTTTCCTTTTTCTTAATTTTTTTATTTTCTTTTTCAAATGTTGTTTCTCTATCTTGCAATTAAAAGTGGACCCGAGGATGGGCAGTCATATGCAAGAAAATCCAACCCCAATTATGGTGAATCAAAGGCCTTGCACCTGCCTGTGCTCTTCATTCCCCAAACAATTCAGTGTCTCTTCTATAAAGTTTGGAAGAGATCTTCAGATTTCATATAATAATATATATATACACATATGTACATGTACATTTATTGGTTCCATATTGAAATTTGTCACCTATTGTTAGTTCACAGTCTCTGCCTGAGGTGTGCTGTTTTTCTCCAAGGGCATTAATTGCGGGGGACAAGGAAATTGGATCAGAGATGATTTTGTTCTGCACTGTTCCGGCGCCGATTCATGTTTGTTTTTTGTCTGGGGTATGGAGGTTCAGGGCACATTGAATACCTCTAAAGATATGGTACGTAGAGAAGGACCAAAAGGACTCATGGCAGGAGACGGTGAGGAGATCTGCAGGAACTGGGGATTTCCGAGTGTTTTGGCCTCTCTATACATTTGATCTTCGGCCTTATGATGGCATGGTCTTTTCTATGTCACGAGCTCGCGCACCAAATTTCCGCAAGCGTTCCCTCTTTTTCGAGAAAATCTTGCTTCAAGCCGAGGTACCGGTGGATCGGATTAATGACAACTGTCGGATTATGTAGGTCCGTATCAAAGTTATATTTGACGGGTGCGGTTGCGCCTGGTCCATATACTTAGGTCTTTGGAAGAGTTTCTCCATATCTATGATGAAGTCGCACATAACCGGGAATATTTGGTAAAATCACATAGTGAGGGGGGAAAAATCATTTTCACGGGCAATGTCGGATCGACAACAAGTGTTTGTTTACAGAATTTAGGATAGTTCGTCGGGATGCTCGTTACATATCAAACATCGCCTGTGGATAGTGTTTCTTTCGCTCTGATGCACAAAATCCTTGGGTCAACTAGGACTTCCCAGAAACGAGTAGGCCGACTAGGGCACCGACATTATGCCCGACCGCAACCCCGGCACCGTCCGCCGTTTAGGCTGAAGTTCAGCCTGAATGAGCTTTAGTCTACGGTGACTGCTCATCATTTTATCTTTCTTTTGGTAATAATCCAAGGACTTTTCCCTATGCAGTTCTTAACGACCTTGAGCTGTGTTCTTGGGTTTGAATCAAAACGCCCCTAGTCAAAAAGCCTAGACCGACTAACTTTATTATTATTATTTTTGGACAAAGACAGACTAAATTGGAGAGCTAGAGAAAAGCCATTTGGATTTACCCGACACAATCCAACCTAACATTCCATTAGCACTAAATGAGCAGATTCGAGCAGTGTAAAATAGTTCAACGGGGTAACTTAACCGATTGGAAGTTTTTTTTTTGGTCAAAAACCGATTGGAAGTTCAATCTTCAAAAACATTACACTTTGCACAAAGACTCAAGAACCGTTAGTGTCATTATTCCACCCTCGAACCAGACATTCGACAACATGATGACTTCAAATTCCTGAACTCAGGTGATCAAGAACAATGGTTGGTCACAGTGAGCTTCGAATTGGATATGAGAGTCTCGAGTACATTGAACTTCAAATTCTAATGGGGATCACAAAGAACTTAAATTTGGATGTGACAGTCTCAAGAACAAAACCAATTTTACAACTTTGTAAGAATAGGGCTTTAACTGTATCTCTGGAAAGATTCATCATGCTTCCAGTGTAGCTCCAACTGTGATTACCACTCCAAGCATATCATACATGGAATCCCAGTTTATCTAATGCAAAGGTCAAAAGTACAATGATTCTTCATCATGATCAGAAGAAGAGTTCAACATGGTACAGGGCAATAACGGAATTAAGATCTGGTCGACATAGACATTTCCATAGGTAAGACTCAATCAGTGTACAGGGCATTTGTGGTAAAGAAGGATCTACACAACCAAATAAAAAAGGGTAAAGTTCAGTCCACTCATTGTGACGAGCCAATTAATCATAAAACGGAGATGCTCACTACTGTCAACGAAGGGATGGATATGAGGCTTGACTAATTGAATCCAACCCCAGCACCATGTACGAGTCTTTATGTCAAGATCCACATCCATTGTAGAAATATCGATCTTTTTCATAGATATTTGAATGAACTTCTAACATTTATGCTCTGACATCATCAGATTGACATTATTCATCACACGGTCTAATATAAACTGACACAGAACAAAGCAAGAGAGCTAAGATGATTCTCATCCTCATTAAACTTAAACCTATGTAACAAAATTTTACAGAATACCTTGATATAACAGAAAGCAGGACCTCAGTCAATTTTGATTGAACTTTAGCTCCCATCAGTCAATCTGTACTAAAATATCACGGTGTTCAATAAAGGTGAATACGAACTTGCAAACTTTTCTGGCATCTGATTCTTCAAGTTTGCCAATTATAGCTCAGACAATTCCTCTCCCACAGAATAAGCTTACTTGCATCCTGTGCTCCACAGAACAACATGTACAGATGATGCTTGGTCTATATTAAGCAAGTTAGATCCAACTGTCACCGAAAATCGACAGCCCAAAAGGTCTCGTGGACTTCGTTTCCAATTGCATCCTCCGAATCTTGTCAACAACCCACAACTAAGTAAATCGCATAAGTCCCATAAATCTGCAGTAAGTGCATTATATAGATTATAAGGACGTAAAGCACAAGAAACAACTGATTATTAGATGTGGTTCTAAGCAAGAAAATTACAAAGCATATGGTTGGAGAAAGGTGTGGTAGAGCACTGAAGCCAAAGACCAACTCATACCTTCCTTCCTCAGCTAAAATGAGCAAGAGATTGGCCAAAGTATATACAGCCTGCACTTTCTAGTTCATACACCGAAAGGGGATCTTAGTAATTAACAAATCCAGTGCGATAAGCCCTGCCCAGAATTGCTTCTATGCCGTCGGGGAGTAAATCGAAAATTTTAGCGACAGCTAAACCGGCATACATTCCATCAACGGCAGCACTAACAATTCCACCTGCATAACCTGCTCCTTCACCTATTGGATAAAGTCCTCTGAGCGACACACTCTCATAAGTATCAGAGCTGCGTGGAATCTGAACAGGAGAGCTCGTTCTAGTCTGGAAAAGTTATAGAAAAGAAAAGAACGAAATGACTTACAAGAAGTTCTGAAGAAACATTGCTAGGACAAACACAGAAACAGATCCCCCACAAGAAATAAATTTCCTGAGGTGACGGCAACAAAGATGAGAGTGATACTTGAATACTATTAAACTGGAATGTGAAATGATCAACAGAGTAGTAGATGTGTATTACCTCCACCCCATGAAGAAGTGCATCCTTGGTGATAAAGCCTGGTAACTGGAAGTCAACAATTTGGCAAAAAATGTTAATTTGTGACACCACATTTATTCATCATAGTCTAAAAGGAAAACTGTCAACAGATGACTAAGAAAGTACTCGACCTCCTGATCAAATGTGGCAATCGAATGCTTCAAAGCCTCTGTTATATGGATGGGGAAGAGATTGTGAAGATTTGCTGCTTTTACTCCTAACCGATAGCTCGAGGGTGGCACAGATGTTCCTTAAAAAGTTACATATTCCCAAGTCAAATGATAAATTGACTGTTTTCTTTCCGTGATTTAACTCAATTGTAATTTATATTTAGACAAGTGGGATAATGATACAAGAAACACTACCTGATAACTTATTTTCAAGAAAATCAGTCACTGTTTGCGCAGGCACAACAAAATTTCCACCTCCCATAATAGCTGCTTTCTTTTCAAGATCCCTCTGATATATTAGTATATTAGAATCAGAATGTGGGAACAGTTCTGAAAGACTGACAAGGATTAGAAATTAAGCCCTCTCAATCAAGGCTTAATTTTTTAACTAAACTACTCCTTTTGACCTGTTTCATTCATCTATGGATGTAAGATTGAAGGATCAGTAAGCGGAGAGTATAAACGCCAATGCCTTGACTGAACTTGGACTTAAATGAGCACAGGAAAAGAAATAACATAACAATGGAAGCAGAACACCAATGAAAAAACACCTGAAAATAAATCCCGGCCATGGGTCCAGAGCAATTCAATGAATTAAATTCTGTTCCAGACACAGTGACAACTAAAGCAGCATTTGCCCATTTGGATGAACGCCGAGAAAAAGACATCCCGTTGATACAAAGTTCTGATGGATCAGTACTTGTGAGAACCACCTGTAAAGTGTTCTTCAGTTACACCAACACATAAAACCAACAAACTTTCTTCTATACTTTCAACATGATCTTCTAGACAGATTGATCTAAAAATGTAGACAAACCATCAAAATTCATAATCAGTCCAACAACTTTTGCATTGATTCATGGATATACCACACCATCTATCTAGTAGCTACTCTTCAATTTGTGATGCAAATCCGCTGGAAAGATTTATCGACCTGTCAGGATAACTCCTCATTAAGTTAGCCATATGATCACACTGAATAATCTTACATCTGCGGAAGTCCGATGTCCCCTATACTATAATCAGGAAACATGAAGAAAGTCTAATAGACCACTATAGAGCATTTCAAACCATCCTTTCAACAAAAGTAAGATGTGTATCAGGTATACCTGTCCACCCGGACACATGCAGAAGGAGTAGCAAGCAAGGTTTGTCCCTAAACTTGTGGAAGAATCGACATCCTCACCCCTGACATGCTTGGCAACCTTGTAATCTGCCACCGGTACTTTTCCACGTCCACCACGGACTTCCGATGCCAGTTTTGAGTACTGCAAAGTATAAAACCAACTCCATGATAACCTTGAGAAAAAGAATTATTTCACTAGAAATACTGAATTATGAAAGGAATACAATTTACTCCACAAATATTGTGAAAATGGAATGAAATCTACTACCACTAGCATAAGGTTAGATATGATGGAAAAATCATACTAACATTGTTTGGTGCGACAAAAGTACCAACGTGGTACACTAGTAACTCCACACAGTTAACCACACTCAATACTGAAACCTTTATTATTTTCAGAACTGTTGCCACCACATATAAGTCTCATTGACAGCACCATCTTCCCTCATTTGTTCCATTCATCCCACATCTGATCCACTTTCAACAACCCAAATCCACAAGGAGCATCCTTCAAGAAGCACACACCATCTCCCTCATTTCTTCTCTTTGCGTATTTTTCTCTAGTTGGTTTCTGGTCTGAGCAGTCTCTAAGACATAAATCAAAGATAAAACGATTCCTGAACATATATTTACTGTCCTATCTCTCCACTGTCACTTTCTGTACACCCATCTATTTGTGTTATGATCATCTTGCTTCATCTCTCTATCACTTAATACAGTCGAAATCTCCTTTCTACAAACAACTCTTCCTTAAGTAGAAAAAACTCCAATCTCACGATCTTCTAATGATTCAAACTCCACTCCTCATTCTTCCCACTAAGTCCAGCCCAACCCTAACCAGCCCCTGCTAAAGGCAAAGGTTTAGCAGCACTGCAGCATGGGCTGGGGAAAGGCAGTGCCAAATGGACCAATTTCAGGGAAGCAGGTGTGGGGAGGGGAGGGATGGCTGGCCTAACAAATTCCAAGAGGTGACTGATTCCACAACGGTGCTTGGAGAACAAAGAAAGGGAAGAAAGAATAAGAGAAGAGAATATCTGGATACCATTCTGTTCCAGGCACGGCAGTATATTTTTTCCTTACCAAAAAAACACATAGGATATTTTTAGGAGTCTCTCGCAGATTCACCTAGAGAACCTCAATTGCAAATTTTTTACTCCGTCGAGAACCTAATTGAACTATCAAAAGTAAAGAGCTAACTCAACACTGTATAAAAAAAGATCGTATTTCTGATCCAGTTATCCCATCCAACAAATATGGAAGGTGACGGAAAATTTATTCCCATTTTCAATGGCATTAGGGATATGTTAGTCCCAAAATTTTCCATAGATTTAGGGGGAAAAGGAAAGAAAATTAAAGACATCAAGAACAACCATGGGTGGTTACTCCATCCATCTTACTAATCAATTGATACACTAGCAAAGGGAAGTGCATCACCAACCTGTATGCTGTTTATTAGTTCTTGAGGATGTTCAACCCTCAAACCTACCTGCAAGACACAATAGAAGGAAAAACAACAATTAATAGTTTCATTTATATCACCAGTATCCAAACATTTGGAATGATCTTACTATGCATACAGATCAAGTTGCCAAACAAGGTGATTTCAAAGATGCCCAACATTCTAGTAACCGGACTATATATTTGAGAGTATCAAGTGTCACAAGTTAAAACAAGGTTGAGGTAGCGATCAAGATCGCAATGCAACGATAAAACATATCATAATTATGGCTATAAAGACGATGAGAGCGTAATATTAGCACAACAGCTGAAAAATTCATTAACCAAATTGCTTCTTCTTGCACTTTGACGCAATCAATCAAATTTTCAAACCTTTGCATTCACATAGCATTTGCATATCGAAAATCACAATGTTGATGGAAGAGTTTGACACAATTAATTGAATTCTCAAACCTTTACATTCCAGTGTGCATTTGCATATTGAAAATCACAATTTTTAAGGATCAGATTGAAAATCTCTATTTGATCTAGCACTAGTTTTGATCATTCAAACTTCAAATGCTATCTTTTCAGTAAGTGTTTAGTTCTTAAGGTACAGAACTGGACTTCAGCCATCTCCTGGTTTATTCAACTTAAGTGGTCAACATGGTACAGTACAGCTTTAAACAAAACAAGAGAGGCTACATGTTTGTTAAACAAATATCTAATGTTTCTATATCGTATCAGGAATGAACCTAGAAGGTGATTGCTCACCACCTACAATAGCAAATTGAAAAAGTCATCCATCTATTCAGGACATCAAAGGCAGAACATATCCAAATGAGCAACCAAAATGGACATAATATTCAGGAAAAAAGCAATTCAAAAGTGATGCATTTGCTCAGGCTCATTTACTCACAGCAAAATCTTTAGGAACCAACTCCACATTATGAGAAAGAAGTATCTGGTACACATCTCGAGCAGAATGGCCGACAGCAAGGACAACTGCATCACTTGTAAGCTTTTCACTGTCAAACAATGATTTGTCACTTGACTGAGAGACTTTGACCCCCACAACCTGCCCATTCGCTACTAGCAAATCATCCATTCTCGACCCAAACATGATGTTAACCTGCGCCAAAATATTTTAAAAGATCAACAACACCCACGAAAGTAGTGATGAGCTAAAAAGTAATGACCTAGTGCAATCGATTTCATTAAAACATGCGCAAAGGATAACAAGAAAAAAAAACTGACTCACACCAAGTTGTTGGAGATGCTGCCGAAAGTTCCGAAGCAAAGGAACCAACCTATCAGTTCCCAAATGAGGCTTTCCATTGACCAAAATGCTTTTGGGAGCTCCAAAATGCACCAATGTTTTCATAACCTGAGATGGAATAGTTATCAAAGTGCTGTAAAGCAAGTGAAATATCATACAAGGGCAGGGTGGCCTAAAGGATGTTGAGGGAGACACAAAATAATTGAAAAATACTAGCCAAAATTCTCTAAAGTTATTTCTCCCACATTAATAATGCAATACTCAGCATAATAGAGTACACTAGAGCAATTAGCTCAAAAGAAGTGATATGAAGATTGAAGTTTTAAGTCCCACCCCAATAAAGCTCGCAAACAAAAACAAAGAAACCCAAGTGTGGTGTTATAATTACATCACTCTTATTTTGAGAAAATAGATTTTAATATTTATTATGCCATTTTATAAGTAAAAAATATACAAAACTGTTGTAAACTCTGCATCTGGGCAAACAAATATCCTTTAACTGGAAGAAAATAAAAAAAAAAGAAGGAAAGATTTAAATTTTCACCGCCTTCTAATAAACTATTACACAGTCAACAACCTTTTATATCGACCAATATTTCTCCCACAGGCTAAAAAAAAATGTGAGACGCGTATTTAACTTTAGATAAACAGAGAAAATTCTGCCGAGCTGCTCTTCCACTCCACCATTATAGAAGAATGAAATTTGCCAAGGACACTTGATTTAAGGTTTTCTTTTTAGGCAGCCTCAGCATCATACTGTCAATCATGAGATCCTCAAGTTTCTCTTAGTGAAGGAGCAGCTTTCATCAAAATACATTAGTTCAGTTCAGTGACATAGGGAGACCTAATTGAAAGATAAAGACTAAAAAGCACTGCACTAGGACTTGACTATGCATCTGTTGCCTAAACTCACATAAGGAAAAGGCAACATCAAAATAGTATGAGAGCCTGCCATTGTGCTTCCAGAGAAGAACTATGATCTAGATAAGTAGGTACTACATTCCGGTCATTGCAGCCATCCTATTCCCCTAGTGATAAGGTAATTGGAAGGGAAAGGTTAAAGAGTCAATAAGAGGGTGAAGATGCACCATTTAACATCCAAATTAGGGGTTTTCTGACAAAAGAAGGCCACTGGTGAATTACGAGGAAGGAGTGATGAGCTATAACACAACGATTTATGAAAATATTGTGTATGAATGCACTTGTTTCACAGAGGAAATAAGGTCATGGATCATTACCGCCAATACACTCTCACTGTTCTTTCCAATTCTAGTTACCAATTTTCCATCACTCCAGGTACCTGCACCACCCTGCCATGCATAAGTCCTCGCATAAATGACTCTAAAAGCAGACAGTACATATGGACCATAAAAACTAATATAAGAATCTCAGCAGCCAAAAACAATTTTAAAATGGTAGATAGGACAAAAAGGTCATGTTCTCTACAAAACTACACCCTTTTAGGCTGTATAAATTGATAAGTGTTAAAAACATAAGAATCCCATCAAGAGAAATAAACAAAAAAGAGTCCTTGATAAAATTTAATTTTTACACAAAATGACAATTCTTTAAGCCAAGTATTTTTACTTCTTTTTACAATGTTTAGATCTAGTAAATTAGGCACACTGTCAAAACGGAGAAAAAATAATAATGAACTTCTAGACAAGAAAAAGCAAGGCTGCAACAAATAACTGCTTTGCTCATAAAAATATAGCCTCATAAATCATCCTATAGAACAATAGGATGGACAAAAGTTTAACCTCTCCAAAGCAAAAGTTGCTATCTAGCTGTAAAATCCGACGCACTACGAGAGCACCAATGTCACGCCCCCTTTGCTCAACAGGCTGGCCTCTTTCAATTAAAGTAACATCTGCACCAAGTTCAGCAAGCACGAGAGAAGCAAAGAGACCAGATGGCCCACTACCCACCACAGCAATTTTAGGTACTTTTATGGAATTGTATGTGCATTGTCTCCTAGATCCAGCGTTAAGGTCATTATTGCTCTCTCTTGACAATGTAGCTTCATGAGTCTTCTTACAATCATGTATCATGCTGATCAAATTTCCTGAATCCTTTTTACTTAGCATGTGTTCTACTATCCCAACTTTGGGCTCCAACCGAGAAATAAAGTCCCATGTACGAGGCTCTAGGTGCAGAAGCTTATTTGCATCCATATCCACTGTATATACAAATTTGGGCTCCTTTAGCATCTGGAACAAAAAAAAGGAAAAGCGGTCAATAAATATTAAGCAATTATAAAGTTCAGCTTTACAGCATTGCATAGTGCACGGCTCAATGCAGTCATTGATTGGTAACTCTTACTCTAAATGGCAAACAATGCAACTTGAAAAGCTTATTCTTCAATTCAGTAGTCCCAGGCTACTATCATTCAAACGACACCTAAAGCTAGAGTAACAGAACAGGACTGACCACAGAGATAGGACCGTCAGTTCGATTCACAATAATGTTTTCTTTTTCCTTTTCAAGTTGGCATCTTCTGATTCTGCAGAATGATTGAACAGCCGGCTCATCCATCTTTAAGAATTATTTCCTGGTCTGTTGGTGCACTTTCTTAGTATCTTAACATAATGGTATATTCATTAGCATTCTATAACTGTAATGTCTTTTCCAATAAGCAAACAATGTCTTTTCCAATAAGCAAACAATCTTCTTGTGATCCTCAAAAGAATGCGCCTTTCCAGACAGCAACTTATGAAATGCATCGAGAACGAGTTAAAAGCGGAAAATGATCCTCAAACGAGGAAAGCGGCAGGGAGATTCCAACACAAACCAGATGCCACACATACACATACACATACATATATGTTATAAAAGACTCTCGAATGCCATATTACCATATTGTACATGACATGTTATGGAACAATTCAAGACCAACAACTTCACTGTCACACACGTACCTTTCTCGCATCAAATGATTTCCTCACCACGCAAAAAGCTTCCGCGGGTAACATCGAAGCGACCTTTTAACATTAAAAAAAAGTCTCAGTCACTGAAGTAAAATGGCCTCCCAACCAGCACAAATTCGGCTCTACAATGAATATCGAAACGAAGCATTTTCAAAATTCCGAACTTTGGATGAACACCAATCCTAAAATCGACCCATCCCCACTCGATCATCACGCCCAGCTATCGAACAGAACCGAACTAAAGAAACCCCAGAAAAACATTGCAAAACAAGAAGAGAAAGGAACACAATAAGTTTCACCGGAAACTCGAGGACTTTGGCGATTTCCTGGAGCAACCCATCAGAGACGCCGAGGAAATCCTTGCCGGGGTCGTCGCGGACGGGGACGGCGAGCTTCGACAGCCTCCAGATGCCTTCGAACTTGTCCTTGGCGCCGCCGCCGCCGGGAGCTCGCTCCCGCCGGAGCCGTAGCTTGAGCTTCTTCTTCTCGGAAGGGTACCGCTGCTTGCCGGTCCTCTTGGCGCAGGAGATTCGGAGCGTCTGGCGACAGGGATGGGGGAGCCAGGGGCGGCGAGGATAAGGGAAGCTTGGGGGTAGAGAGCGGTGGGCGAGGGCGAAAGGAAGGAGCTTGGAGGGAGCAAGCGCCATGGCTAGAGAGAGAGAGAAGGGATGGCGTTTACAGTTGCAGAGCTGAGGGGGATAAAGGAGGTTTTTCTTGCTCCATGTTTTAATGGAAAAAGAAAAAAGAAATCCATAAGTTCTTATTTCTCTTGATTTTTTTTTGAGGTTGGATAATTTTTGTAACGCCCTCACCTCACCTCGGGTTATTTACGTGACATTCAGTTCATTATTATTTTTTATTACACAAGAGCGGAAGTATAACTCGAACAATTAATATACAGCAGAAATAAGACAAGCAGCATTATGAGCAAACCTTATATTTACAATATATGCAAACTTGTTTTAACAAGCCCTTCAAACCATGGTAAATAACAAATATTTTTATAGCCGACTACAAATAGCAAAACTCGGCTTGATTTGTCTTGTACCCACTACGGCTTTTTGCTCCTCGTTTCTTCACCTCCACCCCGGTTTCGTCCATCTGGCCATCTCACATCTCACCCGTGGCATTATCTAGCCGGCCCGCCCGCACTGCCAAAGCATCATTGAACCCATAGGGATCCAACTCATTCTTTGTCCACATAGCATTCCACGTCACGTACAGATGAGGCACCAAGTTCGTTAAGCCCTAATCGAACATCACAAGCGGACTCGGCGGTAGGCGCGGTCTTCTCTAACATCTATCATGGTGAGCACTTCGGCTCTCTACTCCATGGGATTGCCAACGCGAGCTGGGGAAGATGCCATCCTACGGACCTGAAAAAGGGAAACAACGGGGATGGGTCGGGAAAACTGAGTAAGTAAAAACACTAATATCAATCGAAGACAAGACAATCGTTGTTCACACAAGTCAATTTTTACCGTACTGGCATCAATGGCATTTCAAATAGCAAAGTCATGCTATAAAACCAACAAAACAAACATCAAACGTGAGTATCACACGTGAACATCATTAGACGAGAAAAACGAACAACCATGAAACCAAGAAACGGGCCAATCAATCCATGTTACAATGTATCGTAACTTCCTTTCCCAATATTAAGAAATTTACTTACTCAACAACAAACAAAACTAGAGAATGGAGTTCGAGACGGGTGAGTTTGGGAAATTTCGGGCTTTCTCTTTGCTTCCTTTTTGCTTGGTCGAGCAAACCTAGGCCTACAAAGGCCAAATCTTGGGCTCTTGGGTAGGAACGAGAAAAAACATGGGCCGGTTCGAGATTATTTTGGGCGTGAGCTTCTCGGTCAAAAGTGAGAAAAACAAGAACAAAGGGAAGAAGAAGAAGATGTTAGCGTGAGATGGAGGAGAATGGGGGGTTATCTTGCTTTTTTAAAAGTTCAAAGAACTCCCTAGAAACCCTAGAACTAACCGATAGTAGAAGGCTTCTTAGTCAAGTGTCATGATGGCTTGTATTTAATGCCATTAATTGCTCTTAATGAGCTAAAATGATGAAGGATCAATACTTATCTCAATCTTATTGGTTCTCTCTCTCCTTCGGCTACTCTCTCTCTTTTTGGCGGAATGGCCTTCTTTCAATTTATCAAACCCCAAACTTGCCCTTCACTCAAGACTATTAATGCTTGTCATGATAAAGAGGCCTCCAAAGTCTAAGGTCATGATGGATAGCATTAAAGTTCATTAATAAACTATAGCCAAAGGATCATGATGAAGAGATCAAAATGAATCCAAGTCACTAATGATTTCTCTCTTCCTTTCCCTCTCTCGGCTGACTCTCGTTTTCCCCCTAGGATGACCTCCAATCAAAGCATAAAATATCTCATTTGAAAGCTCAGAACATATGCTTTAAGTCATCAGAAGACATCAAGTCGAAAATTCCAATATTCTCATATAGAAAATGCTGAATCTTTGAAATCTGACAAAACCTGGCAATTTTGCATTGTTCACGAAATTGGACTTGAAAACATAGCAAATGGACTCCGAAAATTCTCAAATTTGAATATGTCATAAACAAGACCTTAACAAACATTTTTCATGTACAGCACGAAATCTCAATATATCTATAAATGCCATTTTTAGTAGCTCAAAAACAGATTAAAAATAGTTTGCTGGACAGAATTCTTATTTCTAAAAGTAAGCTCTGTCCAGAATCCAAATCATCTCAAAAAATTCTCAAATTTATACACGTTATAGAAAAGAAAGTTCTCAACAACTTTTGTGAAGAAAACTTTTTCAAAATCGGCCAAGAAAAGCTTGTAGAAAATAAATCAAGTGTGAACATCACTGAAATACCCATTTTGGGTAGGTTTACACGGTCCGAAAATCAGGCCATCGTACCACTCATATCAAGTCCAAAAATACTGAAATTAAAGTATGTAAAAATTTATGATGTTTGGAGAAACTTTCAAGAAGAAAGTATTTAGAAATTCATATCACAAAAGTCTCCCCCAAAATAACAAAACGAAGGGGTATAAAGAATCTGAAACTGGGTTTTCCAAAACAAGAGTAAAAAATTTAGTTCCAATTGGAAAACCATCAAACTTAAATCATAGCCATTTCTCAGGGACTGAAATTGAGGATGCTACAATTTTATACAAAGAAAATTTAAGCAAAAATTCAAGGGAATTGGGACAATTTGCCCTAAAAAAATTGAATCATTTTGGCTTACATCTTAACACTAGAATAATTAATGTCCGCAATAAGTAGGAAATTACATAGGAAGCGTGAGGTTAATTAACAATATGTTTCGTTTAGATTAAGGCCTTATTTGTTTCGTGAAGAATGAAATATTTAGAAAATATTTTTCTAAGAATGATCGCTTGTATCGCTTAAAGTAATTAGTCAGTAAAAAATATTTTCATTAACGATAACAACTCATGTTTAAAAATTTTCGTGAACATTGATTTAAGATGGTTTAAGATCCAGTGCTGCAATCCAAGCGAAAGGGATCATACACTTGTGGATAGAATGAATAGACATGGCTCAAATTAAATATTTCTTAGCATGTCTGAGATCCTTATAATAACCTCATAAGAGTTAGCTCGCCCTTCTCCAACCGTTTCACTTATCAAAAAGGCAAGTCCTAAAAAGTGTCAAATTTTGTGCATTGAAAGTTCTAAAATTTTCATTTCATGCATCAAGTCCCAGACCTCGCAACATCACTACACTTGGAGTCCTTCCTTCCATCATCCAACAGACTTAATCAGAAGAAAAGTACACTTTAAAATAAATTAAATTTTAAAACTGCCAGTGCACTTATCCATTGATAAATAATTTTACAGTTTTCATAAATTGGTTTCGTGGAAGAAGTTTTCTGCGTCATCTTTGGCTGCTGTGTGCATTATCTTTCTCGAAGAGGAAAGCCATGTGCAACCCTTCGTATCTGATCAGCAACTCCAAAATGTCAACCATGTCAAGGCAGATTGTCCTTAATATTCGTCCAATCTCTACTGAACAAGCGAATTGAAAGAGGGAATATCTAGTCATAGTTTGGTTCTCATGAACCAAAAATGAACAGGGTGATAAACGAGAGTGCAAAACAATGGTTAACTCACTTGGATGTCCAAAAGGTTTCGCTTGAACATACAAGAGCAAACTGATAGAGCGAATAGTAGACACCGGATTTTCGAGATGTTCGAACAAAATAATCGAACAAGTCAAAAGTCTAGCCAAGCTTGATTGATAATAAAATGGCACGATGCATTTGAAAAGTTATCTGACTTGTGAGATTGAGTTCCAAAAGCAGAAATGCTTTTAATTAATATACTTTGAGCCAAAACCCTTTCTTCAAATGACTATAGCATTCTCAGATCCTTTAGTGTAGTGGGCATTCCTCCAAGTCCTCCACCATAGCCATTGAGCCTCAAAACACTGTCACTTTAAGATTGACTGAGCTCATTTCATTTTCTAACAGAGTCATCAGCTTCTTTTCCTGGCATCTAGTGAAAAAAAGGAGATTGAGGTGAAATGATATCAATGGCACATGCATTCTCCAAACAGAACTCATGCGATCCGCAACAGAAAGCAGAGTAATAAAAACTCCAATGAACTAAAGATTATCCACCGGCGATTATCTGACATGCCGATGAGCAAATAAATGTCGAACTTTCAAACAATTCTTCACCATCTTATGAATCCCTCGGTCTCTCGAGAGCATGCTCCTCTTTTCAAAATAAGTTATCACAATTCCTCATATGAGTGAGGAAACTTTGATACAGCGCTTAGAGAAGAGAGTGTCCACTGCATTCACCATTTGCTTCCATCTCCATCGAGAGATTGGCAAAAGTCGTTCGGCTTAACAATGTTCACTTCCTCAAACTCATTGTCATCTGCCCACGAAACGATGAGTCACCAAAGATGACGTAAGAAAATCATTGTCCGAAATGCATCCACGGTTAAGAAGGGAGCAAAACTCCACTGAAGCAGCCAATAATTACAGAATAACAAAGTAATTCTGGAGATTAAACTAAAATAAGCCAGGCTTCCAGCGAAATATCAACCAGTTATACTTATACAACTACCAAGTCATGCTATGCTCGATAAAACTCGCATCCTAAGTGGAAGTGCTCATGACAACAAATCAGTAAGAAGCCTGCAGACACCTCATTTGGAAGTCCATTGATTACCATTCATTGACACAACAAGATTGTCACAAGTTCTCAATTGGGCTCCAGAAGGGCTTTATCATATAAGCACTCAAATGAAACAACAGCAAATGGAACACAAATTACTCAGACAATGACATCATGAATTCAAATTAAAGGAAGGAATGAAACAAACGTGGTCAGAAAATATTTGTAATTAGATAGAGCTGAATAGTCTGAAGATGGTGACAAACCAGTGTAAGCAGCATAAGCTGCGTTAAACAGATAGATAAATTAAAACGATAAAAAAAGAGGAAAATAAAAGATTAGCCTTAATCAGTGTTGTTTTTTCCAGATAATCGTAAAGAACAGGCCCAGTGGTGACAAGATCTCGGCAGTCATGCAGTCCGCAAAAACGCTGAGAAATATGTCAAGATTTGAATTCTGGTTGAACTTCAATAAGTTAAGAAAAAGTTTGCTAGAAATTTGCAGATTTAACATGCAGAGGGGATAAAAAAATTCAAGAAGGGTCCATGGCATTTACTTATACTGTTATACTCTAAGCAAATTAGGACAGAATTAAACTGCATAGGCTCAAATGCTGACTTAAGCAAACTGAGACTTAAGATTCAGCATTAATGACACGTCATTTCTTATGAAGCAGAGAGATTGACTCTCCAGTTTAAAGAGATTGACTCTCCAGTTTAACTGCTCTTAAAGCCTTAAATATACAGATCACAGCATTTTTCCATGCTTTGCATTTGTGTCCTTTTGTTAGAGACATGTTGCATAAATTCACAAACAAGATTATAAATCAAATGATATTGGTGCAACACCAACCATCAGAAAGGAAAAATCAACCAGTGTGATAACTCGTTTCCCTTCTTTAAATACCGTACAGCACCCTCCTCAATAAATGCTGATCTAAAAGGAGCTAAAAGAAATTACAGACTACAATATCGCATAGTAAAACTTAGGGTTGACTTTGCATCATCCCCAAAAGCTTTAAGTACGTCTCACATTACCTCCGTGCTGATTTTATGTCTGGTGAGACTATACTTGTTTAACACTCACTGAGATGCAAAAACTTAACTAATTCTCCAAGCCAAAAATAAAAAAGGAGCTGCTGCGCTGCAAAAATCATAAACTGCAAAATAGCAGGGTAGAGAACATACAAGTTGATATAGTAAGAGAAAACCAAGAACAAGAAACAACCTTTCCTCAAGGTCAGTGCAACCACAGCATCGTTTTCAACCTGAATAGACATCATCGAATAAGTGAGATGCCTGAAGAAAGAAACATTTCACCAGTACTGCTAGCTATGAAAAACTTGGACTATCTAAGCATAAAATCAACTCATATGACCCTTACCAAAAAAAAAAAATCAACTCATATGATTCCCTTACCAAAAAAAAAAAAATCAACTCATATGATGCAATGACGAGTGAAACAACTGACACGAAGAATTAGTACCTTTTGATCTGCTAGTGACTTTGAATCCTCCAGCACTTCCCCAGTCCCTACCAAGATCAGACGTTGATCATTAGCAGGTTGGTCTATGAGGTTTTGCAGTTTCTCCTTGATATTAAGAATTGTCTCAGTTGGTTCACACTGGATAAAGTAAGTCGTCTTACTCCGCTTAACACGAATGTACATACTCTGCATGATGGACTACAGTGTAAGCAGAGCAGAACCAAAGTAAAAGGCAGTTAAGGTATCAAAAGTTGCAATCTAAACAGCAAAATACGTGGCAGTGGAATATAAGTATAGAGCAATTGCAATTTACTATGATTTTTGAGGAAAAAGTCTCCAAATGCCTTTTATTAGACAGTAGTCTGTGTATGGTAAATTTTGCGCGTAAAATTGACAGATCTAAAACCATCAAAAAAAAATTTACTTCCAAAGTCAGTTGGACTGATCTCATGTATGGGATAACCCTCTTTTCTCATCAATAAGGTGAAAAGCAGGAAAGGCTAATATTCTTACTCCATTGCACAAGATCCAATAATTCAAGATTTTGCTTCGAAGTTTCCTTTTACAACTTTTCAGGTCCTCCTTCGGTAACCAGGATCCTCATCACAGAACACACTTCACCCCTGGCACATCGAGAGGCTAACATTGAATGTGTTTATACCACCTCATATGTGAACTTCTCTCATTTCCATTTCGGTCACACTCACATAAAGTTGCCCTCAAATATGCTAATTTCTGATCTCTGTCTTTTTTCCAGTGCCCAAACATCAAGCAGGCATTCTCATTTTTGCAAAACTCATTTCACATATATACTGTTGCTCACCGTGCAGCATGACAGGCCATTAAGCTTCGATGCCAGTAGAGTTCTTACAACTTTTCTCCTTAAATTTATGTTCCATTTCACTGTAAAATGTAATATGCTTTTCCACTTCATTCATATTGCTTGTATCACATGGAAAACCAATATCAGTTTCTCCATTATTGCTCACTTCTTCAAATTCCACTAATATGTTTTTCCACTTTAACCAAATTGCTCGCTTCTTAAGGAAAGCCAATATCAGTTTCTCCAATTATTGCTCACTTTTTCATACTTCCTGATAAGATGCTACCACCTATGCTACCTCCTCTTCCTCTCAAGACATATTTTCAGAAAAATGGAAAGAAGCAAGATGAAGTGGCGTTAAAGGAGATAGTGGCTCAACAAGTCAAGCCACGTATGGGAGAAGTTAGAGAAAATCTTGGGAAATCAGCCCCACTTTTCCAGAGTGCTTCGTAGGTTTTAGTAGTGGGTTAGTCTTTCCTAGAATTTATCAAGTTGTTGTTTTGTTCATCTTTATTTAAATGCTTTGGTTATGCACAATTGTAGACTAAAAAAAAAAAGATTATGATCTATTGTTCCCTTTCAATCCCAATTCTCCTCTCCTTCTCCGACTCTCCTTTTCTCTCTCTCTCTCTCTCTCTCTCTCTCTCTCTCTCTCTCTCTACTACGGGTTGCTACCATTTTGGTATCAGAGCCAGTCGAACCATCATGGTGAATACTCGTTCCAGCTCTTCGAACCTCGACTCTGCGTGGATTCTTGGGTCTCACTGGGTATTACCGCCGCTTTGTGAAGAACTATGGATTGATTGCGCGGCCTCTTACAGATTTGACTAAGAAGAATGCATTTCAATGGTCCAAGCGAGCGGATTTGGCATTCGATCAGTTGAAAACTGCACTCACCACTGTTCATGTTCTTGGGCTGCCCAATTTTGGCCGCCCCTTCACAGTAGAGTGCGATGCATCTTCAGAAGGAGTGGGTGCTGTCCTCTTGCAATCCGAACACCCTATTGCATACTTTAGTAACGGGTTTTCTTTTCTAACCGTTATAAATCTACTTATGATCATGAGTTACTCGCTTTGGTTTTGGCTTTGCAAAAATGGAAGCACTATTTGTTGGGGCGACATTTTTTTGTGAAAACTGACCATTGCAGCCTTAAGTATCTGTTGAATCAGCGCATCACCACTAACGAACAGCAGCGCCTTCTTTTGAAATTGCTCCCTTTTGACTTCACCATACTATACAAATCTGGGAAGACGAACCAAGGGGCTGATGCATTGTCACGACGGCCACAACATGCAGCTTTTATGGCCTTAGCTCTGCCTGTCAATATGGATTTCTTGACCTTGCCCAATTCTTTACACCATGATCCATACACTAAGGGTATCATTGAAGCTCTCCAACAGGATCCGTCTTCCAAACCTGATTTTCACATTACTGACAACAAGCTCTTCAACAAAGACAGGTTGGTCATTCCAGATGATTCCTCCCTACGGTCAAAATTATTGGCCGAGTCCCATGATTCATTAGTCGGAGGGCATGGTGGTTATCTCAAGACACTTAAGCGCCTCAACTCGTGTTTTTTCTGGCCTCAAATGAAGCAAGATGTGAAGCGCTATGTTTAGAATTGCATGGTTTGTCAACAAACAAAGTACCAAACACTGGCACCAGCAGGCCTTTTACAGCCACTACCTATTCCAAAAAGAGTTTGGGAAGACATTTCACTTGATTTTATCATAGGGCTTCCAAAGTCTAGTAGATACGACACCATCCTGGTAGTTGTGGACAGACTCACCAAATATAGTCATTTTGTTTCACTGACCCAACCTTTTACTGCCAAAACTGTGGCTGCTCTTTTTTGCAGAGAGATCGTGAGATTGCATGGCATACCCCGTTCTATATTATCTGATCGTGACCCGCTTTTCCTGAATGCTTTTTGGCAAGAGCTATTCCGACTCAGTCAAACTAGGCTTCGAATGGGCACTTCTTCCCATCCCCAATCGGACGGGCAAACGGAAGTGGTAAATCATTGTTTAGAAGGCTACTTGCGATGTTTCGCACATGAAAGACCAGCAACTTGGAGCAAATACAGCTCCTGGGCAGAATTTTCCTTCAACACGGGGTTCCATACTTCAACTGGAACCACTCCTTTCAAGGCGCTCTACGGAAAAGATCCTCCACAGCTTCACCCTTTTATTCGGGGAGAAAAACACATTGCTGAACTTGAATCGCAGTTGCAGGACCGTGATGAAATACTCAAACTTCTATGGGACAACCTTCTCAAAGCTCAATCTAGGATGAAGGCGCAGGCAGATTCCCACCGTCAAGAGCTGGTTTTTCAAGAAGGTGAAGCAGTTTTTCTCCGCATCCAGTCATTCCGCCAACGTTCCTTATCAAAAAGAAAATATGAAAAACTTTCTCCACGATATTTTGGCCCTTACACAATCCTTCGCCGAGTTGAACCAGTAGCATATGAGCTGGAGCTGCCTTCAGATTCCAAAATCCATCCTATCTTTCATGTGTCTTTGTTGCGTTCTGCCCGTGTTCATGATCCATCCAATCCACCAGCACCTTTGCCTCTTTCAAATGACTGGGAGCTCATCTTAACACCAGCAAAGGTATTGGACCATCGTTGGGTGTCACAATCCAATCCTCCAGTTCTTGAAGTTCTGGTCCAATGGAAAAATCGCCCTTTCGAAGAAGCTTCTTGGGAAGATTATGACCTTCTAGCAGGACAATTTCCAGACTTTCGCCTTGAGGACAAGGCGAGTTTTCAGGGGGGGAGTATTGATAAGATGCTACCACCTATGCTACCTCCTCTTCCTCTCAAGACATATTTTCGGAAAAATGGAAAGAAGCAAGATGAAGTGGCGTTAAAGGAGATAGTAGCTCAACAAGTCAAGCCACGTATGGGAGAAGTTAGAGAAAATCTTGGGAAATCAGCCCCACTTTCCCAGAGTGCTTCGTAGGTTTTAGTAGTGGGTTAGTCTTTCCTAGAATTTAGCAAGTTGTTGTTTTGTTCATCTTTATTTAAATGCTTCGGTTATGCACAGTTGTAGACAGAAAAAAAAAGATTATGATCTATTGTTCCCTTTCAATCCCAATTCTCCTCTCCTTCTCTGACTCTCCTTTTCTCTCTCTCTCTCTCTCTCTCTCTCTCTCTCTCTCTCTCTCTCTCTCTCTCTCTCTCCACTACGGGTTGCTACCACTTCCCTATCTCCAATCCTTATCACTACATTGCTGAACTTTTCTACCGAACTTACAATTCACCTACTTTGTCTTTTGAGCAACTCAAATAAAAACCCTCAAATTGAAAAGCTTCTCTCTGTGGTTGATGTTCCTAGCACAATATTGATACTTTGAAACATGTTCCCTGGCTCAACCTTTATGAGTTTCTCTCTATTTTCCTAAAGACATCAACACTCCAGTAATTGTTCTTTCACAAGAACAGATTTCCTATGTTTTTGGAATAACAAAGTTCTGTAAAACTCAACGAAAATCCCGATATACTACTCTGATAGATAACTGCTACATTCCAGCCATTTTGCATTGACTCTGTTCTTTCCAGGAATGCTTTTTACCTCCCTCAAGAGACTATAGAAGATAATTTGACAGACAACTGCCAAAGTTCAGCCGATTTGCATTGACTCTGTTTTCCTATGCATAATAAGAGACAGTTTTTCCTTTCAAGAATCTAATTCGTCACGATAAGCTCTTGACATAATGAAATAACAAACTTCATCTTTTGTCGAAAAGAATGCAGCACAACAACAAGAATCAATTCACTTGGGTATACCCATCTGGCCCAAACAGTTTTATGGACAGAACTCCGCAACTTCAACCAAATTCAGATTCATCCACAAATGCAATTCACAATGAAGTCCATATTCTCAGCTTTTGAGCCGCCAAACTCTGTCCCAACAAAAACAGCAGATCCAGCGAAAATAAATAGCGGGGAACAAAGTAAACAAACTTTAAAACAAGAAGAACTAACCATGGCTTCTGAGGGTTTTTAAGCTATTAAGGCAACCGAGGAGGCTGGAGGACAAGTTCAACTACTAACGAACCAAGAACAATATTATAGGAATTCGTAATATTCTAAAAAATGTCAAGTTAAAGCAATGCTACTGAACTTCAATTTTCGTTGTTATTATTAAAAAAGAACTGAAATTGCAGGATCCACGTCACATGCTAGAAGACACCAGCCACATTCAGTGCGCATGAACCCAGGCACAGAAACAACTCAAACATCACAGGCACAAAACCAGGAACTCTGCAATCAAACAACTCACACGAATTCCCGACTAGGAGACATCAGAACTGGAGGTGTACCATTTTTGCACTGCCCCACAAAAGCAATCGGGCGTTCACTTTCCACGAGCGCAACGTATTCTAGCCTCCGAACTTCCGCACGATTACACGAGAACCCAGATGCCCAAAAGCGAGCATCCCTGCATCAACGAATTCACCGTATTGAATTCCACTCGTTTTTTTCTTTC
Source organism: Syzygium syzygioides (assembly GCA_031216285.1). Lineage (NCBI taxonomy): Eukaryota > Viridiplantae > Streptophyta > Magnoliopsida > Myrtales > Myrtaceae > Syzygium > Syzygium syzygioides. Next base: position 36,138,097 of record CM062244.1, on the reverse strand, counting down.
TCTTCCAGGCGAAAGAAACCAAGAACGACAAAAGATCCCGAAGAACAGAAAAAGAAGCGAAATTCGAAGCCCTCGAAGTGATCTAACAAATGGGTACCGCGTGCATCACCTAGAAGGACTTCATATCATTGAGCGCTGCGAAAGTACGAGACCACTGGGTGCCCACTGAACGAGGAATTAGGAGCAGACCGGTCGGTCGTCCCGCTTGTGTATATATGGAAACGCCATTGCCGTGGACAGCTTGAAGGATCTGGATTTCTCGATGTCGCAGAGGGAAAGCCAGCGGATGGGCTCTGGATGACGGAGGAAGGCCCAAGGCCCAATCGGTGGCCCAAATTTCTAAGCCCAAAATGTGGGGGCCACGTGGCAGAAGCTGAAGATAGCAGATGTTTTTCTCGTCTTTATTTATTATTATTTTTTGGTCCATGGTACATGGTGGTTCGACTTCAACATGGTGTATGCGGGTCAAACCGTTTCGGTCCGGATCGAGTGGTCGGGTTGAGTTTCTGACCCGTGATGTTTGCTCGGCGAGTCGAGCCGGTATAAATAGTTAGGCTCTCGAACTCAGCTAGCAGATTATTATAGATTAACTTGGATAATTCGAAAAAAATAAACAATAACATGTGTAATAATAATGTACGGTACCATAACTTTTTCGAAGAATCGGCATTTTAAGATTTTGGCGGCAATGATAAGTAACATTTTTGCTTTAAAGAAAGACAAAATAAATAGGCCCGAATGCTTTTCCTTAAAACTTCACCCAAAACTTTCATTATTGTCCGTGTGTTTCGTTAAGCTCATTGAATCGAAATCGCGGTAAAAAAATGAAAATTGAAATATCAAACTTTTGAAAAATTGAAAACGAACAAATATCGATATTAAATCCAACAACTAATTGTTTAGATTTTTTTTTTTAAATTTGTTGAGACTCATTCTATCATTGCCCTCGGCGGAGTTTTTTTTTTCCAATTCTTACCGAGTCTGATTATTTCCTCAATAAGTTTCTTTAAATTTTAAAAAATAAAAGTATATTTGTTAATTTATTTTATCAACATGGCGCAGTTGACAATTTGGCTCGTTGACCGCCACGTTCCTCACGCCGACTTTCTTCGGATCCACCTAGGGTCGGGTCGGTTCGGTCCAAGGGGGAGTGGGCCCCGCTCCGCACGCGGGCCGACCCCATCAGTAGCCGTTGGAAGCGCTTGTAATAATAACTGCTTTTTAAAGTCGTAAAAAAAGATATGACCCCCACAAAAAAAAAAAGCCGGCAAAAAGAAAAAGAAAAAAACAAGAGTGGAGGAGGAGGAATCAAAATGATGGATTAGAAGGCTCCTCGCGGCGACAGAGCGGCACGTGTGGGGCCACGATTTTCGCTTATTCTTAGGGAAAACGACGCAAATGATGCCTCAATTTTGACCGAACGTGTAATGTGATCTTTAAATTTTTAATTTGTTAAATATTATCAGACTTTCGGTACATGTTCAGTTTAGTATTTGATTGTTTATGAACTCGAATTAATGAGAAGGACAATCTTAAACATTTCAATATGGTTTAAGGATTAAATTAAACACGTAATAAAAGTTCAAGGACTACATTAAACAAATTAATTGCACATCGAGTTAACGTTTATGGATCGTATTGAACGAATTAAAAATTTAAGGATCATATTGCGCATCACGTCGCGGTTAAGGGACTGTTTGTATCGTTATCTTCTATTTCTTTATCGGATCAACTTGTGGGGCCACCCGAAAAGATGGAAGGGAGCAAAGGACCAACTGTAATTAAAAATTTTGGTTGTACATCGGATTCGGGGATGCTAATTACGACAATGCCAACGCAGATGGAAAACTCAGATAAAAGGATAATTGTTCCAAATTTAGACCAGGAAACAGGGTTTATTCCTTTCGGATTATCGCCCATTGGCATCTTGAATTTGCTCTTATCAAGCCAGGTTTATTTCACCTGGAAATGAACCAAACTAGCTTCTTCTCTTTTCCATAAATCACGAATTTCCCAATGAGTTTATTTTTGACATTATTAATAAAAACATCATCCAAAATGGGAAAACCTTCGGTTCCTCAAAAGGAATTTCGGGATGGTCAACATCGCTTGGTTAAAATTGCCTGTCGAAGCGCTGGCCCGATTTCACCGACGGGGCTATCTCATGGGGCATTAGTTACTCGAATTGGATTGCGAGTTGATAGTAATGACATCTTCGAATCTCCGGTAGTTATTTATTGAAGCAATCTGATCGTGATTGAGCAGGGTATTAACTAATCGTAATGAATCTGATTGTCATTGAGGTAGGATAGCAAGCTAATGAAAAATCAAGTTATTTCTTTTATCGGAATTTTCAAGCAATAATTAAATAAAATCCATTTTTTCGGATGGTAGTGATTGAGCGAGGTATTAAGGCCACGTTTGGTTCAGCATTTGGAATGCCCATTTGGGCTCTAAAGTCTCTTGGTCAAATACAAATGGCGTTTGACACTTTTTTTACTCACTTTGTGGAGATGCAATTGTAATTGGAATGCTCTCCAATGAACTTTTAGCTAATGCAAGGGTAGAGGCGCCTTGGGAAGTTGCATTTTCAGAATGCAATTCGCACTGTTCATTATCTTTGTTTATCTTCCCCAGATCGAGGTCTAGTGGTCGGCGACCGCCGCTTGAGGGCTAGCCCGACCCCAGCGACCACTACTTGGGGGTTGCGCGACCCCCGAGCAGCGGTGGCCAGCGACTAGATTTGGCCGGCGGCAATGGCCAGTGGTTTAGCTCCGCCGAAGCTTTTTTTTGAAAAAACATTAGCAAAAATCCTTTAGCATAAGTTGATTTTAAAAAATACCTACCAAACATTACTTGCAATTCGAAAAGACCTCTTTAGCTCAAAGGTATTTGCGTTTCTCCAAAGTTAAACCAAACGGGCCCTCATTAACTATAATGAATATGAGTATTATCATGGCAAGCTCACAAAAAACCAAACTTGTTTTTTTTTTTTCTTAAATCCTCAAACAATAATTAACAAAATTCATTTTTCAAATGGCGATTGAGCCAGAGTATCAACTGATTGTAGCGAATCCGATTATCACCCAGATAGGATAGCAAGTTAATAAAAAAAATTAAACTATTTTTTTTACACGAAACCCATTTTTCGTGCTCTTATTTATTGGGTCTCTTTTTCTTAGTTATTATTCCCCCCGTATCTCAGCGCCAACACCGTTTCTTGAAAAGTGAGTTGGTTTCCTGAGGAGTGCCAGAGTCGTGAGCCCCTCCCTCCCTCCATTGACAATTTGACAATTTGACATAACCTGCTTTGCAATCAAAGCAAAGGCCTGAACTTTTTCTCCATCTCCATCTCCTTCTCCTCCTTCTCCTCCATCTTCTTCTTCTTCTTCTTCTTGGTCTTCTTTGTTCTTGTTCTTGACAAAGAGCAACCACTTTGGGGGGCTCTGCTTTAATGCGTGCAAGACTGAATCTTCCAACGTCCGAATCCATCCCTTTCCGCCGTCTCTTCTTGTCAACCTTTTGAGCCACCCCCCACCCTGACCCTGCAGGAAGCTCTCTGCCTGTTTCCTTTCTTGGGTGTCCTTTGCCTCTTTTTGTTCCTGTGCGCGAGGCCTAACGGGCGGTTCCTGGCCGCGTTTCTTGGATTCCTCGGATTCTCGGAGGAGATGAGCGTCGTGGGTGTTGCGTCTTTGTCCGCGTTCCTTTGAAAAGAAAAGGCGGTGTCTGCGCGGAAAGCCGGTGCCAGGGGAGGGAGCTCTCCGCGAAAGGAAAGCGGTATGAAATACGGTCCACCCTCGTCATTGAATTTTCTCAGTTTTGGAACTTCGCTGCGGTTGGTCGTCTTGTTTTTCACGTGATTTGGTTGAAAATTGGTCTGCAAATTTCGGGTTCCGTCCGTCTGTAGTTCTGCGTAGATAGACATCGTCGAAAGTCTTTTTACAGGCTGAGGGATTGGTCACTGAGCCCGGGACACCGGGTTCTTGCGAGTTCGAGTAAGAAAATCTCTTCTTTTCTGTCGAATTCAGAGGCGGGTTGGCTCGATTCCAGGCTGAAAACGCATTAGACATGGCCGAGATTGGCTCTTGTTCCGAAACGGATGGTTCTGCTCTCAGAGAAGCACTCTTTGCTCAGCAGCAACTCCTGCAGGAGCTCTACAATGAATTGGATGAAGAGAGGGAAGCATCCGCTACTGCAGCTAGCGAAGCCTTGTCGATGATACTGCGCTTGCAGGGTGAAAAGGCGGCCGTAAAGATGGAGGCCGATCAGTACAAGAGAATGGCCGAGGAGAAGATGTGTCATGCGGACCTGTCCCTGGAGGTGTTTGAGGATGTTATTTACCAGAAAGAGATGGAGATTGCTTCGCTCGAGTTCCAAGTCCAAAGTTATCGGTATAAGCTTTTGGGCATGGGTTATGCTGATTTCGGACCCAGTGAAAGTAGATTTCTGGATAATCTGTTTATGCAAAGAGGAGATGTCTCCAGTGGTGGGAAGGGGTTGAATGGCGGTGTGAGGAGACTGAGCTCTTTGCCTCCAGGTTGCTTGAAGGATCCTATGCCAAAGAAAGGCGTCATCAAAAGACAAAAACCTGTTTTCCCTAATCTAGATGTGGTTTCGAGAATAGTCGATGAGAATCCAGATCTGGAAGGTACAGGCGAGAGCTTGAATGTCAAGAGAAAATTGGAATATTTGTTGAATGAGGATTTCAGTCCAATTTGGGAACAGATCAGAAGATTAGGGGATCGTGTGAATGAAATGTCGGAATGTAGGGACATTGGTCAAGATAATGATGACTACTCTATCGGCGTGTCTAGGTCCTGTGCCATTGTTTCTTGTGTGAGTGCACCGCCATGCTATACAAAGAGTGAATGGGACAATGCGAAGTCTGATCAAATGAACCATTGTGAAAATCTCTACACAGCGGAAGTGGTTGAGAACTCCGCTTGTTCAACAAGTATTCAGGATATTTTTGAAGTACCGCTGAGCGATGAGAGCTGTAAAAGTCATGATGTTCAGGTAAAAGAATGGAGTGAGCAGGAATCTGAAGGCGAAAATAGGCTTGGGAAGCCGGATTTAGTCACTGATCAAACTGACTGGATAATGAAAATGCTGCCTTCATTGAACCATGACAAGATGCCATCTAACGCTACACTGAGAGGGAAGATGAGTGCTGACTGTGATGGGTTCCAGGAAGCCTACAAAGCCAGGGTACCCAAACATCGGTCTGAGTTTCAACAGCTGAGTGAAAGAATCGAACGGCTTGAGACAGAGAGGAATGCTAGAAGCCGAGAAATCATCCATGAAAATGAAGAGGAAATGAACTTACTGAAGGAGATACGAGAACAACTGAATTCAATACAGTGTGAGATGAGGCGTCAGAACAAAAGGAAAGACACTCAACTTCACGACTTGCCCCTTCTCAGCCTAACGGAAGTACGGGCCTCTCTTACTTTTCTCTTTCTATGCATGTTTCCATTTGTAAAACTGCATCCAAAGTTAGTTTTAGCCTTGCTTTAGCTTTGATTTAATAGCAGCTTTCAGACAGATCTTCTGCTTATCATGAATCAGAATCATAAACTATATGTTTCTTTTGGCAGGCTATGTTGCACTTCTGGCTCTAATCAAGCAAGAAATTATGGCAATAGCTCCTCCAATTTGGCTTTGGAATGTGCTTTTGACGGACTATTGTCTTGCCTCTCTTCCCAGGTTGGTATGAAGGAAAGATTAGTCTCGACTTTTATTCCGATTGATGATGTACAAAATCGAAATATTCACTTTGGAATCTGTTAATCGACACATGGGAGACAGATGATTCACTTTTGTGAGGACAATGTGCTTTTCATGCTCCTGTTTTGTGCACTGTGAATGACGGAAATGCTCCGTGTCTTGAGATGAGAGTGTATATTGGTTTTCATGTGGGACTTTGATGTAGTTGCAAGGTTTGAGCTCGAAATCATTGTTGAGGAGCCTTTTGATTGCCCATTGCGCTTTAAATTCGTGCCCTTTTCTCTTTATCTTCTTCGGCTGCAAGCTAAATGCTCATCCAGGATATTGTTAGGATTAGGATGTGGAACAGCCTCACGTCAATGCCCAACTGTGAAGTTCTATCTGATTCTCCAGCCAGTTCTATGACATCTATTGAAAGGAACTGATTGATGATTCATAGAAGCAGCAGACCACCGAGGCTTTAGATCATTCAAGTGACATTGAAGGTATATCTGTCCAATTAAAATGAGAGTTCTGCAGACAAGGGGGATTAAAATCATCAAGCTACCCAAGCAAGTGTAGAAAAAAACGTTATGTTCGTCTAGTATAAGTAGTTCATTGTTTATTAACTCGAAATTGCTGTTGCGACACTCTTATAGTAGCATGCTACAGGATGATGTTTTATGTTGAGGGATTCATAGACCGATCAACATCGCATAACTAAGTTTTACTTCGGCCAAATAGAAGACGGATTATAATCGGGTGCATGATGCAACACTCACCTGTACATACATCCGTCAGACTTTAAACTATACAGGAAACTCCGAGGACAGCGTTGGTGAGCTAGGATTCTTCGTTGGGGGTCTTATTTGACTTGAAAAGAGTATGTATATTGCCTAAGAATGTCAACATTTATATGGCGGAACGGTGCTCAACCGGGCTTGCTCGGGTCTGGTGAGCCCCGAGCCTTTTGTTTCTCTGTCGAAACTTGAATAAATACAATCGAATGTAAAAGCCAGTGGGCTTCAAGATCAAGATAAAATGCAGATAACAGTTCCTCTGCTTCAAAAGAACTTCTGAAGGATACCGGAAAGCATGTGGACTTTTGGCAGTTCTCAGATATAAGCCCTCTCCGTGTTCTTTCCAACATACTTCAGTGTGCACAGGTCACGGCAGTTTCGCCATTCATTCATCTTAGGTTTTGCCGAATTTTGCAATGCAAGCTGCTTTGTGAACGGATATGGTTCGAAATGAATAATTTCTATGTGATCTAATCATCATCTATCATTAGATCACATAGAAATCAATGGTTATAATTAGATGGGCTCTTGTATAAATAGAGGAGCTATTCCTCTCATTTGTACCAAATATTTTCATAATAGAACATTTCGAAGGCTTCTCACTCTAAACGATTCCCTTCAGCTGTGCCCTCAAGTGTATGATTGAAGCGAGAAGTGCTTCTTTAAGAAAACATTACTCGAGGCTCGGTCGATGCAAGGTTGAACTTCGTTGAGGCCGTTGAGGTCGCTTGTGGCCGTCATCGGGCAAAGCCTCGAGCTTGCTTGTGGCTGTTGCTGGCTAGTCGTGGCGGAGGAAGGAGGAAAAAGAAAAAGGAATAATAATTAAAAATTCGATTTTTTAAAAAAAGAAAAGAAAAATAAAACTAATTAAAACTTTTATTTTTTTAAAATAACAAGGAAATTATTAAAAAAATTGAATTATTTTTTGCCAGAGATAAAATCAGAAGATTCAAATTATTTTTCAATGAAATTCAAATATGAAAAAATGATTTCCCAAACAAAGGAAAACTAACTATATTTTTAGAAAATACTTTTCGAAAAATTATTTTATTTTACTATTGAGTTTTTCTTGAAACAAACGCATCTTTGTCGATTTTTTTAGGTAATAAATTAATTATGGCTATCATCTTGAAAAAGATCAGTTAATATTTGTTGGTTGATTGGGATTCGAAACCTTGTAATTGACATATCCAGTGTCGCGTTGATTCTTGACATGGCATTTGTACTAATTTTAGTAAATATGGAACAAATCATAATTGTCGTAACATATCATACGGCATCATAAATGCAACAATAAAATTTATACTCGCAAAATAAATTACTTTTGTATTCTAAATATATATAAATATGAAAATTATTCGTAAATGACCTTTTGAATTCGACATAAATTGTGGACAAAATAATTTGACACAAATTATTTTTGGGTCCCGTATTTTTCCATACGAGACTAAAGATTTTTTTCAAAAATATCTTTTATTTGTCCGAAGCTCATTTTTATTATGATTATTATTTGTTTTTTGGACCACAACATTTTCTGAAGGTTTAAGGGAGGTTTGCTCCTCCTCCTCCTCCTCCTCCTCCTTCCTCTTGCTCTGCGCGCGGCGCTTTCGTCCTGGCAGGCTTATCTTCCACCGCCGCCGGCCGGCGACAATGGCTTCCGCCTCCACTCCTTCCTCCTTCTCTCCGCTGTCCGCCGCAGCTCGACTCCACAGCTCGAAACCCAGAAACCCATCTCGCAAAACCCTCCATTACCTCTCCAAACGGCCCTCCATCTCTCTCTTCAACAACTCTCGATCCTTCCCTTTCCCATTCCCATTCCATTTCCCGTCCTCGCTCAACCTCAAGCCCCCTCCGTCGCCGACCCACCTCCACCCGCCGAGGGACACCGTGCACGACGGCTACCTCGAGGTCCTCCACAAGCCCCCCGCCGCCGACTTCCCTGGCGGCCCGGTCGAGCAGGTCGCCGACCAGGAAACCCGCCCGAGGATATTCATCCAGGACCCGCCCTGGATATACCCGATATTCTTCAAGAACGTGTACCGGAAGGCGAGGCGGGAGGCGGAGCTGGAGCTGAAGGAGATGGACAGGAGGAAGTATAATTCGTTGAGGAGGCGGCAGGTTAGGGCGGAGACGGAGGCGTGGGAGAAGATGGTGGAGGAGTACAGGGAGCTGGAGAGGGAGATGAGGGACCGGAAGCTGGCGCCGAACCTGCCGCGCGTGAAGGCGCTGTTCTTGGGGTGGTTCGACCCGCTGAAGGAGGCGATAAGGAGGGAGCAGAGGATGCAGCGGACGAAGAAGAACAAGGCGGCATACGCGCCGCACATCGACTTGTTGCCCGCCGAGAAGATGGCGGTGATTGTCATGCACAAGATGATGGGGTTGGTGATGGTGGGGAACACGGATGGATGCGTTGAGCTCGTGCAGGCTGCGGTTCATGTCGGGGTGGCGATCGAGCAGGAGGTGAGTTTCGGTTTTTGATGCATTTTCTCAGTATTGCTGTTGGACTATATAGGTTGAATGGTTACAAGTATGGTCAACCACATTGAAAAGCAATGAATCTTCATTGATTCTGTTAGGCTGATGTTAGAATTCAAATACTAACGCGGCCTTTTCATTTCGTGGACATCGTTTATTTCAAGTGTTAGAGATTTCTCACTGTCAGTTTGATCTAAGTTTGTGTTCTAGCAGCTGCACAATGTGCAGAAGGGCAATTTCGTTGAAGTCTTTAATCCTCAAAAAAATTATTTCCATGCATTAGCCATTCATAAATTGTCTGTTTGGTTGAATAAAAGATAGTTATTTGCTTCTTTAGATTGACTGCAAATGAGGCCTCTTGTAACTGAAGACTTTGTCATGAAATTGGGATGGCATTTCGTGCAGAAAACTTTATCGCGGCAATATAAGTTTCAACCTGCATCTTATTGTCTGCAAGCTTATGACTTCTGTTCATGTATGAAGCGAAGTTCTTCCTTTTCGTTTTCATATTACCAATATTTGTTCAGAATAATTGTTTGAATCATCTTCTTCTATCCGTTCATGACTCAGGTAATGGTCCAGAGTCTACTGGAGAAAGCTAAGAGCAATCGGAAGAAAATGAATTTGGTTGAACCTGAAGTGGATCTGGACAAAGATCAAGTGATGCGCCGGAGACGTGTCAATGGCTTGATCAAGAGAAAAAGATTTAACGAAGTAAGAAAGCTAGTGAAGGAAGATGAATTCGAACCTTGGGGTCGAGATACCCAGGCTAAGGTTTGTGAGGATTGGCTTTTCTCTCTTCTTTTCCCCCCTTTGTAATATGGCTGGATCATCTCGGTTACTGAGATAGCCAAGTCTTTGACCTTTTGACTTTATATATGTGCAGCTGGGAACTCGTTTGATAGAATTATTAACTGAAACAGCTTTTGTCCAACCTCCAGTTAAGCAATTAGTGGAAGGTCCACCTGATGTTCGACCAGCATTCAGGCACAAACTAAAAATGGTTAAGAAGGATCCTGGGTAGTACTCTTTCTTCTTTCTGTGGCTTTCACTTAAAATAATCTCATGTTATGAGTTGATGCTCCATTTATTAGTAGAAAGAGAGGAATTCTGTCTTTTGCTGGTTTCAAAAATCCATTTTATTAGTTGATAGCTATCAAATTCTGTTCTAGCAATTTATCTTTGTTTGACTTCCTAGAATATTAAGTTGGTAGCTATACTTAAAAAAGAATGAATGGAAGGTTGGTCATAGCTTAATTCTAGTTTCGACAAAATCCTCTCTATTTTCTTTTTTCCTTTCTGTTGAGATATGTGCTTCGTTATCGCCATGACCTACAGATGTAAATGTTTCAGTAGATTCATAGGTCATAATCCTGTCTCCTTTGGCTTCTCCATTTAATCTTTGCTTCTCAGAATTATGCAGATTTGTTTTGTTGATGCACTACTAGGGGCTATGTAGTCAACTAACGTTTATTCATGATGACCGTAGGCTTTTCAGAAACCTCTATGTAACGTTTTCACTTGTATCTGAACTTTTCTAATACTGAGCTTATTATGTTCTTTGTATTGGCTCCATGATCTTTTACAGCTCCTGTTACTCGATGATAATGTAGCTTGCTTATTCTTATAAGCAATTTTTGCTTAACCTATTAAAAACTGTCTTTCTTGTAGGAAGAAGATTTTGAAGAGATACGGTGTTATAGAATGTGATCCCTTAATTCTTGAAAAGCTGGATGTTAATGTAAGCTGAAAATCCTCTTTGAGCATGAGCTATGCAATGCACTACTGGATACTGCAAAAAGATAATTGGTGCCATGCTATGATCTGATGTCCTTTTGCCCATTTATTTCGTGATTGGTTCGGTTCATGTGAATGGACCAAATCCATATTTTAGTATCCATAAAGATGAAATGATATCAGCCATAAAAGAAATTTTATACAGAGAAAGCATCTTCATCTGTTCATGTACATTGTGACAGAAAATGTAAATGAGTCGGACAATTGGGATGATGGTCCACTTTGGTATATTCCGAACATTGATATTTCAGATTGTGCAGCTAAACTTTGCCTGAGACTTGCATGTTGAAATTGTTAAATCTTTTAGAGTCCGTGGTACTCCTTTAGGAACCAATCTTGCGAACAAAAGAATATGGGAGCTAATATAGGAGACAAGTATTAGGTGATATCTATGGCAGCTTCCACATTTTCACATAGTCCCCTTTTATCAACAGTTAGGGGCCTAAGCCATATGAATATATTTGTGTACTAGCATAATGACATCCTTTCTTTCAAATGCTAAGCTACTGTGTTTTCTTTTAAAATGTTAGTAATCATTTTCCTTTGCGGAATCTTTAAGTTTACAGTCTCTACTATGATGTAACTCCCCCAAATCATAACTCTTTATCTATTCTCCTTCCTGCAGGCAAAGCATATGTTGGCTCCATATATGCCTATGCTGGTTCCTCCAAGAAAATGGAAAGGGTATAAACTATATGGAACTAGCAAGTGCTGTTTGTGGAGAGAGAGAGAGAGAGAGAGAGAGAGAGAGAGAGAGAGAGAGAGAGAGAGAGAGACAGAGAGAGACAGAGAGAGAGAGAGAGAGAGAGAGAGACAGAGAGAGAGAGAGAGAGAGTTTGCAGCACTCTTCCAGAGGTGCTGTCTGAGATTGTGATCCTAATAGCTGTCTTCATTCTTTATAGGTATGACAAGGGTGGGTACTTCTTCCTCCCTTCTTATGCTATGCGTACTCATGGATCGAGAAAGCAGCAGGATGCTCTAAAGAATGTGTCTGAGGAACAAATGCATAACGTATTTAAGGTAGTGATGGCAATGAATGTGAAGTCTCTTTCGTTTTTAGCTTGTGTTAGCAGTATTTGCCAAGGGCAAACCATTCGAGAGTAGCTTTAAATAAGCGAGCTTTATCTGTATGCTTAACATGGCATCAGAGTTGGGGCATTGTATTCAACATCATTAAGCTGCTTGCATTTGGCTACTGCCAATCTAATCCAAAAAAATGTGGACACAATTTATCTGATTAAGTGCAATAACATGATTAGCAGCGTAATGGATATACTTTCTACATATTTAATCACGTCATTTCTGTGACTCTGTCTGGTAATCGGGCTAACACTTTGCTCCTTAAGTTTTTGTGGTAAACGTTAATTTCATTATGGGAATAATTACAAAGTTCTTTTACCAAACTATAAGCAAATGCTCTATTTGGTAAGGTACATGGGAGTATCTAGTGGTGTATTTGTTTCACGATATGTTAGCCAGTGATACATTTGTTTCGTCTGTTATGTGGTGGAATGGACTAGGCATCGCTGTGTAGACATGTCATGCAGTTCCTCATTATGCATTAATCTTTATACTTGTATGCTGGCCAATTCTAAAGTTATCCGTTGTACTCTAATGCCTTGTTTACTTTTATTTTGTTTGACCTTTTTACTTATTCATAAGCAGGCCCTGGACACACTTGGAAGTACCAAATGGAGGATTAATCGAAGAGTGCTTGCTGTAGTGGAGAGCCTCTGGGCTCAAGGTGGAAGTGTTGGAGGTTTGGTTGAGAGACATGATGTGAGCACATGCAAGACTCATGCGCATGACAAACTACGGTTCTTTGTTTGCAAATTGTGTTTAGCCAACTTGATTGCTGAAGATTCTGATCTGAAATGGCATTATTATTGTTGCTCATGACCAGTATATTGTTGATGTTCTATATCTAGGTTCTTCTGTTCAGGAAAAAGTTGACTTGGCTTGATGATATCCTACCGCAATGACTTCTAAGTATAACATGATTTGACTAGAGTTCTCAATCATTTTCTTTAATGATCGGATACTATGTAGAGTGACTTATATGAAACACGAAACGAAGAAGAATCACGTCCAACTTGTGCTGTAATAATAGGTTTTGCCTATCACTGTTCATTTTTTTAAATATTGGTTGCCATGTGGAAGCTTGCTGGTTTTGGTTTGTTGTGGCCACTCTGTTGTTCTGGTCATTACTTTTGTTCTACAATTTGCAGAACTTATTCCAATCTCTTTTTTATTGCAGCTTCCTTTGCCAGTTAAGGATGTTTCCGATGATGGTGAAGAGCTTGAACTGTGGAAGTGGAATGTACGGAAAGCAAAGAAGGTTAACAGAGAGAGGCATGCTCAGCGATGTGATGTTGAGCTTAAACTCTCTGTAAGCTTGTTCTCTCTCTCCCTCTCTCCCTCCCCTCCACCGCCCCCCCCCCCTTCCCTTGACTCAGAGGATAGTAGTTGCCTTAGACTGTTGGATACTCCTCCCCTGTTTTCCTGCTGCGCCATTCCTTGTAAAAGAATGGCAATCTCTTGTTATCCCAGTTTCAGTAACTATTATAAATATGCAAATTAGTGCTGAGACTTTGGCTTGCGTAGAAGTCTATGTCCTTGCATAAAGTTTTTTTTTTTTGGTGAGGATGTCCTTGCATAAAGTTTGTCTCCATGTATTTGAAGAGAGCATTATTGATCTACTCCCTTGCAAATTCTTCATGAAACAGGTGGCCCGAAAGATGAAGGAAGAGGAAGGTTTTTATTATCCTCACAATCTGGATTTCCGTGGCCGTGCATATCCAATGCATTCACATCTGAATCATTTAAGCTCTGATCTCTGTCGAGGAGTTCTTGAGTTTGCTGAAGGACGACCGCTAGGGAAGTCTGGGTTTCATTGGCTGAAGATACATCTGGCAAACCTCTATTCTGGTGGTGTTGAAAAGCTTTCACATGATGGACGCCTGGCATTTATAGAAAACCATATGGATGATATATTTGACTCAGCAGAGAAGCCTATTGAGGGGAATAGGTGGTGGTTGACAGCTGAAGACCCTTTTCAGTGCTTAGCTGCCTGTATCAATTTGTCGGAAGCGTTGAAGAGCTTGTCACCATATACTGCCATCTCCCATCTTCCAATTCATCAGGTAAATATGTCAGCTAGTCTCAAGGGTGCAAATAATTACTGTTTATTGGCTTTAATTGGTAATATGTTACCACTTACCTTGTTTGATAGATCAATTCAAGGTAGTTTATATGTACTGCCTGTTTCCAATATTTGGTAATAAAACTTCAAATTGGGTTTTTAGTTTGCTATATTGCTTCTTGGTTATTGGGATGGAGGATAGTGACTCCAAAGTCTACTTCATGTGGCCTTACCTTGCTGAGCCAAATGATTTCAAGAAAGGTAAATCTATGGTCTTGTTATGCTGCTTGAAAGAGCTGGAGAACCCACTATAGATAAGATATGTATGATGGATGATTCCCATGATTTTGTGTTCTCAAACTAATCTATTATACTCCCATCTAATGTTGGTAGATCTATCTAGTGGGGATTACTAGAACCAATGGTTCAAATATCTCGCGTCTAGCAGTAAGTCTCTGATTTTCCAAAAACCAATTGGCCAGCAAAACATATGTGGGCCTTTTGTCGATGGTGTAAATGGAATGAAATCTTGCTCCTAGTCCTGGACAATTTGTATATTCTGTACCCACACGGACATATGCAACACACATGGAAAAAAGTAGGTTTAGTTATGTTGCTAGTCTATACTTAGCTGTTGGAGCACTTTGTTCTGTATTGGCATGGCATATAGTATAATTTGCTTGATGCTTGCTGTTTTAAGTGATTATTCTAAAAGAGCTTATGAGCTAAGAAAATTCCTTCATAAGATATAGAGATGCTCACTGGGTTGTTTTTCATGAAACCTGGAGAAAAGTTGCAAGACTAGCAGGGAAAATCTTTTCTGTAATGAGCGCTTTTCCTCTTCCATTTCCAGTGGAAGTTATGCGAAGAGTCTTTTTTGCTTAGTGTTGACATGGAAAATTTAGATCATTATACAACATATACGAATTAGGATAATTGAGAACTCTGTGAGTTGCCTTCTAGGAAACTTGAATTACATTGTAGTCATATGCTCTGAATGTCAATGGTCAACTATGTAAGGTGGTTTTCACTGGTATGGCCTTGTTGATCATAAGTGAACTTTTTTTATTCTCTTATTTTTCCTTCATGGGATGGTGGATTACTCTGCTGAGATGATTATACTGTCTCGCTCTCTCTCTCTCTCTCTCTCTCTCACACACACCCCTACTCACTTGAGATTCTACCATTTGAATTAGTGAGTATGCATTATTTTCAGGATGGTTCCTGCAATGGCCTTCAGCACTATGCTGCCTTGGGAAGAGACAGCGTGGGTACTTTCTCCTTGCAAAAAGCGGTTTAGCTGACTGTTTCTTCATACTTTTAGAAACTGTGACACCCAAAGCAAATGGAATCTTACTTACCCAGTTAGTTATTCTGGCAGACAAATATGTCGGCATTTGTAAATTCAAGTTTCTTTGCCAGACCAACTAAAGTTCTCTTATCATTTGGAAAGAGTGCAGCTATGTTTCATTTACATGACAGAATCGTCCCAAAAGCTGTTGTTTGGCAGAATAATACACGGAACTTGGCAACTAAATCTTTTCAGTCAAGAGATACATTTGCGGTTTATGCCATCTGGGCATTTCTTCCAATTTCACTTAAAACCTGTTTCCCTGTGCTCATTTAGAAAGTTACAGTTCTGATAAGTTGCATTCAATGAAAGAATGACCCAAATGCTGTTGTTATGTAGAACAATTAGGTTCTTAGCTGATAATAGGTGGTTAATAATCAGGAGTACATTGACCATTTGCTCAAATTTGCTTCTTGTCTTTCCCTATTTGTTTTTTCCAGCATTGAAGGCTATATGCTGCAAGAATTGGGTTTTTAGAAGTAAAATGTCTATGAGGACCCTTTCCAGTTGTAGTTCTTAAGTGATATCTGAATTATACAGCCTATCTGAGGTGATATTTCTCCATATTGGTTAAATCTCCTTCATATCTGTCGTGGAAATGTAGTTCTAGTCTCTAGCTGGTCTTTGTTACTGTTCTGACAATGTCTAGATGATGAATTAGTTATCTCAACTGTTGATATGGTAATATAGATGTTAAGCAGAATCTCGCATTTCATCCGAAGTAATTTTATGAAACCGTACCCTGAAACTTTGTGTAACTTCATATTTTAATTTCTTATGATCATTCATTTTATTATCGACACCATGTTCTTTTTCCAGATGGAAGCTGCTGCAGTAAATCTAGTTGCGGCAGAGAAACCTGCTGATGTTTATTCAGAAATTGCTGCAAGGTATAGCACATGGCCATTGTGAAACATTTTTGTTGTTGTTAGACTTGCAAAATACCATTACATTGCTTTTCTCAGTGCGGACATTAGGAGTTGTACTATTGCCTGGACAGTTACCAAGGTAGTTATATGTGTTTAATAACTTAGTGCTCTGCACTTCCCAACTGCCTGGCATCTTTTTTCCAGTTAATCTATCCAAAATCTGAAAAGAAAAGAAGCAAGATATCTGATCACTCTAGTCATACACGTAGGTTAGAAAGAAAGAAGTTGTCTCTCCTGATAGTCTCTTCTGTCTTCACACAACTCTTCCTTTCCCTATATCTCCTAGAGCAGAGAGCAGTTCTCTTAGCATCGCTGAGATCCGACTCCACAGAAGAAATGGATTCGGTAATGGTAGAATTGCTATTTCAATTATGCCTATGTGCAAATTTTAGGTCATACTACTCTTTAGAAGATTTCCTTGTTGCTGTGCAGACCCTCTCTCCTCTTTGTGCATGCTCTGGGTTAACCCATACTCTAAGTTATGTGATGTGAAATATCTTGGTTACCTTCTCTTTTTGGGGTTTAGGGTACATGACATAATGAAAAGGGACAGCAAGAAGGACCCTGCTACTTATCCTAGTGCTGTGTTGGCGAAGGTCTTATTGGGCCAGGTGCATTTTCTGTGGGTCTTACAAAGTTTATTCTTGAATTTTCCTTCTTGGAAAGAACTTTTCATTTATCAAATTGCTTTTGTACGGTTGTCTTTTACTGTTTAGTCACAGTTTTATCTTCTGAAACCTTTCAGGTGGATAGGAAACTAGTTAAGCAAACAGTGATGACCTCAGTATATGGAGTCACTTTTGTTGGGGCACGTGAGCAGATAAAAAGAAGATTAGAGGAGAAGGGTGTACTTGGTGATGAAAGACTGCTATTTACTGCTGCATGCTATGCTGCTAAAGTAAGCCTTCGCCAAATCTATTTTCAAGAAATAGGGTGTCTGTATGGAGTCATATGGTTACTTTTAGTAAAATGCTACAAAGCCTGTACCGTGAGGTTCCACAAGCTCAGCCGCCTGCTGAGACACCTCATCAAGCTCAGTCTTGTGTTTGCCCACCTTCCAGATAATAATATTTTCACTTAATACGCTTGTTCAGTTGACTGCATCTTTCTGCATTTCCTTTGCCTAAGATTATTATTGTCTATATGATAAAAGAAACAAGAAAGGAAAAAATAAATTGACTTTGTACTCTTCTGTTTTTAATCGTTTGCATGTCCTTTTGTTGGCTAGAATTGAACTTTGTGGGTAGTGGTGAGATCTAGGTGTAACAAAATTATGTACGAGTGGATTGCTGATGCCAGTCATGGCTAGGCATGTGATTGAGTCTGCTTTTGTTGTACATGGAAGATGGTTTTCTCTGCATTTGTTTCTAGAGTTTTTGTACATGAGTATATTGTTGAGTGCGTGTTTGAGTTGTTGGTTGTGCCACTGTGGGTGATCTTGTGATATTCCTGCGAAGAAGCTGAATCAAAGCCAGAAGCACAGTTCATTTTAATTGAGGAGAATGCAAGAGCTTAGGAGGAATTCATTTGAAAGTCTTTGTGTGACTTACATGTTCGCCAGTATCTCTGGTTGTATGACACTGCTGTATGGTAATGTGGCTTGAGCTGCGCATCATACTGGCTTTCTCTGATAAGATATCCTTTATTGGCATCTTTCTTTATTGGAAATGCTCAATCAAGCAGTGTTGCTCTTCTTCTTCTTCTTCTGTTTTCTTTTTTCAATTGGACTTGTACATTTTATTTTCTGCTGTAGAATCATTCTCAGTTGTGCAATCCAAATTTCTTAGTATATCAAAAAAGACTTGCGCACTCTGCTTCAGTTTGAGAAATTTTGAGTTTTTCATGTTATAATAAGCATTGAAGTTAGATAACTCTCTGCAGGTAACACTGACTGCCCTTGAAGAGATATTTGAAGCGGCGCGTGGAATAATGGGTTGGCTTGGTGATTGTGCAAAAGTATAATTTCTGTAATGCAATGAAATTTATCAATCCTCTATCGTGATGGATTTATGCAATATGTTTGTAATTTCGTCTTTTCAGATTATTGCTTCAGAAAATCAACCAGTGCGGTGGACTACTCCCCTTGGTCTTCCAGTAGTACAACCGTACTATAAGAATAAACGCCATCTTGTGAGTGTTTCTGTTGTGCTTACTGGGTTTAGACATGTCACAGCCTGAGCTTTATATACTCTACTGCCCGAAATGTGTTGTGGGGCATTGCTGTTTTCTTTATGTCTGATGTGACTCATACATTTGGTCAACAAACCAATGATTGCATGCCTTCTGGTGCCAAAAAGTGCTACAATTACAGGATGTGGATGATCTGAAAATACAATAAGATATTTGGATCTGATAATAAACAACTCTATAAATGGTGCAAATAGAACTTGCAATTATTCTCGCATAAACATGTAAACTAAGAGAGCTTTTTAGCTCCTTCCATGTAATCATCACATATTCGATTGTGTCTTTCTCTTGGTTGTTACATCTAATGTGGAATCTCATTCAAGTTTAATAAATATACCAATCTTCTTGAGTTACTTTTTTTTGGTCGTGTTCTTGAGTTACTTTACTTGAAGGGTAATGTATGCGAATTTTGCAAGTGGTAATGCGCTCAAGTTGGTTGTGCCATGTGACGCAACTAGAGGAGTACATACTCATTTACTAATCACCATTGACTTTCTTCACAGATTCTACTTAGTTGTTTACTTTTAATGCTATGCATTGTTTCCTCGATTATACAGCACTGCCCTTCATGAGACTATTAATTGTAAACAACTATGTCTTTAAAGTATTCTACTTGTTTCATTAAATGCTATGCATGATGTTCTCGAGAAAGATAGTGAAGATACAAGAATGACTGGGCTTTTTAACATAGACCTCATTAGGGAGGGGATTGCAGGAACGATGTGTGAATTTGTGTCTTGTGCTACTGTATTTGAAAATCCTGAATGAGTTTTGTAATGCAGATAGAAACAACCCTTCAGAATTTCTCTATTGCTGGATTTTCTATGTGAAAATCCTGAATAAGTTTTGTAATGCAGATAAGAACAACCCTTCAGATTTTGGCCTTGCAGCGGGAGGGTGACTTGGTAGGTTATGTTTGGAAAACTCAGTAGGTTATATCCCGTGACACTGAATATACTGACAAAAAACTCAAATGTTGTATGAACTTCAGGTTGATGTTAGAAGACAGAGAACAGCATTTCCCCCAAATTTTGTTCACTCACTTGATGGTTCACACATGATGATGACTGCCGTTGCCTGCAGCGAGGCTGGTCTATGTTTTGCAGGTTTCTCTCGAGCCACTATATTTGCAAGAACTAACTTGGATCTTGAGCCTGATACAGGCAAATACTAGATACACATTAACCTAGCACCCGAATAGGTTCTGTTAGGTTTGCATGCTGTGCGTATTGGTTCAGGTTTTGTATATTCCTATGTTTGCTAAAATCTACTAGTCTCCCAAGGACAATCGTGCTCTTATGGATCTTGCACAGATCCTAGCTAAGGAGGAGATTTGACGAATTGGTCCCAATAGTGGTCTGGCTTGGTCTTCCCTGATAGGTCTACACGAATATCGTTCTTTTGGACTTTGGAAAATTCTAAGCTAAATTGCCGAAGCAAGTTTAGTGAGAAGACATAGGAAGTTAGTCTTTGAAGTATGCTCAAGGGCAACTTGCTCCTGTTTGGTGTGAAACTCACGTACATCCTCCTATGAATAAACTGCAGGGGTGCATGACTCATTCTGGACACATGCTTGTGATGTGGACCAGATGAACTGGATTCTACGCGAAAAATTTGTTGAACTATATGATATACCTGTCCTCGAAAATGTAAGTACCTTGATTCTTATAAACAGCTGCTAAGCCTTAATACGAACGTTTTGAATGTGTCTCCTATCAACTATTGAGAAGAAGGTTGATGAGGTGATGACTATGGTTTTGTATGCTTCGGTGTGTTTCCAGTCACTATGTTAAAAGTGCTAGGCTTATAGATAATTTAGAGATCTCATGGTTCTCAAAATAATCCTCTATTCAATTGTCAATTGAAATGTGAATCAAAAGCCAACTTTTAGTGTAAGACTTATCATTTATACACTGTGTTGTGTAATATCTCTACTCTTTTTAAGAGCAGGGATTCAATCGTGCTTAATTCGTCGTGTTAATGCAGTTGCTTGAAAGTTTCCAGACATCATATCCAGCACTGACGTTTCCTTCCCTACCTGATAGAGGCAACTTTGACTTACGGGAAGTCCTCGAATCTCCTTACTTCTTCAACTGATCTAACATATGGCTAGAGTAGGAACTTCCAAGTGATCAAAAGCATCACATTCTCGGAGCAGGAATCTTGTTTTCTACCAGCTGAAAGCAGGAGCCTCAAAAGGAACCACCGAGTTGCACACGTTCAGGTTGCAAATGGCAAAGAAGAAAAATTACCAGGGTTGCAACGAAGTGGCAATTCCTTGGAAGCAAATGCTTTTTGAATATAATCGACAAAGCGGAGCAGCTCGCAAGTTTTACAGGATGGCTGCGCAACCATCTTTTACTAGTACAGAGAAGTTAGGGATCTCCTCTACTACTACTGTCAAAAACTATCTCCCAACTTCTTTCGTGGAGGCAAGGGATTCTTGCGGAAACTAGAACCCTTGCAGCAACACCCTGTCTGCATGCTGGAGTTGATCGGAACTCGTGCTTGTCCTGTTGTTTGATTCCCTTGAGGAGAACTGCAAGCGGCTGGTCTTATTTGAGCACGAGTTTTACATAGGAGGCAGCAACACAAAAGGAGGCCGACCACTGGCAGATTTGATGGATAATACTTGCACATAGAGACCAAGTCACAATAACTGCAAAGTAGAGTGTATATAACTGACATAGGACAAGAAGTACCAATAGTCGGAACATGCTGGCAGTTGTATGTAATTTTTTGTCTGCACACAGCTGTTTACAAATCCTTGTACGATTGTAATTTGAGGTTTCAGTGCTATTATGAAGCTGCATCGGCTCATTTATGTTTGCCTTCTCTGTTCTCTATCTCTGTGGGTGAAAAATCCAATTTGCTGAGATCAATTCCCCTTTTGTTATGACTTCTCAAAAAAGACGATGTGCGGGCAAGTCCGATCGAAGTTCCGGGGTGGAAGGAGTCTGTTAAACGAATACATGAATAGTAGCCATTTGTCATCAACCTTGGTTCGTGAGTTTACCGCTAAGATGCTTCCGAGTTAATTTATATTCAATGTTGAAAAATTATTAGGCAAAAGCCTTCAAAAATGCTAAGTTATTCTCATTGCGATACATTTATCCTAAATTTTTGTTAGCGATACAAAAAATCCTAAACTTGTATGTGTGTTATACATTTATCGTCCGTCAAAATTTTATCAATGACAATAGTTAAAAGGTATCTATATAGACACCGAAATGCAAATAGTGTTGACATGACGCACATGTAACTGCAAAATTATCTAACGAAATCTTGACGGAGGGCAAATGTGTCACATAAATACAAGTCTGGTGTTTTTTTTTATATCACAAGAAAAAAATTAGGATAAATGTGTTACAGTGAGAATAGTTTAGGGTTATTGATGTCATAGAAAAAGTTTAAGGTAAATATGTCAAGTAGGCATCATTTGAAGTTTTTTGTGACTTTTTCCTAAATATATTACTAGGAAGTGGATTTTTACGTGTTTAAGCTCTAGCAAAGATAATGTTCTTAGACCGCCAGGCGCCTGTTGTCATGGTAACTGTCAGGTAGTGACAGTGGCACGGATACAAACATCCTGATCATTGTGGTTCCTCGGTTTGTCGTAACAGATATGGGTGCATCCTAAAGTCAAAAGAGTTCACTAATTGGTACGCGGGAAATTGTTCGGGAAAATCGACTCTTACTGAAAATTTGTAATTTACCATGCTGACATGCTCTGATTCCTTCTTAAAACGATCAATGTTTTGTCACATTCCTTCTTAAAACAACCATAGTTCCATGCTCACATTTGTTTTTTTTGCTACATTTGCTTTTTACAATGATACAAAGTAACACTACTTACAACAAACATGATGGCAGGCAATGAGCCGCCGAGATATGGAATCTCCTTAAAGTTTACCTAAAATCCCTAGAACTACCTCTTTCCCCTGCAGGGAAAGCACTTGAATTACTTCTACGTCTTCGACCACAATCGACAACTTTTCACCCGTAAAACACTAGGGCAAGCTGAAGCCTCAACTTTTGATTAATTTAGAGACCTAGTATGACATTTTTAACGGGATGAGAGAGAGAGAGAGAGAGAGAGAGAGAGAGAGAGAGAGAGAGAGAGAGAGAGAGACATTCCGTTCCCATTACTATCCCAAGTATGATCGTATTGGAGGAGGTAACAATTTGACACCTTCAATGTCGCATTAAAATTGCCAATGAACAGCAAGCAAGGATGCCGCTGCTCGGAATGCTCTCCATGCAAGAGCCCAAAAGATATGATCTTCATGCGGATCATTGCAAACACTCCTTAGTCAGATCAATCATAATAATTGCAATTCTGGCTTCCTCTCTTAAGAACCATCTTAGAGTGCTACCGCCCATAATAATTGCAATTCTGGCTTCCTCTCTTAAGAACCATCTTAGAATGCTACCGCCCACAAACAAGAACAGTGCCAAAACTAACTGAATCATATCCAAACGCTTCCAAATGCTTCTTCAATAGCCCTTTTCTTGCTTAGCTCTATGCTCCACCCTCCCGCTCTGCCTCCCCTTTCGGCTCGGAGCTTTATCATTTCTTCATCATCATATCCAAGGATGTCAAGGCCAGTCCCAAGTGGCACTGGCTGCGGGGCCATGCCTGTTGGCCGTGGCTGCCCTCCTGCAATTGTGGGAGCGTATTGTCCCTGTGTCCCAACACTCAATCCTGTTTGAGAGTTAAGAACCTGAATGGAGGATAAAGACATGAGAAAGCGAACAGTATGATCTGTAACTAATATTTAATGGCAAAACACACACTTGAAATTAAAAGAAAACCAAAGTATCAAAATAAGGTAATCTAGGTTATTTAGATTATTGACTACCCAATCAATGGCGTCTGCTGTAGTTTGCTAACAAAGGAATTCTAAGAGAATAGGCCAATTATTACAAGAACTTCTCTAGCGACCACATCAAGTGCTTTCTCAAGATTTATAAATACCATGTGCCCACCATTTTTGCATCCTCTCTTCATGCCTGGATCAACCGCTCAGATAGAGATGTGTGGATAATCACTTTTGAAGGCCCGTTTGGTTCAGCATTTGGAAGGGGCTTTCGAGGCCGAAAGCCCCTTGGCCAAATACTGAATTGTTTGGTTCAGCATTTGGAATGCTGAAAGCCCAAAGTTGCTCCTGGCAAATGCTGAATCCAAATTTTTTATCCCCAAACTACCATTACTTATTTTGGCTTATTCCGATTTTGCCCCTCATGTGTACTGTTCATCTCCTTCTTTGTGAGGCGCCAGTGCCAGATTGGGCCGGCAAGAGGTCAGAGGCCGTCGCCTGAGGCCAGGTGACCTCGGCGAGGGTTGTGGGATCCAGGTGGCCATCGCTTGGGTTGCGCGAGCTTGGGTCGCCCGACTCAGGCGACCGCTTGGGTCCCGCGACCCTCGCTGAGGGTCACCTGGCCTCAAGCGACGGCCGCCGGCCCCAGATCTGGCCCGCCAACGGTCGCCCAATCTCAGGCGACGGCCGCCGGCACCAAATTTGGCTCACCGGCAACCGGCTTCGGCGAAGGGTAAGTTAGGTTTTTTATTCCCAAAGTCCATTTGCAAAAATAATTCACAAAACACTATATTTTAGCCAAAGTAACTTTATAAAATATTTTTACCAAACACCATTTGCATTTTCCCAATGGGCTTTTACCCAAAGGTATTTGCATTCTCCCAAGTAGCATTTTCAAAGTTGAACTAAACGGGCCCGAAGTGTAGCATTCATAGCCTCATCCTGCTCCCTATCATTTCTTAAGATCACTTCAGTCTCTGATTTGGCTTAATGCCTATGTACTTGGTGATATTCTTGATCCCCAAGATTAAAATATGTATCCATGTACACATACATATATGGGTGTACACAGAATCTCACCCTATAGAACTTCTCTTGAAAAATGGAACCAGGAGTGGATGAATAAAACGCCCAAATTATGCACTGACTATCAAGATAAATAAGAACAAGAACAATAACAGGAAGGCAATCCCAGTACAATTCATGATAACTCTATGGTCCCAACATTTGGCTAAATGGAATCCTGATTAAGTGGTCATGCTTACTCACGTGATTTTGTTACACCATCATAGAGAACAAAAAGAAAATCAAAGAACATTGAAAAGGGCCATGATGATGTCATGCAAAAGTGAGATTCATATGCTTGGGCCGTACTAAAAGCAAACACACTAGAGATAAGGCTTCTCCAACTTTGTAGCCTCTCTATGCCTCTAACTCGTGAGCTTGCAGATTATCATGCCAGGATCACATGACATGTGGTATTTTATGACAATATTAAGAAATTGAATTTGGAAAACTCCTGATTCATGATACTCACAAAGCATCACATCATATTTTCCCTTCAATGACTAAGGAATTATTGACTCATCTGATCATCCCTGACAACTTGGTCATTGTCATTTCTTAAACCATGGCCTCAAAGACAATATGACAAACAAAAGATGTCATCAAGGGAGACCTATTTCGAAGCACCCAGGCCACTTTTCCTTATAGACCATGTAAATGTAAGTTTTTACACGCCACAGCAAGTGATAGAACCTTTAATTGATAGGTGACTCCGGATTCACAAATATTAAAAAAAAGACAACAATTTTCTAATTTAGTGAACATAAAGATAAAGGTTGTATCCTTACCAAAAAAAAAAAAAAGATAAAGGTTGTACTCTTCTTTTTCCTTGTGATCGCTGGTTGTCTTTTACTAGCCTTTAGCGCACACTGTTCGCTTGTCTTTAGCTGTGACACCTTTGCACCCGTTGAGACATTTTATGTCTCCTCAGTTATGAAGTTTTTGTGTTCAGCTTCTCATTTGTAATTGTTCGCTGAAAAGTTATACCACTTACTTTTACCCAAAAAAAAAAGATAAAGGTTGTACATGGAGCAAGTAAAAAATGACATTGACTAATTTTGGAAAGACTCCGCAACAATAGTAGAATCCAACAATAATCAAGTGATCCATAGATTTTTCGTTTTTCTTACCCCATCTGGATCAGTTTGGGGAGGCAGCCCCTTGCTTGCAGCCAATGCCGCAGCAAACTCTTCAGCCTGTTAAACAATAGCAACAGTGAATACCAAAATGCAAAGTCACGACACTTCGACTGTTAGGACTTAAAAGCATAACTCAAAGAAAGTGTCGAAACAGCTGAATTACTATTGCACTAATGTGGCCAAAACAATATATCACATATAGAAGAGACAGCCACCTTCCTCGCACGATTAATCATGATCTGCTCAGCATTTTCTTCCTGGTACTTTGCAATCTTTGCTTCGATAGTTGGCACATCCAATCCTTCAATCAGATTGATTGCTGCAAAGTATTATAGTCAGACTCAGAATGAAACACGATGGGGAAAATCCAATTAAAAACATTCACAAGCTCACTCATTTCCTCCACTTCTTCCAAGTAGTCATTGTACTCTTTCAAGGATGGAAAATCGTCTTCTCTTTTATTGAATCTGTAAGTGAAAACAAATAAGGCAAAGAGTGAATTCGTTTGGCCCTATGTTTAAGTTGCCCAATTGCACAGACTTTTCTTTGGCCTTTTTACTTCCTAAATGGATATTTGTTTTATCTTTCTCTTCCATGACAGTCAGAAAATTTCTAACAAAAAATGCAATCAAAGTCTAAGATACAAATAGCACAGGGTATCTAAAAAACCTTGCCTAAGATCAAGAAATTGCCAAGGTAGTAGAAAGAATTACAGTTAGAATTTGCCTTAGCATATAAAGGCACCAAAAATAGAACAAAGAATGCCTTTGTGTAAATGATATCTGAATAACTTGCGCGATGAGTAACAACTACAAGTGAGTAGTAATACACTATGGCCTGCCTTGTAGCAGTAAAATCTTTTAACTAGTGCTTGCAGCCCGGATTTTGTGGCAGAATGTATGTTAGGGAGGTGGGAATAGAGAGTGAGAGACTTACATGCTGGCCATCCTCCTCCTAATGGCCATTTCCCTGTTGTGGGGATTAGTGCTAGAAACTACCATTGGTTCGAGTCCTCTCAACCGTCCTTAGCTGGTTCCTATCTAATGATTCACAAGAGCAATGATTCAACTACGTAAAAAGATGCATACACAAATACACGTGCTCGATTATCCACTCATACCAATATAGCATGACCTCAAGAAGCAGCTGTATTTTTTGTCCACAGAATCGAGAGATTACTCTTTGGAGATACCTACACACATGACGCACCAGACAGAGTGCTAGACATAAGAATAAGATGCAGGAGACACGGATAGAAAAAATGAATCTTTTTCAGCAGAAACCACAAGAACTACCAAAAAATGGCATATCCCAGATATCAGCAATCAAATTAACGAGAGCATCTGCTATACTTTGAAGATAGTTCTATAATGAGCCACAAAACATTCTTCAAATCTTCCATTCAATCCGTTCCATGGAATATCAAAAACACGAATCCTGGAATTAAACTCCTGCCAAATTAATTGGATCAATATCCCATCATTATCTTCAGGAAAAGGCCAAAAAAAATAACTAGAAGAGAAACTCAAATGATTTCTCTTCTTCTTACACACGTACGGGCATATAAGTAAGCATGGGAAAACTCTTCCTTCTTTATAAAAATAAAGAGAGCATCTGCCAAAGGAGTAACGCAAGGTGCATCCGTAACTAAAAGCATCGACCTATGGGACACATTATCAAACACAAAGAGGGCATACCCAATGTTACTACACCCCACATCTCCTAAACCCACTAAGAAACACGCAGTTCGTCACGGTCGCACTTGTGCCCCCAAATGATCAAAATCAAGAACTCACCCTCGTCTTGAAATCACCCAAAAGATCGAAAGGAATGAAGAGAACAACGAGAAATTGCACATTCACGATGCATCCGACCAACATAGAAACGGAACGAGGGGCGAAGGCGCGAAAACGAATGCCAAATGGAGCGTGGAGATACGTAATGTGGAAACGAAACCAGGGACAAAAACACTAGCGAAAAGCCAAGACGCGGCACGAGGAACAGAAGTGGGTGGTGATCGCAGGAAGGAACAGTGTGTTACCCGAGCTTGAAGTCCAAGGTGTCGGGGTGTTCGAGAGGCGCCAATAGCGAAATCAGCGGTTTCTTCTGCACGACGATCAACTTTTATGGGCTAAAATCGAAGAAGAAAAGAAAACAGAAACTATTTTTACTTCCCCTATTCATTTTGTCATTATATTCTGTCGTCGAAATTCATTATATCATTTATCGAGCCAGACTTCATGCATCTCGATCGGTCCATTTGCTAAAAATTTTGGTGCATTTAATATTTTACTCGTTCAATTCGAAATCAAATGAAAAAAGCAAGCAGACTCTCTTAGTAATTATTAAACAGCCATCGCGACGAAAGAAGGAGCAAAAGAAATAATAATAATAACAAAAAAGTGCAAATTCCCTTTTGCCTCCTATACTTTCGTTACAATTTTTAGTTTTACCCCAGAAGTTTGTGACTTGTGTCATTTTATGCTCTGCAGTGTGTGAGTCTAGAAAATATTTCGGTTTGAATCATTTGTGTAACGACAACATTCTGGAATACTTTCGCAATTGTCAATTGTTATGTTGTAGTTTGAAGGAACGTGCTGTCTTTCCGGGATGTTTAGCTTAAAAAGGGATTAAGTAGAGATCGAATCCTCTAAGTTTTAGCATTTGTGTAATTTGATCCTATTATTTTTATGTTATATATGCACCGGAAGTTCTAAAACTTGTCAAGAAAGTGTATTTGAGTCCTAAAACTTTCAGAAGTGCTATCAAATTATAAAACTTGTCAAATTGATTTAATTAAATCCTTTCGTTAACTCCGCCCAATTATGCTAGCGAAAAATGCTAACTTATCTTATTTTATTATTTTTTATGACATGTAGTGATGATATGATGCCCATCAAGCACCGCATTAGAAAAAATATTCAAAAACTTTAAAAAATGCAAACTAAATTAGCTTAAAAAATAAAAAAAAAATCTATAAGAAAAACAAACTCAAAGCAACGGTAGTGGTTAAGCCCTTGTCAATGCTTGCCGCCACATATGCCGGGAAGGGTCGGTGGGGAGTCGCCTAGGCCTTCCTAGTGGTGGCCATTGGGGAAGGGTTGAGTTGAGTTTGGTTTTTTTTTTTTTAACTCTAATTTAGTTTGTATTTTTTAAATTTTTGAATATTTAATCTAATATGGCGCTTGGTGGATGCCATATCATCGTTACGTGTCTTAAGAAAATAATAAAATAAAATATGTTAGCATTTTTCGTTAGTCTAATTGAACGAGTTAACAAAAAAAGACTTGATTTAACCAATTTAATAAATTTTAGGACTTGATTGTACTTTGTGACAGTTTTATGACTCAATTGCACATTCGTGATAAGTTTTAAGACTTCCAGTAAACTTATCCCTACTTCTATTTTGTGCAATCAAATCCTCTACCACTCATTTGGCTTCAAATTAGCATTGTCTGTCATTTTTTGTCACATAGGTAATGCCATGTCATTATTTAGTTTGACGCTTCAGGGAGAGTGATTAATCAAAGGATTTGATTGCTGAAAAACTTAAATAATTTGATTGCACAAAATAAAACTTATAGGATTAAATTTCATAAATCCAAAAATTAGAGGACTTAATTGAACAAAATAATAATTAAAGGATCAAACAAAAACAAAGAAACTTAAAGGATACCACCTGCCTGGGTGGCGCTGCTGGAGCGCGTACTTTTCCTCTCGCAAAAGGTTGAGTGTTCGAATCCCAGGTGGCGCAGGGTGACTTAACCGGTAGCACGTGTGTGGTGGCTAGCACGTGTCGCCCACAGGGTTTACTCCCCAGCTGTCGGCCATGCGGGGGTTCCCTAGGTTATCAAAAAAAAAAAAGAAACTTAAAGGATTAAATCTATACTTAACCCTTTATAAAGTTTGTGGTGGAATGGCCCATTCTATCACTACAAGAAATCATTGGTCCTTCTCCACCTAGGTGGAAGAATCATGACTTTAAACTCATGTTTTTTTTTTCAATATTAACTATCGTCAACTATAATAGATAAGAGATTAATGATCATATCATCAAATTCCAATGTTGCGATATTTCTTATCATGATAATTATTCATCATTGAATCGTTATATGTCAATTATTTAGTGAACTTTAAACGTCAATTATGCAATTAATTTGTATGAATTATGAAATCATATCGAATGGAAAAATTATAATAATGAGTAAGCAACATAAGGTTAAACTAGTTTTACATATTTAATTAAATGAATTAATCATCAAGGTTACTGTGCAGTGGATATGCCAACCACGGGCAAGATAAATGGAGATTTGGGCTCTCGAGGGGTTTAGTGTTGCTCATATTTTACAATTTCACTTGCTTAACACATGGTATGATAAAGCCCTCACGTAGTTGTGCTGTCAGTAACAAGGGAGCCAGCACATCAGCCCCAGCTTCTCTAAATTGCACCACGAACCGAGCGATGTTTCAAACCTCAACATTCGGCTGCTAATGTAGTTTCACTATCGAGTTGGAGATCCTTCAATAAGGCAATTCGTATTGATTTATAAGGGAATTGGCTTTGTTCGCTTCTCTATATTTGTAAAATGATGAAAATGGTTTCTCACTCGGGTGACAACAATCAAAATGGGAAAACATCAAAGTGGATCATTGTCGCTATGGTTAACACATGGAGCAACATTTTTTTTAGGGGGGGCGGGATGGGGTCCGTAGCAACATGGTTCCTCTACTTGGTTATATTTCATTATTTTGAAGATTATTTCCTAGTTCTTAAGAATATCCATCTACAATAATATCATTGGGAATATCATAATGAATTTTAGCAATACGTTATTTAAAATATAACTAGAACAATGCTATCCCATTATTACATCAAATTTTTTTTATAATCAAATAAAACAATCACCATTCCTTTTACAAATTTACAATTTACCTGATAAATAAATTGGAAGCCCAATTGTCTCATTCCATTCCATTTCAATAAACCACTTGACATAAACTTGAACTCCTTTAAGATTTTCACAAAGAATTCAAATATTGTGTATGTGTGTCATTGTTTCCATATACCCTTAAAATATGTTATACTTATTTATGGAGATTTGAGGCAAATGTTTCATTAGTACTTCTGATGTATTTTTCGTTAATATTAGCAGTTAAAAAAGTTCAACAAGAGATATAGTCAACATACTTCGAGATTTTACACCCATAAAAGCTAAGAGGGTTCTAGCACCAAATAGTAGAGGCAATGTTTGCAAGAGACTAGCGATCCCGCCAACTACTAGTATGGTAGATACAGAAGGGTGATTGGCTTAGTTTGTGAAATGAGTCTAGGCCATATATCTTCAGAGATAACGTACCTTATGCTAGAACTAAATCTTTTACTTTAGTTGCTGGTTGAACCTTTTTCTAATTTCTCAAGCATTTTATCATCATGCATTAACTCTTTCATTTCTATGTTCTTTGTTGAGCAATTCTTAGTAGGGCTGAGCATATCGGACCAACCGAACTTGGAACTGTCTTGACCGGATCGGACCGGTCGATTCTAGGTGGTTCCGGGGGGTCCTAGTCTGGTCCTAGGTTCCTATTTTTGGAACCGGTGAGCAGTTAGTCCGGTTCTCAGTTCTAGGATGAGAATCAAACCGACCACACCGGACAACTATATGTATAATTAATGTTTTTTTTTAAAATTTGAAGAAAAGAAACCCTAATCTAATTCATTTCCTATGGATGACTGTAATGTTCACCTGTGGTGTTCTGTTTTTACTATTTTGCTGTTCTATTTTGTTTCAAGAGCTTCGTGTGTGTTGAGTTTTTGTTTTTTGCGAGATTGTGTCGTTTATGTTTGGATGGAGGTTTGTTTTCATTTCTGGATTTGGCTTAGGTAGTGTGTGTATGAGCAAGGATTTCTCGCTGTTGTCATGATTGTTATGCGTGCTCACATTTAGGCGTGTTAGTGTTCCATGAGATCTTAAATGGAAATGTGTGCTTAGGATGTTTGCTGCTTAATAGAGCATGTCCTATTGACTGTGTAGGAAGTGAGTATTACATTTCATTGTGGTTTTGAAATTGTAGCATGTAAAAGGTTCGACCGCACTGGTAAAGTGATGTTGAGGATGGCATGAAATTGCACACTTATACTTTGTTTGTAAAGCTGATAAAATCTATTGCACATGTTTTTGCTCATTATTGGCATACCTCTTAGGTTGTTCATGTTGGTAGTGGTAAGTTTATAGTGGAACAAAATTGAACGGTCTTAATGTAAGAAGAAGAGTAGCTATTGTGAATTCGTCTTAATATGCATGGTATGTAAGGTGGAACTAGACCGGCTGGTCCAATCCGGTTCCCAGTTCCAAGACCAGCCGATCTAGTCCCCGGTCCCAAAAGCTGGGAACCGATCCTCCCAGTCCAGTTCCTTGTTCCTAGGTCGGACTGACTGGACTGGGAATTGATCACTCCTAGTTCTTAGATTTTCATTTTCTGCCATGTAAGCACATGTTTTTCCAATAATTTCCTCTTCGGCGACAAATGAAGTTGTTATATAGGCCAGATGGTATGTGGTAATGTTCAAAGCTTGATTAAATATAGCAATAGAAACTCCAACAACCTATATTGCTTGTATATTACACATACATATCTCTTTTTGATTGTGCATATCTTGATTGAGATATTATCTCAGAATATTTATCTAATAAAACATATAAATATGTTGATGTATTATTCAAATTTCAATAAGAGTCATAATCAAGACACTTACAGACTTTATACCCATAATAGCCATGAGGATTTTAGCACCAAATAGTAGAGACAATATTGGTAAGAGACCAACAATCGCGCCAACTACAAGTGTAGTAGATGCGGAAGGGTGATTGGCTTAATTTGTGAAATGAGTCTAGGCCATATATCTTCAGAGACAACGTACCGGAACTAAATCTTTTACTTCTAGTTGAACCTCTTTCTAATTTCTCAAGCATCTCACCATCATGCATCAACTCTTTCATTTCTATGTTCTTAGGGTTTTCATCTTCTGCTAGGCCATCACACGTTTCTCCAACAGTTTTCTCTTCGGTGACAAATGAAGTTATTATACAGGCCAAAGGGTATGTACAAATGTTCAAAACTTGATATAGTAATAGAAACTCCCATAGCCTATATTGCACATGTATTGCTCGCATATTGCACATACATTGTAAGTATATCTCTCTGTGATGTGCATATTTTGATGGAGATATTATCTTAGAATGTTTATCTAATAAAGCCTATAAATAAGCGGATGAATCCTTCATTAACATTAGCAGTTAATAAAGTACAACAAGAGATATAATCATTTTATACCCATAAAAGCTAGGAGGATTTCAACACTATATAGTAGAGACAATGCTTGCAAGACATCGGCGATCCCGCCAACTACTAGTGCAGTAGATGTAAAGATAACGTACCTTCTGCTAGAACTAAATTTTTTATTGCTGATCGAACCTCTTTCCAATTTCTTATGCATTTCGTCATCAGGCATCAACTCTTTCATTTACATGTTCTTAGTTGAGCAATTCTTAGGGTTTTCATCTTATGCCAGGTCAACACATGTTTCTTGAATAGTTTCCTCTTCGACGACAAACGAAGTTGTTATACAGGGCAGGGGGTATGTGGTAAAAGTTCGAAGCTTGATTAAATATAGTAATAGAAACTCCCACAGCCTATATTGCACGTACATTGCACGTACATCTCATTTTAATTGTGCATATCTTAATTGAGATATTAATATTAGAATAGTTATCTAATAAAGCCTATAAATAGGTTAATGTATTCTTCATTAACATTAATAGTTCAAAAAGTTCAATAGGAGACATAATCGAGATACTTACATATTTTACACCCATAAAAGCCAGGAGAGTTTTAGCACCAAATAGTAGAGATAATGTTTGCGAGAGACCAACAATGCCACCAGCTACTAGTTCAGTAGATGTGAAAGGGTGATTAGCTTAGTTTGGGAAATGAGTCCAGGCCATATATCTTCAGAGATAACGTAACTTCTGCTGGAACTAAATCATTTACTTTACAATTGCTGGTGGAACCTCTTATAATTTTTCAAGCATTTCATCATCAAGCATCAACTCTTTCATTTCTTTGTTCTTAGTTGAGCAATTCTTAGCATTTTCATTTTCTGCTAGGTCAACACATGTTTTTCCAACAGTTTCGTCTTTGGCGATAAATGAAGTTGTTATACAAGCCAGAGTCTGTGGTAATGTTTAAAACTTGATTAAATATAGCAATAGAAACTCCCACAAGTTATGTGGCACGTATATTGCGAGTCTATTGCTCGCATATCTCCATTTTATTGTTTATATCTTGATTGAATTATTATCTTAGAATTGTTATCTAATAAAGCTTATAAATAGGCTGATATATTCTTCATTAAGATTAGTATTTAAGAAAGTTCAACAAGAGACATAATCAAGAAACTTACAAATTTTACACCCATAAAAGCCAGGAGAGTTTCATTATAGTACATTGGGGAAAAAAAGGAGCACCTACAATCAATCTGTAAAAAGATATTGCCGAAAATCGACATGTGCTGGAGTACCCCGATTTCAAGGAGAGCAATTGAGATCACTCTTCGATTCCACGCTCGAGCACAAAGTGTGTGAACGGGGCTTCAATGGAGTGCAAATTCGACTCGAAACTAAGTGCGATGGAAAGCAAATACATTGGAATTGAGATTACATGCAATTGATATACATAGAATTGAAATATATTGAAAGGAAAAAACATGATTGGAATTGAAGTAATGAAGAAGTAAATGCAAAGAATTGAAGGATCCAATGAAAATTTAAAGTAAATTCAACAATTATTATTATGCTTTGAATGATATTTGTTGGAATTGCATGATTAGGCATAACATTAATGATTATGCTGCGGGCCAATGCATTTTTTTCTTTGATTAGGCATCAAATGTGTGACAACAATTGTTTGAACGCACAAAGGTTTATGGAGTTTGAAGTACTTGATAATGTGAACTGAAGCTTGACTTCAAATCCTCCCCACAGTCGGAAAGATGCCTTCAAACTTCAAATGACTGCGATTAGCAACTCAACATTGAAAACACCGTTAGAAAGTTAATTAAACTCTCGAATTCTTTTTAGAAAGGTGAAATGGTTGAGATAGCTACCCATTTATAATGGAACACCCTTATAAACAACCGTCAATTAATTTGCGAATTACCTATGTTTGTATGATAAAGTAGTGCTAGATGATCATGTGTTAAGTCCACGTTTAATCTACGCCATCTATCATGTTCTCGAAAGAGGGATCACTGACTGTGTACATCGAAAACATGCTACATATCTTTGCAGATATAGCATGTGAATCCAAGAAAGCTGCCGAAAACAGTAATGTAGAATGACATATTGACATGTTTGTAACATTGGAGAGATCAGTGTAGACAAAACATTTAAGTTGTGGGATTTAATCAAACAGTTCTTGAACGATTTTAGTGACCAAGTGCTCTTTATTATCGCGAGAAAGAGATTTAATACAATTTCAGAAGCTTTTGGGAAGATATTAAGTGAAATAGACACGTTCATCGCAATAGCGTATGGTAAAATGAAATAGCCATGGCAAATAGCCATTTTGAAAGAATTTGAAGGATGCTCTCTCCTTTTTCTTAGGCTGACAATGGAGTGTCCAGCTCTTCAAGCCCCTCAGTGACTAAACAAGTACAGCTATAAACTCCAAGAGTACTCCAAAAGCCTGCATACAGACGTGTGAAAACCTAATGATTCTTTTCTGTAAAACTTCATTGGGAATTTCTCCAGAGGTAGGAATCGTCCAAACTCGAATTTGAGGAGAAATTTATCTTTCTAAATCAGTGAATAGCTTTGTCAAAATCAGCTCTGAGTTCCGTTTCGTTGTACAAAATAGAACCATTGGGCGACGGTGACCATGTTGAGTCTATGATCTATATACTGAGGACAATTTCTTACGATGGCAAAGCATAGCAAAGCTTTTCCCCTCAACTAAATGGCAACAAAAGCTGATCTTCGATGCTGCGAAAAGCCATTGCACACTATTCTGAAATCAAGGCGATAATCTTCTACTTACGGAAACAACCTGAATGTTCTTAAAACATTAAAGAGGGAAAGAAACTGGGCAACCTGAAATTCTTTTTCATTTACAGTTCGGCTCTTGTTTCAAGTCCCACATGAATGCTTTTCTCCATCATGTGAATACGTGCGCAGAAATCAAATGACTTGCAACCCCATAGAGAACTTCCCTCTAGAAAAGTGCACTTGCGAGTACAAGAACTTTCAAGAATCGCTAACTAGTTCGAGTGACGGCATCGAAGTTCCTGCTAAGAAGGCTTTGATGAGTGCAAGAGCTAGCTTCGGTTTATGAAGAGGGACTTCATGACCTGCTCCTCTCACGGATACAAAGGTGAGCCCCGCATACTCCTGAGTCCATCCACCCACCTGCAAGAACAAATCATGTTTTAACACAGGATTACAGCTTTGCCATTGCTTACACAAATGCTAAATTGATCCGACATCTTCTGCGAAAATTATGTTAAGTAGGCATCGCCCCGTGAGAAAGAACCTAAAATTTTGTCGCTGACAAGAAAATGTCCTATCAGTTAGCCTTGGAATGAGGAATAAGCAATTTTGAGAGGGTCAAATCATGTGCTTTATAATAAATGGGTATCTGCAATTTACAAAGTGCAACGATGTGGCTCTCTAATTTTTCCTTTCAATTAATGGCAAGCATTCTTCATGACTTAGCAAGAACCCATACTGTAGAGAGAGAGAGAGAGAGAGAGAGAGAGAGAGAGAGAGAGAGAGAGAGCACCATAGAAATTTACCTTCCCATCATCATACCAAGCGCGAAAAGGATTCACAGTTGGAAGCTTTAAAGAATCTATCGTGTACCGCGTGGAAGTGACGGGGATGACAGCATCCGTATCACCACTGTCATAGGGAAAGAGATGGATGAATTAAGAAAACAACATTGTCGCTCTCCTTATATAATGTGCAATATGACAAAACCTGGTATCTGGATGTGACTACATTGATAGACCGGTGTACTAAAATGTAATCTCAGAATGAACATGATCCCCGATTAACACTACACTAAAGCCATTGTCTGAACATCCTTGTACCAACAGCTCCAAGGTTACAAATTAATTTTATGAATGGTCCAGCACTAAATTTTTGGACCAACAAATCTAAGGGAAGCTAGATTTTCCCTTCTGTATGGTTGTATTATGAGGTACATTATTGATCAATTCTTACATTTGCCTCATGAAATGGATCCTACACCCACATATATCTGGGAAAGCATATTCAAATGGACTGCCTCTCTTGCTATAGCCACAAAAAAGAAAAAGACTGCCGCTGTTTTAAGTTATATGCAACTCCTAGAAAACTTGAATTTAAAACTTCGTCAATTCAAAAGAAAAAATACATTCATTCTTTGAGAGATACCTGAACATCCAGATACGAAGTCCTTCGTGCATAAGCTCACGGTAGATGTCCAGCACCGTACGAGGAGAATCCTTCCAATTCTCGTTTACTAAGTCACTGCAGATCACAAATTTGAATGCAGTAAAAGATTGCAATACACCATAACCTCCAAGGAAATAGAAGCAAAAGGGAGAGATGAAAGGATGGCTCCATAGTGGTGCATGTCACATGTACAAAACAAAGTTTAGAATTGACTCGCGAAAGACCCGACTCTGTTTTTTTTTTTCATTAGACTGGGCTGGGCTATTATGGGGAGGGCAAGGTGGGCAAAATATCGGTGACTTCTTTGATCTTGCTCAGGGTGGACCATGACCAAGCTTTAGTTCCCATAAGAACCTACTTTAAAAGACAGTTCTGCTAGTACCTCAATCAATACCATGGTTTCTTGTTTCAAATGAAGAACAAGATAAGAATTGCTGCAAATTATGCATCACCCCTTTGCTGAGGTAAGGAAAGCACAACTTTGCAACACGGATGCTTGCATTCAGTTACGTAAAGGAGATCATGCACAGCCGAAGATGCATCGAAATGATGCATACATTCATCACTGCCTTGGAGATCTTGAACTAGTACTCCCAGCAAACCTTATTTAGAATTATGCACCTGAAGGATAGAACAACAAAAAAACCCATAGACCTAGCCCATTGTTCTACCTTCTTTTGTTCCTTATGTTTCCTAGATCACTTACAATGGGTAATGGGATAATGGCCATAGATTCTATTTCATACCATTTTCTAACTAAGATTAATGTCAGTCCTTTAGGGGGTAGAAGATTAATTTTTTGCCATTGATTTACCAACCAGAAGCTATGAGGTTGATTATTCACTGGAGCTTATGCTTATACACATGAATGAAAATTCAATCCAGAGCACCAAGCCTGAGTATTTATGAGTTGCACTAAATGATGTGCACCTGCAAGTGTCCCATTTAGCTGGTGCAAATTCCTTGTCAACATGCAGTGCCTCCTGAACCTCAGCATGGTTGAAGTATTTAACTGAGTGCTCCTCCGTGCAAGGATCATATTTCTCATTCACATGGCCAATGACCTATAAGACATTATTTTTCAAGAACACCCACAAAACATATAGAAAACATAATGCTTTTTGAGAGTATGGTACTATCATTCTGTTCAACTTGCGCTATTAAGAATTATTTCAACTCCACAAGGCAGTAAAATTATTGTGTGAAGCGTGAGTGTACGCTGGGCAAACTGGTTATACTGTGCATTTCAAGACACCAACACAAAATAGAGTAGAGATATCTTGACAAAAGCTTGAACAATCGTAAGGATTACAAGGTTGAAATGTGATAAAGCAATAAATTACTGGAAGAATATGCCAAAAGAGTGTGTAAGTCAAGCTTCAGACAAAAGCAATAGATTGCATTCTCCATGAAAATGCAAGTGAAAATGCATTCTAAAGTTTGTTGTCCCATTGTACCCCCGATTCGTCTGTTTAAACCAAGGAAAGAAAGTGTGGAGAGCTGAAATCATGTGACAAATTCTGTGGTTAGTCAAACTTCAGATAGTCCAAAGTACTACTAAGGGCAGATACAGAGTCAAGTTATTACTGAGTAGATATCCAGGAACAAACAACCGTTTTTTAATGAACAATATTTAAAAGGAGACAATTCTAGGTTATATTAGCTTTGCATGATTGTCGCATCTAAGTAGTCAGTGGATAACAGGAGACTTGCTGTTGCCAACTAAACACATGACGTGTGATCACATGATGAATCGAACTGCTCTGGAGAATCTCAGCTAGTTCTTTCCCACTTGTATAGATAGGTGAAAATTACGCAAAGAGAAATTTGTTCTTTATCTTTTGCAATTGCTAGCACAGATAATCTTCAAAACAAGAGCTTTGGGAATCTTCCCCTGGAAGAATTATGTGGACAATCACCTGCTATAGTATCTCTTTTGGCAGCACCCTACTCTCATATTTATCAATCATCTAGTAAATTCAACTTAAGGTAATATAGAGAAGCAGTAGGAGAGCAAGAGCTACTGCTATGATAGAGGTAGTTCCTACCAGCAAGACTGTCTGATTTTATACAGTAGAATCCCTCCTGAGCCAGTAACTATTGTAAACCAACCAAGTAACTATGTTAATCCACCAAACCAATACAGAATAACCACTGTTTTTAAAAACTGGCCAGGTGAGAGAACCAGACAACCAACCAGTTCAAATAAATACTACAAATACTAACGTTGTTAGTGTAAGAGCCATATATTAAGGCATGGTCTAGACTTAAATTTACAGACATATCATGGAAATTGAAAGAATAAGTAATCTTTGCCTTTATTAAAAGAACATGAACTCACTTTCATTCTTTTGCGAAGGCGGTTTGACTGGCTACCGTTAACAGGGCAAAGAGGAGTGTATATACTGTATGGATCAATATCTCCGAGTTCGTCACTAGCTATATCTAGAACTTTATCACAAGCACTTGAGGTGTGTATAAAAGACTGAAAATCACAGAGAACATTCAGCAGCTTGTATGTCTGATCAGAAATCAAACCAGCTGACCACA
Organism: Syzygium syzygioides; assembly: GCA_031216285.1. Taxonomy (NCBI): domain Eukaryota; kingdom Viridiplantae; phylum Streptophyta; class Magnoliopsida; order Myrtales; family Myrtaceae; genus Syzygium; species Syzygium syzygioides. The sequence goes on along the minus strand of CM062244.1, from coordinate 36,098,644 downwards.
TAAATTGGAAGACCCCAAGATGATCGTGATAATCATCAGTTAGAGCATTTCCGACCTGCATTATGGACATATATACTTAGTTAATGGGCATCAAACATGCAGTAATGTTTTCCTCTAGAAAGACAAGGTACACACCATATAGCCCTTCAGATTGATTACATTTTCACTGGATATTTTGTTGTACTTTACAATGGCTTTGCTCAATTGAGGAACATAGTGACCTGCAATTCATGCCAGTCAATGTTTCTGCATCTTCATGACATTCCAAAGTGCATTAGTAAAGGAAAACCTCCACTTTATCGAAAAGGTGTATCTTTGACTGGCACTATGCCTCTGAATGCAGAAACCACAACATTTAAATAATAATTAAAGGACATTCCATCCTTCTATATGGGTAGTGGAAGGTGATAAAAATCCATATGATAGTTTTTCTACTCAATAGGAAGCCAGAAGAAAGAATATTGAAAGAGACTGGATAATATCTGCGAGCACGGCCGAGCGCGCATGTGGACATACCTATATTAAAAGGTCATATAGGACTCTCCAAGATGTGGCATACTTGGTTCAAGCAGAAAGTCAGAGAATCAGATTGCTTCATTTAATACAAAAAAGAGCACAGCAGAATTTTGGCAACCATGGAAAATAGCGAAGCAATAAATCATGATAAAAGCCCTAGTTCATCTCATCCAGATAAAATATGCTCCATACAAAGAAGAAAAGCTAAGCAAAAAGCTGAGTCTTTATCCAAATTATCTAAAGAAGATGTTTTTGGCTAATCTGCATCGAATTGACACAACAATAAACATAATTGGTACCTCCATAGCTTTCTCCTGTGATATAAAATTCTCTCCCTTTAAACTGCGGAAAGCGCTCAAACCACTTGAGTAGAAACGCCAGTGAATCCTCAGCTGAAAACGACGCGATATCAACACATCAAAATGTGAGGAAGTCACGGGTATGAGCAAGGAGGTCGGAAAACAATTACTGGAAAAGAACTATTATAGTACCAGTCCTTTTGTCTCCATTGTTCAGCAAATCCGAGGACGTATTGGAGTAGGAAAAACCAACACCAACGGGTGAATCAATAAACAACAAGTTGGCAACTGCAGGTATGGTAATGCAGTCAGACGAGTTTGCGAACTAATTTGCATTTGAGTTATACCACATCAAAATATACACTGGACATATAATGACTAGTTGGCCATTTCTTTTTAATTTTTTTTTGCCAGGCTTTTATCTAGGCAGTTTATTGATGTGATTTTTCACCCACAAAACTATCTGAGAAGAAAGGAGACAGAAGACATTAAAAAGGAGATAGAAGCAGAAAATTCATTTCATTGAATAAGTGGTCTCTTACAGAAGGAGACAGTTGATTTCTGAAGTACATAAAGAGCACTCAGAAATTCATTAATCCAAAAATGTGGACACAATTAGCCAATTGAATAACTAAAGTTCGAACACCATAACAATTAAATAATGAGACAACGAGACAAAAAAAACAGAACTTGAGGTAGCATAGTGGGAATTCTGACTGCTGTTCATAATGTGTAAAAGAGAACAACAAAGCAACAGATAAGAAATAAACTCGTAAGTCATTACCGAACAATTTAGCATAATGACGAGATATTAGCTACCTTGATTCCAAGAGTAAGGATTGAGATAAAGGCTCAAATCCGGCCGGATATGGAAAGGGCCTATTTCCTCCGCCTCCCCATAAGCAATTGACGAGCACCCGGGCCCTGCAAAGTGCAATAAGCCATCTGAAGCTTAGAAGAGAAAGCCTCTTTGGAAAAGCCAGCTTTATGAAGCCAAAAATAACAAAAGACTCCACAGTACAACAAAAAACAGCACGTCAGGTGAAAAAGAAGCTTATCACATCACTGGTAAGATGCAAATTGTAGCCAAAAGAACAAAAGCATCGAAAGAAAGGCGGAATTAACTCATATCAACAACTAAAGCTAACATCTACGGAAAAGAGTACGGCCAAAAACCGCAAAAGAAAGACAGGACAGTCTCAATCAGAAACCAAAAAGAATTAGTGAAAAGGAAGCAAAGCTAACATCATTTCATATACTGTACTAAAACACCACCGACACGGCGAAAATCTGCGGGATTAGTCAAGTCGAAAGGATCGGATAACCGATTTATTAAAAGCAGCAAAAGGCCAAAAGAAATTCAATACCCAAAAGTCAGAATAGATGCTTAAAGCTATGAGATGATTTTTCACCTCCATTCAGCCAAAGCACAAGGGGCTTAGAATCAGGGTCCTCAGCGGCCTCAGTGAACCAATAGAACAAGGCCCTCCCCGATTCTTGATTGACCGACACATAGCCCGAGTAGTGGGCGAAGCTGATGTTGAAGCTCTGACCGGGGAGCTCAAGAACCCTATCCAGCTGCTGCTGGACAAGCGGGTCTTCCTCGGAGACACCCGACTGAAGATTGATGACAAGGACGAAGACCCGAACGAGAATGAGGAAACCCCATTTGGGATTGGCCATCTTTCTCCCTCGAGAAGTTGTTGAATACGCTGAGGATTGGGGGAGCAAGAAACGATTTTTAAAGAGAAACCGGCGGTGTTTTTGGGTGGTTGCTTCGCTAATAGACAAACGGAAGCGACAGCAATAATGTCTGCGACGCCAATATCTCTGGCCAAGAAATCAGACAGAGAGGGCGATTGCTCACGATTCGCGGAATGGTCTGTTCTTAAAGTCCCCGAGGCATGGGAAGGTGATGTTTTTTTTTCTCTTGTAGTTTCGTGAAAATCTGTAATTCGTGGGCAACTGTCATTCCATTTTCATGTCGCATGTAAGGGACATGACTCTTGCCAGCAAAAGAAATTTACCCTATAAAATAGAGAACTAGAAGGACAAGCTCTCGTGGAGTTGACTGCGCTGCTGAACGATGGAACGTTAGTTGGGAGACAAAGGTAGGGAAGTGGCGACTACGTTACTTGGAGACAGACAAGTATGAGTTCGTTACGGTACCGAGTTCCAATTCCAACCCATCGGTTGCTTTCTAATCAAAACTAGTGAGCACTGCTAGCTGCACTTGACCACGTGATTTGAGATGAAAATAAGGGAGCTTGATTACTTTGAACCTTTCTTGGTTTTTTCTTTGAACTGAAGTCTCTCTCAAACTGCTCTCTCTCTGTTCCCCACAGCCATTCCATGGCGCCAAGCTTAGTCTTCCTTTAGTAAATGAGTAAATGAGGCTTCTTTCATTCAGGTGCATCCGAAAGCTGTGAACACTTGTCTAGCCTTTTCTTGATTTTACCATGGATCGTTGAGAACCGCACCGTACTCGAGCATGTAATGTGGAGGGGCAAACCAAAGTCTTGAAGATGCAGCCTGGAGGGGATTAAACAGGATCTCCCAATTGAGCATCAAGAACTGAATGGCAGGGACAACAGGGGTTGTGTGCATCGATGCGCGCTTCTGGGGCACAAAGTCATGAAAGAAGAAAGTAAATCCAACTCAAATGGCAAGATTTAGGATCTGTACTCTTTTATACAAGGTGCCATCTGTGAAGTTCATAGTCATAGGTGCATAACATGTTAAATGAGAAAGACTAAACTTCATTAGACTTGATCTGTAATGGAACAATCAGAAAGCAGTTGCGTTTTGCATGAATGAAGCAATTACAGGAAACAAATCAAAAGTGCCTTCATCAGAAAAAAGAAAATTCCTCTACTTTGCCAGTCTATTGACTTTCAAATACGGCAAGGCACCGATGACGTTGTCATAGTCACTGCGGCTGACAGGGTGCTGCATTGACAACAAATGAACTCTTGTAAGAGCGAATCCCAAATTATGACCACATCAAAGAAGCTCATGTCGACAAGATAGCATTCACAAATTACATTGCAATCTCGATGAAGTTCTCCGATTGAGTTCATTTACCACAAATAATATCACAGAAAGTTGAGAAGCTATTGCCAACATGAAAGGTAGACCTCAGGAAAAAAGAAGAAGGAATTATCATGTCAAAGGACCTAGCTCAAGATGAAAGTTAGAAATTTTAAATAAGATTATTATTTAAATAGATATTGCCATTTTCGCATCAAAGAAATCAATTTATTGATCATCTGTTATTGTAATTGATTCTGCAAACAAAGGCAACAATTCATGCTCTCATGGATGACTATATGTTTCACGATGACAATGCAAACAATGTAAGGTGCAAGAGCATGATGTTATACTTGCATGTTGACATTTGAATAGAATTACTATCTTCAACTAAGAAACCACCAAGGAGGTCAATTAACCAATTTACAAAAGATTTTTCGGGCGCATTTTGTGTACTCGTCTATAAATATAAAATGCAGTCTTAGTCAAAGGAGAAAGAGGTGCTTTGGGCAGCAGATTGCCAGTGCTTTTACTTGACTGAATCTCTATGGCATCGAGAACAACCATTTGATAGCATTATTCACTCTACAAAAGTTCCATCTATCCACATGAAACCAACTTTTTCTTTTCCAAAAAGGCAGTAAATCACCACCTATGTTCCAACTGATCTAAAATTACTACTATGAGATGCACACCAACAGCCAAACAATAAATTATGAACTCCAACCCACTACATTTTACACCATGTGCACTGCCAAGAGTTCCTTTCGTGTACATAGCTTCCCGTAAGCATTTATTCGGGCTAACTTAGCCACCAATGATGAAAGAAAGAAATAGAACAGGTATCTCAAAACCGAGTCCAATTACTGCTGATGCAAATTTGCCAAGTGTGTAAGAACCTGTACTAGATATGAATCAGGATTATAAAACTTTTTAGCAGGTAACTGAACTTAGTAGAAGAAAGAAAGACCCCATCGTAGAAGTTAACTATAGTCCAAACAGTCAGAGGGGCTTCTTCAAAATAGTACGAGGCAGGACATAAGCATATCGATCATTTCAAAAAACAGTCCAGAGAAGCAAAAAGCATCACTCCGCACATGGAATGCTAAAGAAGCAAGTCCATGACTGAATCACATAAGAAGGTGGAGGATGGGATAAAAATGAGTGCACCAGCTTGTGTATTTATTTACAGATAATCCTACAATTGGTAACTGGGATTCGAAACATGGTTTCAGCAAAATTCAATAACCGTTTAATGCACCCTTTCCTTATCGAAAATAATCATCAAGAAAAGTGCTCTAGTTCCAGTCAATTCTGCAACAAACATGCATTTCTGGCAGAAACTGGCAGCAAGTTAACAAATTAAACAGTAGCAGCAACAAAATCAACAACAGCAACAACGACAGCAACAAATTCCGGGGTAACGACAGTGAATTCCACAAAAAAAGAGAAGAACCCACCATCTTTGACAATCGCAATTTCCTTTTGCTGTTCTTCTTCGCCAGCAGATGCTGCTTCCCAGCTCCCCTCCGCACAATCTTCCCTCTACCCGTCACCCTGAATCGCTTCGCCGAAGCCTACCCACAAAATTCGCCATCACGCGAAGCACCAAGAGACCATTTTTCAACCAACCACTCCTCTCAACAAGATAAACTCCAAGAAGAAGAAAGACCCATCAACAGATAGACCGAGAGAAGCTAGAAAAAACCCAAAAAGAACCTTGTGGGTCTTCATCTTGTAGCCTTTCGCGGAGACGATGGTGAGAGGCCTCGGGGGGCTCCGAGGCAGGGGAGAGACCGCGGCGGAGGCATTGCGGGACAGGAGCGAGGGGAACCCGGAGATGCAACGGACGGAGCCGAGCTTCAGGGAGTTGGCCGCGGTATGGAGCCGCGCGAGATGGACCGACCCTCGAGAGGACGGAGGGGGGAGCCTCAGGGCGAAGGAAGCCATGGTCAAGGAAGCCATTGCTTTCTTGTTTTCTGCGTGCTTCTGTATCCTGCGATGAGGTCTTTAGAGGACGATGGAGTAGCGGTGAATATGTGGATAACAGAGAGTCAGTGTGCGAGGTCGTCAATATTTGACTTTATTTTTTAGGAAAACACAACCAAAAAACTCAAATTAAGTCACTTGTAACAAATTTATCATGAATTTTTTTATAATATGAAAAATTTTAAATTATATTACTTATGATAAATTTATTTGAAATTTTTTTGTAACATGAAAAATCTCAAATTATGCCACCCTTGATATATTTACTCAATAATACTTTGACCCATGAATATTTTCGTCTTTTTTCTTTTATTTTTTTCTTTTTTTTTCTCTTATCCGGTGAGGGCTGCCCTCGCCAAATCTGGTGAGGGTGACTTTGCCTGACTCAGGCGAGGGTTGTCCTTACCAGATACCGACGAAGGTTGCCCTCGCCAAGGAAGAGAGAAAAAAAAGAAAAAAGACAAAAATCCTTATGGGAGAAAGTATTATGGGGTAAATATATCACATGTGACATAGTTTGGGGTTTTTCAAGTCACAAAAAAAGCTCAGGGTAAATTTATCACAAGTGAAATAATTTGAAGTTTTTCGTATTACAAAAAAAGTTCAAGGTAAATTTATCACATAATTTAGAGTTTTTGGTAGTATTTTCCCTTATTTTTATATCTCAAAGGACAGAGTTCATCTTTTAATTTGGAAAATCGAGTTGGGTTAATGTTTTTCTTTTTGGAAAAGCTAATCGAAATTCACTTATAGCCGTTCGTAACGTGCAGACATTTGTCCATCACAGGTTCGATTCCCCACTTTATTCTTGGTTTCGTAACTTTGGTTAGTCTGCGAAAGACGAGAGTAAACTTAGGTGCTTCCCTACAGTGTCTTTGTCACGGCCTCATCGGACCATCGACATTTAATCTCATCCGACGGTCAGACGTCGAGTCATATTGATCCGACCGTGAAGATTTTTCGGTCTTTCAGGACTTCTTGTACCCTCTGGCTTTGTGGTATTAAAGGGCTTTGTGGCGAGGGAAACGTCATTTACAGGTCCAAGTATAAGAGGCGAATGGTGATCACACAAACGAGCTTTATCTGTACCAAAGTCCCTGCTCATCCGCTTCCGGGCATAAATGGCAGAAAGTCTGTGGCCATATTGGCCAAGAAGGGAGATCTCACTGACCATAGCTCGAAAACCCGGCAACGACCAGGTTTTGCGCTGAGAGTTTCGAACCCGATCCTTGCACAAGCTGCCATTGCAGTGCTTGGACTGGGCTTCGCCGGGTAAAGCTCTTTCTCTCTTCAAATTGTGCCCTGTTCCTTTTGAAGCCATGTTCATGGGGTCTGATGAAGCAGTTGGGTATTTCAGATACAGTGGAGACTGGTCGAGGATCGGCGCAATCTCGAAGGAGGGCGAGGACTTGCTCAAGATTGCTGCCTTTGTTGTTGTGCCTCTGTGCATCTTTGCCATTTTTTCCGTCTCCAAGGATTCAGATTCTTGAGGGAATGTTGATTTGAATTGCTCCATTATGTTTAATTTTCTCTGGCTTCAAGAAGACAATACTACCAGCGCTAGAGTGTGAGGTTGATATGGCTTTACTTTGTTACTGCTTGCAACTGTGTCGGGATGCATTGAACCAACGCTGTGAATGTGATGGAAAGAATTCGATCATGCACTCTGTTTTGCGAGTGAAAGAAGATGAATGCCGAATCAATTTCATCTTAGACCAGACAAATTCACTGTCGACTTGCAACATGGCGCATAAGCTTTGGCACTGCGATTCATGTATCAATTTAAGAACAATTTTGATAATCTTGGTCGTCATGGAGCACATGAGGCAAGACTCATCTCCACAAGTCCAAGGATCTTCTAAGTTCTGGTACGTCTGCTTTTTTTTGCGCCAACAAAATGCTCGAAGCGTGAACAAGCCCTTGTAGTGTTAAATCAAACATTCAAGAAGAGCCTTGGGCAAACCATGAGCAGCAATCTTTCTGCTAGTATAGTAGTTTTCTTAATTCAAAAGTAAACAAAATTGCGTAAAAGCTCGCTTAAAACAACACGAGTGCACACCTTTTCGAGCTGCTCGACCTCCATTTTACTCTACACAATTCCTTGCTAAGTTATCAGAGAAGCTGCATCATGTTTTTTCTCTCTTTTTGGGGACCAATAAGCTGCATTGCATCAGAATGGCTATCGCACTGTGGTAATTGTAAGACAATCTCACAAATCTCAGTGCTGTGTAGCTAAGCCCTATAATGCGCAAGTTGGTGTTCTTTGACGGAAATCCAAGACCACCAACGTCGCAGCACAGTGAGCCAATGCAGCGGCAACCACAAGCACGTGGAAGATTTGGTGACTATGCCCAGCAATGTCGAATGCTCCGGGTTTCCACTTCTCGGGTATCCTGGTAACATAAAAATATGCTCCAGAGGCGTACAAAATAGCCATCAGGAGCTCATACCCAAGAGCGACGAAAATGTGTGGGTGTCCCCAATAAATAACGACAGCATGAACCGCGGGAATCACTCCAGAAAAGCCCATGGCGAGAAAGAGGGAGGTCCTGAAGAGACGGAACTTTGGAGATGAGAGGCTGGGTGAGAGAAGAGTGATTATGACGAGCGTGCCAAGGACGCTTATGGTGCCGAGGTAGAAGTAGCAAGAATAGGGGTGGCAATAGAAGGCATAGTAGATTGGGGCGAAGAAGGAGCACACGATCATGACGGAGATCCCGGCATAATCAAGCCGCCAGAAGAAGAAGTGGAACTTTCTGGAATGGGAGGCGAGGAGGTGGGAGAGGGAGCTACAAATTAAGCAGCACATGGCCCCGGCTAGGAAGACAAACCAAGGCCATCCAGGGATGTTCTCATGGTTGGATTCAACAGTATCGAGGAATGACGAATGCTGTATCGGTCCTAAATGCGAATCCTGCAGACAAAACAAGAGTATGCTTGTTCAGTCAGTCCCCCCCTGTGAACGATATCATAATCATTGAGGAATTAGATTTCTTCTTTTAAGTCAGAGATTTCAACAGAGATGTGTACAACCTATGCACCTATGCATGCTGCTCTCACTTGAGCTTGCGTTTATACCGATCGAATGCTTTATGGTAGTACAGAACAACACTTACGTAGGCCATCACTACTTGATACATAATTCTGATTCGGTAAATGTTGCAAATTCATAATCGGCATATTTATCAACGTCCAATAGTAGTGACAAAGCAAAGGCCGAAACTAGAGCAACATTCATCTGCAGCTAATTCTGAGGCAGTGCCAACATAAAATCACGAGTACGCAGTTCTGTAACCGGAATGGTATCAGCTTGTCATCTTATCAAGAACAAAACTACATTCACCATCAACTTGGAACGACCAATCCAGATGACAGTCTCCAAAGATTAACATATGTACAGAAGAAATCCTAGAAAAAGATGGATGGATTGCTTGGCCGGTTCTGTTTCTTCTTGTTTGTAGCTACTGACGAATGATAATGAAGACATAAAGATTGATGAACTATAACTTTACTATAGAAGTATAATGAAGACGTAAAGATTGCTTGATTTATTATCTCATTTTCATATACGTTGGCAGCTCTGATTTGCTGGCGAACGACCAAGAAATGGAAGTTGACCAGAAGCTGATCACTGGTTAGGCCACCGAAGAATTCAGACTGTTCATCTAGAAAAAAGGGAAGCGCACGGCATCGAAAGAAAGTCATAATATGACACCCAATCAAAGTTTCTAGACGAAACGTGCAAAAGAAACTAATTTATTGGAATTATATTTTATAGAGACACAATGGCGATTGATTGGGTAGGGCTCTGCTAACTTTCGCTTTTACACGGAAACCACACTCCAGATTCTCTGAGACTAAGAATGGACTAATGGAAGGTGAGAAAAACAAGAGCCAACAAGTTGTGAAGGCTTTAAATATGAATTGGTCCCTCCTAATTTTCTTGAAATGGGAATGAAAAGGAGATTTTCTTTTCCAGGAGAAAGAAAAAGCGGGGGGAAGAACGATGACTTGTTGACCGGGGACACAAATTCCGGAAAATAGAGAGAAACTAGACCTTGACGAATGCAAAATATTACGACGGATATTAGACCGATTTGAGTCATTTTCCCTGATAATGGTTGTGACACGACCACACCGTATGAACCTTCTATCACATGAAACATCAAAAACTTAATTTTTTGACAACTTGTTTTCTTGTTTTCGCTAAGCAAAGGAAAAAAAATACGCTTCTAACATGGGATTTTGTTGGACTACCATCGTCATTTACATAAAACAGAACCGCTGGTTTCTTGGTTGGTGAATATGAAAGAAGAACAAGTACCCAGAACCCACATGTTTGAGGTTTTGCCAACATGAAAATCCTGACGCATAGTCAAAAGGGTTCAAAGCAAACTATATACCCACATACCCACTTGATTGCATTGAGAAATTGACTCGAATTGGGATCGAAAGAAACCATGAAGAATCATTACAATGGGAAACAAACTTGCTAGACAAAGGAAGACTACAAAACAGAGAGAGGGCCGCCATCACGTGAACTGAGGGTATCGAGGAATAAAGCTGGTCAGCTGAGGATATCGAGGAATAAAGCTGGTTTCTAATTTATTCCCACTTTTATAACGGACAAGGGGGCCAAGTTTCCAAACTAAAAGAAGAGGTGGCATCTTCAGATAGCATCTTGCACCACGTGAATTGAAGAATACAAAACCATGTTTTCCTCCGCGTCTAATAATTAAAGCATTTATCTCTTCCCATACTTCTGATGGGAGGATACAAATGCGAGCATCCCTGACTTTTAATACTAGTTGAGCATTCCATATGGGTGCTTTCCATATTTGATAACTCACGAATCAAAATTAAGGTCGGAGAATGTTAGAATATTCGGATATATTAATCAAAGCCTTCACCTAACAAATTAAATTTCTAAACAGTTGAAGTCTATCCACAATATCTTTTTATGGTGTTAGAGCATGAGATCCCGAATTATAATATTTCTAGACTTCTATTTGCCTTTCCTATTTTGTATTTTCACGCTTTTATCGTAAGTCAAAGTCCGGACTACGTGTAAATGAAAGTGTTAAATCATTTACATATTTTAATAGCTTAAAATTTTAGAACGGTCAGTAAAAGCCTCATAAAATTTCACAGATAAATTTTCTCAAAACTCGCAATTTGACAAAAATCAGTCTCCGAAAGAGGATTTTCTTTGCATCGACGAACGACAAACATATTTTATTAGAGAAGGTTACCAATACGTTTATCCTCAGGAAAAGACTCAACTTACCATCAATCCGATTGGACTTTACTTATATATAGAATTAATCGTAGACAAGACAATGAAATGTTCGAATTATCATTTCTCGCAGCACTCTTGCTTACGTAAAATCTATAATTAGCCTCTTCCGCACGTCACCTCCTCCGCCTTTCCGGATAAGTCTTTCAAATTTTTCTATCCTCTTATATAGAGACTGCTTATATTACTAATCTTAGTATTTATTCTTGAAAGGACGTGGAGGACGACGACTAGTACTAGTGGGACAATTGAAAACATAAGGAGCCATATTTGACCAAATATATAAATATTATATATAAGGAACCCTAACAAACAGTGTAGATTTGACTGGTACAGCCCTAGATGAGGCAGTCGCGGGTCCAACACCGATCAAATTCAGTGTCACTTTCTCCCGTGCCTCTGCTTTTTTATGCCCATGCCCAGCTAATGCCCATGTCTCGTTGTCTCCGTCCCTCTTTATAAAGTGGTTGGTCATCGGCAGGACTTCCTATAACTCAACAAATTTTCGCCCTTTTTTTTTATACTTTTTTTTTAAGGTTTTGTTTTGTTTCAACGTTTGAAAATCGGACAAAAGAAAACCCGCCTTCGAACAAAGAAGGGGGGGGGGGATTCGACCAAAAAAACAAAAAACACAAAGAAGGGGGGGTTTGGATTTGAATCAAGAAAAACGTGCACAAGAGAGAGACTATAGTAAACCCAATGACGCGTTGGAAATAGAGAAAGGGGGTGGGGGCGGGGGGCGGGAGGGAGAGAGGACGTACGTTACTGGCCGCATTGGCGGAGGCGCTCGCGTTCTTGATCACGATCGTCGTCGAATCCGCTGGGACGGTGGCCCTGATCCCACCCAGAACAACAATAGATTCAATGGAATAAACAAAGGATATCTCCAGTTCAATCTGAATGACAACTGCACACGCGTACATTATCGTTCAACAGAAATTCCTTTACAGAAAGCTTCTTTTGCTACTACATCATCTGATGACCGACTCAGGTGAAGGGTGGGGTGTGTCCAAGATAGCAATACTACTAAGGTAAATCTGGTTCTAGCAAAGTTCCGGCACTGGTTTTCATCCATCAACGTCTATCTCACGTTCACTGTATGTAATGGAAGAGGGCTTAGTCAGCTTCTCTCCAGCTCTCTCTATTCAGGGAGTGAGCTACAAAATTGCAAGAACAGGAAGCGAGCCGGCCGCTGCTGAGTTCGTGCCCTTGGATTATCGAAGAATCGCTAAAAAAAAACAACGAAAGGGTCACTCGAATTTCGATTACTCATGTCGGAACGCTCGGTGCGGAGCCGCGAATGTCGCGGGCTGATTGCGAATGGGATCTTTGTTGACTAGTGCCTCTGGCTCTCAGGCAGTATCTAAGTTTATCGATAATTTAGGCCGTGGCAGAAACCGTAAGTAGTTCATCTTTGACAGAACCGAATCTCCTGCCAGAAGCATCGCTGAACGAACATGCATGGAGGAACTCGAAAAAACGGAGAAGAGCACGCGAACCGAGAGAAGAAACGACGGAAAACGAAGACCGGAGAAGGAATTCCATCGGCGATCAACCGATCGATCAGTCGACGGACGCACCTGGAGAAATCGCCGAGCAAGCCTCGCGTCCCCGTCTTCTCTATCAAGCTCATCACCGTCAGCGTCACGAAGATGATGAATCCCCCCAAATGCCTGTCACACGCAATCGCGAACAAGAACGCGATCAATCGATCGATCGAATAACCATCAGCACTTGAAAAAAAAAAGAAAAAGAAAAAAGGGGAAACATCGATCCGCGGAATCCGAAGGCTCCCGCTCGAGGTTCGCGTACGCACGTCCACACGTTGAGCGTCTCGTTGTGCCAGGCGAAGGCGCTCAGGAACGCGTCCTTCAGCGGCCACTCGCACCGGTAGTGGTCCAGTATGTACTCGTTGTCCTTCATGTACTCCGGCAGCTCATCGAACTTCACGAGCCTCCTCTCGAACCTCTTCTCCCTCCTCTCCGCCGCCGCGCCCTCCTTCTCCCCCGCCTTGAGCCGCTCGGTTTCCATCCCGCCCCCGCTCCGGCGACGGCGGTGCGCCGGCTGCTGCTGCCGCTGCTGCTGCTGATGCCGGCGGTCGCTCCCGCTCATTTGCCTCCCGGTCCGGGGCTCGCCGCCCGCCGCCGGAGATCGGAGAGCGGACGATCTTCCGGCGAGCGCTCTTCCGGCGGACGCTTCTCGGCCTCCTCCTTCCCCGGCCTCTCGTCTCTTTGCTGATGATCTCTCGTCCATTTCGAGGGGCTCTGATTCTCCGTTATATATAATATAGTCACGGGCCAGTAAAAAGAGAGATCGAAAGTAACTTGGACGGTGCGATTCGCGACACGTGTCCTTTCTCGTTGACTTGCCCGCTTTCCTATTGGACAGCGCCTTTTCCCCGTCGGCCGCGCGAGACACGCGCATTTCATTTTTACCGCGGCTCCAGATATTTTCCCCTTTTTTGTGTTTTTTACTTGTACCTTCCCGGCGTGCGCAAGGATTCAAAACTGGCGGACGGACTGAAACGTAATTTCACGCCCCCCGCGCATGTGTGGAGCGAATCCCTGAAAAGAGAAGTGGTAATGAGTTTCTAGATAACAGTCAATATTGTCTATTTATTCAATTATTCAATTTTTAAAAGAAAGGGAATTCGATTTTAAAATTTTCAATTAACCTCCTGAAAAGCGAGTGCATTTTTTCGCACGGTACCCCCTTACTTGAATTTACCTCAGAAGACCGATTATACTTGATAAACGGGTTTCATTCTGCCCTGAAGCTAAATGCCGGTGAAAGATCCGGCGTGGCTGTAGTGCACGCGCATGTCGTGTGGTCATTTCTTGATCAACAGGGGCAAATTCCATCGTAAGGTAAAAGAAATCGCAAAAGGAATTTGAAATTTAAAGTAAACCTATCAATGTAGTGAGAATCAGAGGGCCGGGGGGAGGCTGACGACGGTGCCTAGAATCGGTGAGCCACCGGCAAGGATCTTGCTGTTTTTGTGCCTCGCTTTAATCGGTCCATGAGATATATAGGCTATTTAATGAGTTTTCGGATTATGAGCCGCTCATTTTTGAAATTTTAAGAGGTTTCGATTTAATCAGTCGATGAAATTTATGAGTTATTTAATGGGTTTTCGAATTACCGGATCTCTCTATTTATGGCCTGGAAAAATGATTTTCGTCTTCCTAGAAGAGCCGTAATATATTTGGAAAAGGATCGGGTACTTTCGTTTATGGGCATCTAGAAAAAAATCCTTCATGCCAGCCAGAAGTGGGGCCCTCTTTTATACGCTCGTGGTCGCGGGGTGGACTTTTCTTCATTTTTTATTTTTTTGGTCATAGACTTTTCTTCTTTTGGTTGAGACCAAATGTTCATTCAACTTGTACCAAAAAGAATTCCATTCCTTAGTTTCTACAGGCTGCTCATCAACTTTGTTCCAATCCGAAGGTTCCTTTTCCTTTTTCTTTTCCTTTTTCGGTCGAGACCAAATGTTCCTCGTTTTCCAAGGTTTGGATCCAAATTGCACCCGAAAATTTCTAAGGCTTAATGTTAATGTCACGTTATTGTGACCGGATATGCATGATTTGATTGCATTTTGTCGCTCATGAAAGGTCAAGTTGATGTCGCAAATTATAACGTCAAAGGAGCTTAAGGGGGCTTTAATGAATGGTTTTGATCATGGGATTGCCGCTAAGAAGTAGTGCAGAGAAGAGATTAGAGAGAGAGAGAGAGCTGACATCTCTAATGGCGAATGGGCGGGGATGGCATTATTGATTTGAATTTTGAGGGTATCAAACTAAAATTATTTTGAATTTTATTTTCACAGTTTTGGGCAGGTTCGATTTGGATGATTCGAGCTTGGCGTCATTTTCAATGTCGCTCTGCTGAGCTATGGATTGGATTTGGTATTGTTGATGCTCGATTATTGGTCTGTTCGGGTTTTGGATAATTTGGGTTTAGGTTTAGATAATTAATTTTGCAATCCCCATAGACTCGTTATCGGCACTGGCTCACTCGACAAAATGCCACGAGTGAGCGCGCTTCTTATGGAACGAGACCGAGTGATTGAGCGACTTCGTGTGGTGTAGGTCCTGCAATGTGGAGCATATCACGTGCCACGCCTGTTTTTGCAAGGAGTGATATGAGAATTTCAGCAAGGTCGCGAAAGAGAGATCGAGGACTTGGAGGCCACTAACTCCTCCTTGAGGTTTTGGTCGAGAGATCACGACCATCTCAGTGGTTGCTGCCTTGGCCCTGGGTTTGCCAACGTCCTCTTGGTCGCCGCGGTGACGAAATCCCGTCGATGCCGGTCTCGGCTCACAGTTTCATTCTAGTGAGCATTGCCTTTTGCTTGGTTCGTTGGGTTCGTTGTTGATTTTGCTTTGATTTGAACTTTGGGTATTTCTCTACTTGTTTGTTGTGAACTCCATTTGAATTTGGGAATTTGAGAAGAGATGATCATTGAAATTACCCATCATCGAAAAAACAGAGACCCCCGTGAAAATCCATAGGCAAAACTTTGATATGGAGGTAGATGACCGGAGGTGGGTGACGGCAACGCTGGAAATAGGTGCGGCGGCGATGCTGATAGGAATGGAGTAAGAGAGCTCACCGATACAAGAATCGGAATAGTTGGTAACGAAGGAGAGACAGAGCGAAGAGGCGAGTGAAGGAGACCTTGGGCTGAGAGTGGGTTTCTAGCAGACCTACTAACAGCCATTTTCTTTTTAGCTTATCCATCGTGACCCATTTGCTCAACGTGGCTTGAGATATTGACTTTCTATCCATTTTGACAGCCCCAATTGTAAGAAGTGCGTATCAACGGTGACAAAATCTGACAAAGGTTAGTGATATTCCAGTCATGTGGGGGCCAACAATCATGTAAAAACTTGAAGTGGGAAAGGCGTTCAAAATTGATGGGCGGGCTTGGATTGTCATTGATTAAAAAACCCAATTTTGGCCCCCACTGGTGTAATTCTGGATAGACCTCTTTTAGACATTAGTCATTTGATTAACTCATTTTAGAGGAAGGCTCACATTTGTCTCTCGAGGGTGTTTTTAGGGTTTCTTTGAGAGTTTTGAGAGGAAAACATTGATAGGATGTAATTAAGGCCTGGAATTGAGAAAGCCATAGCCCTAAGCTTGTGATCTATGTTGTTCATTGTGGATTTGTCACTACCGTTCTTCCCATGAATGTGGATTTCAATTTTGGACCGAATCATATAAATCCCTATATGTTGTCTTCTCAATGTCTTATTTAGTTCTCTATTTATGTCGCAATTGTGGTGGATCGCACGCTATTATGTTGCGCAATAACCGATATCGGAGCAAAAGCTAAGGTTTCTCATCAATTCATGGTTTTTTATGCTCGGGTAATCCAATCCGACAAGAATTAGTCAAATCCATATGAAGATGACTTAACTTTATTTAATGTCATCCTACATCATAAAATACACGTGAATAAAATCTAACAAAGTGGGTCATTGGAATGTCCGCCGCTCCTCTCTACCGCTCTGTGTAGCTCCTCTCTACCGCTCTGTGTAGATATGGCTTCCTATACCTTAAACCCTAACCCAAACCCTCCCAAAAGCCCTAACCTTCCACCATGATTTAGCCCGATTTCTTGCTTTCTCTACTCAATTTGTTAAGTTTCCCAGTGTTCACTTTGCATCTGTGTTTCAACTTGTAGTTCTCTTCTACAGCTTCTCCCATATCCCACAACCATTGAAGCATCTGCGTGTCTTGTCACGCCCCTGAGCAATTCAACGGGGATGTCACGCCCCGCACCCTACGGGCGCGCAATCATCCCTCGATGGTCGAACATTGAATGCGACGTCCCAGACACGTCGCCGACCCGACCCAAACATCAGAGATTGGTACGCGCGGAAACAATTAACACAACCCAGACAATGAAATACATGACCGAGGGATAGACCAAAGCATGAAACAATAACTATAACTCAAACACTAGACAAATACATACTATGTCCACAAAGACAGTCCCTAAGTTAAGCCACAATAGCAGAACCACAATTCCCAGAAAAGGACAATAGCAGCAAACTTAACTCTTCTATAAAAGGGGAACTCAAAATGCTGGGTACTTGACCCGTCTTCGATCTCTGAGATACTCTTGCAGCGTCTCCAATCACTCGTGGTCGCGAATCTGAAAGTGGTTATATAATAACCGTGAGACAGAGTCTCAATAAGCAACACCCTAAACCCTACGTAGGCCAATGCGTACCCAGAAAAGTCTAACATGCAAATCACCAAACAACATAATTAATTTCGTACAACCAGCTTACCTCACCTCGATTCGCGAGCCAACCCTGCATGTCAGTTCAAACAAGACAATGCAAGAATAGATCATCATTGTACCACGGTCATCCGACACACGCGATCTCACTCGCATTCAACCAAGCTAGCCAAGCAATCATACGTTCAACCAACTAACTCAGTCACACGTCCAACCAGCCTAAATCGTTCACATGCTCAACCAGCTAATTAGTCACACGTTCATCCAGCCAAATCAGTCACACGCTCAACCAGCCAAAACAGTCACACGCTCAACCAGCCAAAACAGTCACACGCTCATCCAGTCAAATCAGTCACACGCTCAAATCACATGCGCATCCATCTAACTTTCTCACTGCCCGCGTCAACACGCCTCAGGCCCGTTCTCACAGCCCGCGTAAACACGCCTTAGGCTCAACTTTCTTTCCACAGCCCGCGTAAACACGCCTCAGGCTCAATTTTCTTTCCAACGACCCGCGTAAACACGCCTTAGGTCCAATCACACCTTTAACGGGCCACCGTCAACACGTCTCAAGCCCGCATCCAATTGGCACATCGGCCATTCATGCCTTCACACGGACCACCGTCAACACGTCCCAAGTCCGTATTCCAATTGGCCCATCGGCCGTTCGTACCTTCACACGGACCGCCGTCAACACGTCCCAAGTCCGTAGCCCTCCGATCGATCCGGGCTTAAAATCGACAAGCATGCACACGCCATTCAATTCAATCACATTCACGCCAAATTGCATCAAACAACTCAAATTCACAAATTCGTTCCAATCCACAAATCGCCACTTTCACCGCAAACCCGACGTTCAAGTCGGTCACACACAATATTCCAAATCGAGCATACTATTTAATCCAATTCAAATTGCACAATTAAATCATAAAATCACTAATTTAATGCACGCCCTAGCCGTTCTAGCCTGAGACTAGTTAATAAGTACTCATGCACGAATTCAATTCACATCACAGCCCATCTCACTTGCCCACAGATCCGTCATTCACGCCTACCACATATTAACCTCAAACCCGCCCACGAATGCCACAACAATATTATCAGTTAGCCCCACAATTCTCCCAATTTAATCTATTAATAAGACACGTACTAAAATTGCCCCCAATCCGCATTAAGCCCCTAAACCGGTACTAATTATCCCCTAGACAAGTCTAATAATACCCAATGTACTAAATAAGGTTTAGAGAGTCACTTACTAAATTTTGGCCCGGGAAAAAATCGGCTCGGGCTCAAAATGGCCCGGGTGAGAAGTTCCGACTGGGCGCGGGTACGGGCCACACGGGCGCGCTGACCGGCCAAAGTGGGCACAATGGCTGATCGGCGTGCCCGATGCGCGGGCGCGGCGAACGCGCGGCGTGCCCGGGGTGCACGGGTGAGCGGATGGGCAATGCGCCCGGGCAACGGACTGGCTGAACGGGCAATGCGCCTGGGCTTCGGGCGCGGGCATAGGCACGGCGCGGGCGCGGGCACGGCGACGGGCGCGACCATGGGCGTGCGGCTTGTGCGCGTGGGCCACGGGCTTGGCTGGCCGGTTGGCTGGCCGGCCGGGCTAGGCTGGCTGGGCTGGCCGGCGGCGACGGCGAGCGGCGGCGACCGGCGGCAACAGCGACCGACGGTTGAACAGTGGCGGGGAAGAGCTGGCCGAGGGGGGTGAGGGGGAGAGGGGAAGGAGAGGGCGGGGCTGAGGGGCGGCGGCGGCTGGCGGACGGGCCGGCGACGGCGACGGCGCGGCAAGGCGGCGACGCGGGACCGGGCGGGGCGAGCCGGCGAGCGGCGGCGACGGGCTGGCTCGGGCTTGGGCAAGGCAGGGCTGCTGGCTGGGAGAGAGAGAGGCAAGGGGGGCTGGTGGAGTTGCAGGGGGTGGCGGCGACGACGATGGGGCGGAGACGGCGGCCGGGCGACACACCGGCGGGCTGGGCCGGCTCCCGGCGCGGCGAGCAACGGCGACGAGCTCGCTGCCGCGCTGTGCGCGCCTCGCGGGTAGGCCAGGGAGGAGCGGTCGGGACGGCTGGGGGGCGACGCGACGGCGGCGGTGCTGCTGGCGACGGCGGCGGTGCTGCTGGCGACGGCGGCGGTGCTGCTGGCGACGGCGGCGTGGCGGCACGGCGACGCGGCAGGCTCGGGCGGCGTCGGTGAGCAGGCGGGACGAAGAACCAGAGAAGAGAAAGAGAAGAGAAAAGAACGAAGGAGAAGGAGAAGAAGGAGAAGAAGGAGAGAGAGAGAGAGAGAGAGAGAGAGAGAGAGAGAGAGAGAGAGAGAGAGAGAGAGAAAGGACAGGTCAGGTCAGTAGGTCAGCAGGGTAGCATGCAGAAGGGGGGAAGGGACGTGCGCGTGGTGGCGTGCACGGCAGTGGGGAGGGAGGGAGAGAGAGAGAGAGAGAGAGAGAGAGAGAGAGAGAGGAAAGGAAGAGAGGGAGAAAAGGAAGAGAGAGAGAGAGGGTAATGCGTGCGCAGGGGGGGTCAGCCGAGAGAGAGAGAGGAGAGAGAAAGAGAGAGAAAAGAATAAATTTAAATTTTAAGCGCGAACCGAAGGACACGGTTTAAACCAAAGATCGACTTATCGATCCCGATTTAATTCGGGAAAAAGGCCTAACGATCCCCGAAAAATTTCAACAATATTCTAGGGCACACGGCCAAAATAAAACAACCCAAACCACACTACGAGGGAGGTCTATCAGTCCAAATTCGCACCCGGTTCAAAAATACACTTTTTCACTATTCCTGATAATCTCGATGCTGGCCACAATAATATCGACACCGTCCAATTTATTTCGTCCCGAATTTCCCGGAAATTGACTGCCAAGTTCAGGGTATTAATAACGGCCAAATTCGATCGAGTGCGATTCTAGCAGAATTTCTATTTTTAAAAACAAGAACCCGAGAGTGATCAGTTCTCGAGCAAAATTCCATTATAAGCGCACTGACGAATTACACGTTTTATAAACTCCAAAAATGGGCCAAAATCCGGACTGTCACATGTCTTCGGCTCTTGGGTTCTCCGCTTTGTCCCCCACCCTTGACACCTGCCCACTAATCTATTCCCATTCTCTCAGCTTTGTCTCGCACCCATGTTGCCCTCCACAAATTTCTTGGCTCCTTCTGCGATTTTTTTGGCTTTTTGGACCTGTTGACCTCTACGATCAGTGAATGCATCCAGGCTTGGTATCCCATTTTCACTAGGGTTTCGAGCTACTAAACAACGTTGATGATGGATGAGGAAGAAGGTGTTGCTGAGCGTTTGGCACATCTCTGCAATAAACTGGGTAAGTTAATGTACGAAAATGATATGAATATTCTAGATGAGGAACTTTCAGAGGAAAAAATCATGGAGTGTCGGGTTTCTCTTATCGGGCAACTTTTCCAAAACCCTAGCGTAAATTTCCAAGCACTCCAAACAGCTACAAAGAAGGCTTGGAGGAATGAGTATGTGGAGGTCAAACCCCTCGAAAATGGCAAGTTCAGTTTTGCATTTCGTAATGAAGGAGAAAAGAATCGAGTGCTGGAAGGACGTCCTTGGTCTTTTTCTAATCATTTATTGCTCTTGAAACCCTGGGAACCGGACACTCCTCTCCATTGTTATGAGTTCAAGACCTGTGCCTTTAGGATCAGAATTTTTGGACTCACTCTAGAATGGAATTCTAAAGGTATGGTAAAGAAAATTGATAGCTCGATGGGGAAGGTACTAGAAGTGAAAATAGATGCTCGAGGCCCTACAACTCAAAGAATTGGGAAAGCGAGAGTCGAAATGGACATGGATACTGAATTGAGAGTTGGACAATTGATGAGACACCAAAACTGGAAGGTTTGGCTCGATTTTAAATACGAAAGGCTGCCTTTCTTTTGTTACTCGTGTGGGAAGATTGGACACTATGCTAATTATTGCAAAGACATTCCCTACGATGAAGGAAAATTTACGATAGAGTTGGGAAGTTGCTTTGGAAGCTAGCTGAAAGCTGAAACTATAGGGCACAGTCCCTTTTGGAAAGTTTTCTACAAGAAGGAATCTATGATAGAAGAAATTGAAGAGAATATCCTTGAAACTCCTGAGCACCAAAGGCAAAATGCAATTATGGAAGATGTTCAACCCATCTCTCCCAATATTAAGTCCAATATATAACAGGGAGATCACATGAGGACAGATCCCTACTACAAGTTCAGAAGGCAACAAAATGAAGAGCAGTAAGAAACCAAAAACTCCCTCAACCAAAAAACAAAAGAGGTTTAGTCCTTACAATTTACTTCCTAAAACCTCAACTTGGCTGGATGAAACTCAATTTCTTGAAACACCTGTTCGTACGACTGAAGAAGTCGCTGCATGGGCGTTGGTGAGCCCTAATAAGCCACCAAGTGAACCATGAATATACTATGCTGGAACTGTTAAGGGTTGGGCACACCCATGACAGTTTGAGAATTAAGAGCTTTAGTGGCTCGCTTTAGGCCCATTGTGGTTTTTCTTATGGAAACGAAAAATCATGCTGGAGTTATTTAGAGAATAAAGAGGAGACAACACTTTCAATGTTGTTTTGTAGTAAATCCCGTGGGCATCGCGGGAGGCTTGGCTGTTCTGTGGGATGAAAGAATTTCACTAGAAATAGACTCAATGTCTGAGGAATTTGTGAATTTGAGGTGTACAAAGGTGGTTAGTGGAAAGGAAATGAGAGTTACATTTGTTCATGCTCCTTATTTATACCAAAAAAGGCTACAACTTTGGGAGGAATTGCGAAATATAAGTTCCAGGAATGTACTGCCTTGGGTGTGTTTGGGTGACTTTAACGAGGTGCGGTTTTACTGGGAAAAAGTGGGAAAGCACTTGGCTGAAAAATATAGAATGAATGCTTTTCGAGACTGTCTAGAGGCTTGTTCATCGATGGACATTGACAGTAAAGGGTGTGCGTTCACTTGGGCCAATAATAGAGAAGGGGACGAGTATGTTAAAGAACGACTTGACAGGGTGGCATGTACGATTGAATGGAGGTTGCTGTTCCCTGAAGCAGAAGCTTATGCTCTCCCAGCAATGGGATCAGATCACAGTCCTATACTTCTATCTCTTTGGGCTAACCCTATTAAACGAAATAAGGACTTCAAGTTTGAAGCCTTCTAGCTTGAGAGTGATGAATGTAGAAAGGTCGTGAACGAAACTTGGAGCTCTTCCACTCACTTTGAAAAGGATTTAGTTGGGAAGTTGCAAGCGGTAACTTTTGCTCTTTCCAAATGGAGTAAGAAGAAATTCGCGAATGGACATAAGGAAATCAACTTGCTGAAACAGGAATTGCAGTGGCTGACAAACAATACCATGGGGTCCTTTGACAAAGTGAGAATCAAAAACCTGCAACAAGATATTGATTATTTATGGAGGCAGGAAGAGATGTATTGTGGGCTGCGATCGAGAATTAATTGGTTGAAATGGGGAGATAGAAACACAGTTTTTTCATGCAACTACCATTCAGAGGAGACAGAGGAATAGGATCTCTATGCTTCAGAATTTAGAGAATACATGGCTATTTGAGCAGTGCCAGTTGAAAGAACATACTATACTCTTTTTTCGAGATCTATATCAATTTATTGGCCCTCGAAATTTCTTCCCAGTTCTGGATTAGGTATCTTGGGTGGTAACAGAAGAGATGAATCACCTCTTGTTGGCGGAGGCAACCTTGGAAGAAGTCACGAATGCAACTTTCGAGCTCAGCGCAACAAAAGCACCGGGGCTTAATGGCCTTAATGGTTTGTTTTAACAGCAGAATTGGGAAAAGATTAAATGGGATATTCTAAAGGAGGTGAGGAATTTCTTCAACATTGGATCCCTGTCACCAGATTTAAATAAAACACACATCTCCCTTTTCCCGAAAGTCCCGAACCCAGAGAGACTAGATCAATACCGCCCAATTAGATTATGTAATTTTGGCTACAAGATTATCTCAAAAGTGCTGGCTAATAGACTCAAACCACTTCTACCAGAACTTATTGCAATGGAACAGAGTGCTTTCGTCAGCGGGAGGCAAATTCAAGATAACATCTTTATTGTCCAGGAGGTGTTGCATCAAATTAGAATTCGAAAGAGACGAAAGAAATTTCAAGCGGTACTCAAGTTAGATATGAAGAAAGTCTACGATCGAGTGGAATGGGATTTCTTGGAGGCATGCCTAATAAAGATTAGCTTTGATGAGAAATGGGTGGGATGGATTATGAAATGTGTCACAACAATTTCATTCGGCGTTAAGTTTAATGGAGAACCTCTCCATTACTTCAAACCTTCTTGAGGGATTAGGCAAGGGGATCCCCTTTCTCCCTACCTTTTCATTCTGGTGGCAAATGTACTGTCCTCATTAATGAAGATAGCTGTGGACAATGGAAGTATCACAGGGATTCAACTGAATAGGTGGTGTCCCACCTTTTCTCATTTACTCTTTACGGATGACTCAATATTTTTCTTGAATGGTACACTTCTAGAGTGTCAGAATTTGGCATCTATCCCGTATCAATATTGCCTAGCATCTGGACAAGCGATAAACTTAAACAAATCGGGGATTTTCTTTGGTAGTAATTGCCCCCAAACTCTGAAAGACAATATGGCAAGGGAATTGAGAGTTCCCATTATTGACAAAACTGGCAAATATCTTGGAATTCCTTCGGATTGGGGAGTGTCAAAAAAATAAATGTTTGCTTGGATTTTAGGACGAGTCAATTCCAAACTATAAGGGTGGAAGGAAAAACTAATGTCAAAAGCTGGTAAAGAAGTTTTGCTTAAAGCGGTGGTTCAAGCATTACCATAATATGCCATGTCTGTTTTTAAGATCCCAACTTCTATTTGTAAGGCTATTGAACAGAAAATTGCTTCATTCTAATGGAAAACCAATGAGACCAAAGCTGGAATTCACTGGAAGAATTGGGATGTTCTGAAAAATATAAAGGACAAGGGTGGCCTGGGATTTAGAGATCTGCTCTCCTTTAATAAAGCAATGTTAGGAAAGTAAGCTTGGCGTCTGAGTAACGATCCAAACTCTCTTTGGAGCATTCTATTTAGAGGCCTTTATTTTCCTCATAGAGATTTCTGGCATGCGGAAAAGGAACAACGTCCCTCATGGGGTTGGCAAAGTCTGATCCTAGGAAGAGACTCCATCTCACCCCAAGTGATGTGGGTAGTAAGGGATGGTTCACAGATAAGAATCAGGGAGGATAAATGGCTGAAGAGGGGAATCATAGGAGGTCCTGCTAATAGAAATGAACCACGGTTTGTCTCTGAACTCATTATTAGTGAGGAAGGCATATGGGATGAAACAGTTTTAACTGAACATTTTGAGGATCAATTAGTGAGAGAAATCCTTGCTATCCCGATTAAACCCCAAACAGAGAAAGACCGGCTCGTATGGACCGGAACTCAAGCAGGCAAGTACACAGTTAAAAGTGGATACAACTACGTTCGAGAGAAAGCCAATAAACAGAATGAAAATCAAGCCTCAACTTCTTTTCAACCTCCTTCCACCCTCTGGACAGATATATGGAAATTACACTCTCCACCCAAGGTTAGAATTTTAATGTGGAATTTATGCCAGAATGCTCTCCCAACTAAAGAGAATTTATTTCAAAGAAAAGTTATACCTGATCCCACATGCTCTTTTATGCAATCGAGAAGTGGAAACTGTGGAGCACCTGTTTTTATTGTGCCCTTGGACGAAGGAATTTTGGTCGAACCCTGTGCTGAATGTTCATATATCAAGTCAAGGTCTTACTCGAATTGAAGATTGGTTTGGGAGTTTGAAAGGAAAGTCCAGCAACTCACCTAATCTAGAGTTGGTTGTTGCAACACTATGGAATATATGGAAGGCACCCAACCAAGCCATCTTCAAGAATAGAAAACCCAACACAATCAGCCTCATCGACGCTGTTCTAGATGGGTTAAAGAGTTTTAATAGATGGAGCCCCAAATCAAGCAGATCTGGGAACAAAGCCGAGGAATTTTCAGAGACTTAGAATCCACCGTCGTATGGAACTTATAAGATAAACATAGATGGAGCGTACGAACTTGGAGCTTCGGACGGTTCGGTCGCCTCCATTTGCCGTGATTTCGTTGGAAGGTTGCTAGATCGAACAGCTCGTACAGTGGCAACGTCGTCCCCGCTGATGGCTGAGTCCCTTGCTCTGTTAGAAGCCCTAACGCACTTCTTTTCCAAACGACGTGAAGTCCTTATAATTGAGTCTAATAGCTTGGACTTAGTCAATGCCTTAGAGAGTCCAGATCCACTTAGTTGGGAAGTCCACACGCTTCTCTTGAAATGCAAAGACCTAATACAATCCTTCTTTAGTATTCGGGTCTTGCATTGTCATAGAGAGGCCAATTTTGTAGCGGACTGGGTTGCTAAAGCTCACAAAAAAAAATTACCTACCTTTCAGTTGGGTCGTCTCCCCTCCCTAAGCACTTTGGGAGCTTTTATGTATTGATGCCCTTTTATCGGGTCCCTCTTAGTGAATGATATATTTATCTTTCTGACAAAAAAAATCTAACAATGTGATTGATAATCCAATTGTGTGGGGTCTAGAGCATGGAAAGACTTGTGCGGGAAAGGTGTTCAAATTGAGTGAGCGGGCTCGTGTTGTGATTGATTAAAACTACCCAATTCACCAAACTTCTCCTCAGGAGGATAGATGAGGCGACTAAAGTCCTTGCCTCTAGGAATAAAGGACAAATTCTAGTGATGGAAGGTCTCTCATATAAAGATTTATTGATTCCTCTCCACTATTAATGTAGTGTTTAATTAATGGTCCTGAATTAGATTGGATAGACCCAAGTCATTGGGATTTCTCTATTGGGCCGGGTCATTTCGTGGCAAGATAACTATTTGTTACAAATGAGGAAATTTTTCTTATCAGAAACCAAAAATTGTTCGTCGTCCTGCTTCTACTTGTCTAGATGTGATCCACTCGCTACCGTTACTCTTCAGTTTTCTGTTGAAGTTTGTCCTATAGAGGTACTCAAATTGGATCAGTGAAGTACAAAAATGACCCATGGCTTCATCTTCGAATAAAGTAAGAATAAATTCTATATTTCATATTTTATTACTTCATTCTTTTTTATTATTTCATTTTCTTTTATTGTCTTTTTTATTATGTTTTCTTCATCTTAGTAGGCAAAGGAAAAGAAAGCAAAAGCAATTCCCATAGTAGAGGCGAGTGACATCAAAAGCTTTTGCCCTTCCATCCCTTGGATAGATAGAGAAGGAGGATAGAGCTTTTGGCTTTTTCGTGTGTCAAATTTGTTCAGTTGAAATCTGGGTTCTTCTACTTCATTTGGTCCAAAATCTTTGGGGTTGCTTTTTCCAATAAATATTGGTTACATTTCTTTATCTTGTTTGTATTGGTATCCGATTTATGGATGAGTGTTCTTTTCTCAACAATATCTTTGTCATTTGATCCAATAGCCTTCCCTAGATTCAGGGGTTACTACTATAGCTGAACATGAGGGAGAATTGTACTTCTACATATTGATTATATCTTCTGTTTCGTCCAACAATCCAATGTAAAGACAGTTTTCGGTGCTGGTTATCTAGTTATAGAAGCGACCTTATAGGCCTTTGCTTTTGCAGTCCTTTTTTGAGGGTAGAGGGACTTGAACCCTCGTGATTTTTAAAAGGGTTCACTTTGACCATTAAGAGTAGGTAACCCGTTCGTTCTTGTGTATCCCTTTTATATGATCTCCTATAGATATTCACACACACACACACATACATATATATACACACACGTTGACTTTAACCCGTAAACGGATTGTTTGGGATTCAAAAGTGAAACGAAATGCTCTGAAATGTTCCCGAAAATTTTTGCTCCCATTTGACCATTTGTAGAAAGGATAAACCTATGTACATACGTATACATACCGAATACTATCTTAAATGGTTAATGACAATACGAATTTCCTATATGAAAAAGGAAAGAATTGTTGTGAATCAATTCGAAGCTTGAAGATTCCTTCGTAACTCCCAGAACTTCTTTGTAGTGGCTTTGTTCCATGCCTCATTTCATAGAGAACCTCAAATCTGATTCAAATCCAATGTAGCACCTATGAGTACTGGAGTTGCGAAAACTTCTAGATAGGCACCCTACATTGGAAGTTCATATTAGTCATGATACTAGAAAATAGAATCTTAGAATGGCAACTTATATTTTTGCCAAGCGTAAAGGTATTTAGAACATTCTGTAGTCTTAGTAAGAGGGGGAAGGGTTAAGGATTTGCTGGGTATATCACATTTGTGACATCCACGATTTTAGCTATAAGAAATGGCTATAGAATTAGTGTGCCGATAGTGAGAGAAATCGACCATAGACCTATCAATACGATTGGAAGGGTAATTAAGGGATCGGCCATGGTTTGATTAAAGGATTGGCCCTAGAATCATCAAGGGATCGGCAACGAATCAATCCAATGGCCATATAAGTAACTCGATCTATTCGACCATGGATTGACTTTTCGACCATAAGGGTTGATCGTGGGGCAGTCCTATATCACCATGAATTGATGGACAATCATGGATAGATTTTGCGTGGTCTTATTCCGACTGAGGGTGGTTCCGCATGGTCATGTACTGACCGCGGACAACCATAAATTGATCTGTGCGACTTTGTGTTGGTTGCGAAACGATTAATCTAACACAACTACATGACAACTGGGGATCATCCACGAATCAAGTATGCTTTGTTATGAACCGGTCATGGACTGGCCATGAACCACTTGGACAAATCACGAACCGGTCGTGGATTGGTCGCGGATTGGTTCAATGACTTTGCCGAATGAGTCATGTGCCTAAGCCGTGAACCAGGCCATGAGCCAAGGCATGAGCCGATCACGTGTCTAATTTGGACCCTTCCATAAGGCCAAATGCTAACTCAAGCGCAAGCCATGTGCCCGTCCAACCTATGGACGTTGCGGATGAGCCGCGCGCCAGGTCGTGCACGGGCCATGTGCCCAATCTATTCAACTAGCGGCTCGGCCTTGCGCCTAGCCATGTGCCCGTCCATGCCGAGAACCTGGCGGACAGGTCGCGAGCCAGGCAATGCACGGGTTGTGTGCTTAGTCTGCCAGGCCACGTGCCTGATTGGTGCTGGCCATTGTGCCCTCGATGTGGGCCACCGAATTAGTCATTCAAAACAACTTTGGCTATGGCGAGCCACTTCCGACGATGACTCAGCTACGAACCTCGATTTAGTAGGCATGGTCGATTGTGGATGGACACGAGGAACTCAGACCCGACCAAATTAGTACTTCCTTTGGCCTACTCCTCATGATTGCTTTATTCCTTGGAAAAATGGACAAAATAGAATACTTTAGAAGGAGAGGGCTTGTCTTTGAGAGCAAGTAATGGATAAGATCAAATCCAAAGCCCATGATCACTCAAAATCTAGACATTAAATAATGGAGAGTGAGTTATCTAGCTTAGGTGTCTCCTACATCATTACACTTCATTAATAATAAGATGATTCACACCCTAAAAGGCCCAATATAAAGAAGACAAATGTCCATTTAAGGCTTAGGTTTGCCACACCATCTCGTTAGGCTGGCCAACTCTTCTTGTTAGGCTAGCGAACTCCTCAAATTAGGCTTGCCACTTCAAAAATTTATATTGGTCAAATTGGCAAAGCAGTGATGAGGTTGAGGTCTATAAATAAAGGAGCCCCTTCTTGCATTTCACCCTTTGGCTCACCACTCCATCATCACCACACATACTCTCTCTCTCTCTCTCTCTCTCTCTCTCTCTCTCTCTCTCTCTCTTGGCTGCGCCCGTGCCCATGCCACGCCGTGTCACCCGACTCACCACTAGGCCACTGCTGGCCACAATCTTGGAGGGTTATAAGTAAACTTACTAAATCTTGGCTAAGATGATGTGTTGCGTTGTTGGGCGAGTCATGTTTTTTTTGTGTTTGCGTGAATTCCGCGATCCGATTGTATACTATTGCGTAAATTTTGTGATTTGTTGGGCGAGTCAAGCCACATAAGTATATGCATTTGTAAGGTTTACTCATGCATTTAGTATTAGGCATGAAAGCATGTTTGTGACATTCTCAAATTTCGACCCTAATCGAGATTTAATGAAGTGATTATTCATCGAAGCACTATTAATTAAATCTCACTCTGAATTGATCACTCATGAGAGACTAACCATTAGGGAAAGACTATTAAGGAATTAAGTACGCACGACCTGAGAACTCGACTATAGATTGACAATTCGACCATCAAGATTGACGAGGGACAATTTTGAGCCATTATAAACCGATCAAGGAACGGTTATATAATGTTTCGCCAATAGTATACAATTGGATCATGGGTGATTCCAACTGACCATTATATGGATTACGAATGTCACGCCCCGAACCTTAACGAGCTCGCAACACCCTTACGACGGTCGTATAAAACGTGACTTCCTAGGATGCGTTGCCAACCCAAATGGAACATGTGAAGACAAACGCAAGCAAAAGCAGAAATCAAACAATCCAAACAATAAATAATGACAATAGGATAGTACCTGCACAAAATCAATAAACCCATATCATTAGCTTGAGACCATAAAATTCATACATTAGGCTTCTAGGGTTAGTATCCATCTTCATCATAAAAAAGGGATAGGTGGCAGGGTAGACTATGGAATACACAAAAAGAGCCCTATCAAAAAGGCTTCTAGACCCCCAGCACCCAAATCCTCCTACGATGCCCAATTCGAATCGGATCCTGAATACTCCGACTCAATATCGGAGTTGATCTTGATCGATTCGTCCTCGTCCTCGGACACCATAGGCTCTTCCTCAAGCTTGGGCTCTATAGGCTTCTCCTCGAGCTCGAGCTTGAGTTCTGGTACAGGCTTGGGTCTTGGGCCGGGGTTCTCATATGGATCGTTGGGATCTGTCACGTCGCCATCGTCAGTATACTTGTCCTAAGGCTCTTAATTCACAGTATCGTCACTACCATGCTGTAATCCCTCAAAGCCACGGATTGGTCTAATAATTACCAACCCGACATGATGATACCAAGACAAATAAGTATGGCGCTGCAGGTCCTCTAAACCCTTATCTACCCAAACTGTGCTAAGATGTCTAATGTAAAACTGATTTGGGCTTACTGGATATTCGGTCTCCTCATGCACCATGTCCATAGGAACCTCAAAATGCCTAGCTAGCAATATGCTCAAGGTCAGAGATCTGAAAAGGTTTGCACTACAGCAATGAAAATAAATCTCAATAAGCAGACAACTTATATCCCACCTAGGCTAATGCATATCCAAACGAGTCTAATATGCGATCTAACAGCTAACACATTCGAATTCACAAAAACATACTTACCTCGCCTTAAATCAAGTGCCAACTCTGCATATTAGTTAAACCACCATAATGCAATAATTATTCAAGAACGTAATATAAACACTCAAGCACCATAATCACGTACATTCACCCAATTCGATCAAACATAATTCGCATGCGTGGTCGAGCAACTTTTCACAACCTGCGTCAACATGCCTCAGATCTATTCTCACAACCCATATTAACATGCCTTAGGCTCAGCCCTCCGATCAATTCAGACTTAATCCCGCGTAACCACGCCTCAGGACATTTCTTTCGACCCACGTAATCACGTCTCAAGTCATTTCTTGCCTTTTTAGCCACACTCGCATAACCACGCCTCAGGTTGGCAGCCATCCGATCAATCCGGGCCCAGTTCCGCATAACCATGCCTCAGGACATTTCTCTCTACCCGCGTAACCACACCTCAAGTCATTTTCTTGCCTTTTTAGTCATACCCGCATAACTACGCCTCAGTTTGGCAGCCCTCCGATCAATCCGGGCTTAGTCACACGTAACCACTCCTCAGGACATTCCTCGTGCACATACACCACATCACAATGAGCCATTCTAACATGCCATACTAATCAAATTCAAATCACGAATTCACCACACTAGCCCACCAATCCGATATTCAAGTTGGCACATTTAAACATCAATTTCACCCATAAACGCCATGACAATCAGGTCATTACACCTACATAATTCAGTCACTAATTAAGCCACGCAATCACTACAATTTAATCTAACAATTAATCACATTCACATGTCAATCATATTCCAAGCTTAACTACTAAACCAATACTAATTAACCCCTAAACAAGTCTAATAATACCCAAAGTACTAGGTAGGGTTTAGAGAGTCACTTACCTAAGTTTGGCCCGGGAAAAAATTGGTTAACGGTCAAAATGGCCAGGGAGAATAGTAACGGTGTCGGCGTGGCATAGGCATAGCGGTCGGCAAGGCTTTTGGCCATAGCTCGGGCCCTCAGCATGGCCCTGGGCCACGCCCGGGACACTTGGCCACGACCGAGGCAGCGGTCTGGACAGACAGGCGATGGCTAGGTGAGTGGCTAGACTACTCGGCGAGCGGCTGGGCAACGATGGGCACAAGCTGGGTAGCAACCATGCGAGCTGGGCGACTCGGCCACAGGCTGGGCAGCGACCTGGGTTGTTCGGCCACGGTCGGGGCAGTGGCTGGATGCACAATAATAGGCTTGGCCACGGCCAGGCACTCGGTTGGGCAGGTGGCCGGACTGGTCAATGAGTAGGTTGGCATGTTGGCAGCAATGAGTGATGGCAGCGACGACGATGGTGGCGCCAAGCGACGACGACTGGCTCGGCCAAGGTACGAGCAATCCAGCAAAGGCAGTGGCGACAAGTGATCGGGATAGAGGTAAGTGGCTGGGAATAGGGGGTGGTGAAGTAGAGGTAGCTGCATCGTCGCTAGAGCAACAGGGGTGACTGCAGCTTAGAGGGGTAAAGATGGGTGGTGGTGGCGAGCCGAGGGGGGGCGTCGGCGTTCGGGACGATGGCGCGCGGCGGCGAGCTAAGTTGGGTAGGGACAAGCTCGGCCTGGCGAGCTGCGGGCAGCGAGCTGGGCTCGTGGCAGCAACGGGAGGGTGGTGGCACAAGACGGACAGCGTGGCGGTTAGGCGAGTGACAGCGGCGGGCAGACAACCAATGACGTTCAGGCGCGGCGAGCATCGGTCAGCAGAGGGGAGCAGGAGCAGGCGGGGGAGGAAGAAGAAGAAGAGAAGAAGAAAAAGGAAAGAAAGAAGAAGGAAAGAAAAGAAAAAGGAGGAGAGAGAGAGAGGGGGGACGTTGCATGAGGAAGGGAGGAGTGGACGTGAGCGTGAGAGGGAGAGAGGACGCGGCAAAGGAGAGAGAGAGAGAGAGAGAGAGAGAGAGAGAGAGAGAGAAGTCAACGCACTCAAGTGCGATCCGATGGCCCACATTCAAACCCGAAATCGATTCAACAGCCCACGAAAATCCTAATTAATAAATTAGGAAAAAGGGCTAAAACACTAATTAAAATAAACCCAAAGAGAGGTCTACTAGTCCAAATCCGCACCCGATTTAAATTTCACTTTTCACTTATCCCGAGCAATGTCAATGCTGGCCATAATAATATTGACACTGTCCAATTAAATTTGTCACGAAACTCTAAGAAAATTCAACACCAAAGTTCAGGCTCTAAATAACGGCCAAATTCGATCGAGTGCGATTTTAGCGAAATCTTTAATTTAAAATAACCCAAGAGTGATCAGTTCTAGGCCAGATTTTACTATAAGCATACTGACGAAATACACGTTTTATAAATCCCAAACATGGGTCAAAATTCGGAATGTCACAAAGAATGACCCTAAACTAGTTATTGACCTGTCGCAATTACATGACAACCAAGATCATCCATGGCTCGAGAAAAGCTTAAACGTGGATTGATATTAAATCAACCACGGGTCAAATGCACGTAACTCCTAAAAGTCACCTGTCAATTTGAGATATACCAAAGTTGCAATCAATCGATTTTGACCATGAATTAGAGTATGAAATTGGGTGTTGAGTTTTCGAGGATTTCAAGACCAAGCTATTGGATGTCGCCTCGTTAGTCCTCTGGTTTATCATTTTGCTCGAAACTCTCGAAAAAGGAGTTAATGGGCCGAGATTTGAAGCCCACGAGGAAGTGGACCGAGCGAAGGCACATTGGGCCTCATGCCTAATTCGGCCTCCGGCCACCTGGGCCTAAGAAATTTCAAGTGGGCCTCCTAATGAGGCCCACTAAGCCCACTTTACTTTATTCAAGCCCAAGTTTGAGCCCAATAATATTTTCAAACCCATTCTTTATTCTTTTGAGATCAAACTCGATTTATACGAGCTTGTACAAAATTCTAGCTTGTATACGCATATAGTATTTTATATTTTGTGAAATTACTATTTTGCCCTTCTAGCTTTAATTAAGAAGTGACAAAAAGGAGAGAAAGTCTTGATTATTTATGAGAAGACATGATGAATTTTGACTTGAATTAAGCTTGAAGAACAAGCCTTGCATGAAAATATCTTAGTTCTCTCACTCTTTCTCTCTCCTCTATGTAACATCCTGAATTTTGATCCATTTCTAGGATCCGACGAAGTGGATATTATTTCTCATATGATTTTAGTATATCTCGCCTGGAGTTGGCCCCTCGAGGAATACTGACCCATGGAAAAAGCTAACTAGGAAAACGGTACGTGGACCGGGGACCCGATTGCAAATCGAGCATCGATTCCGAGAAACGGCAGGGAAGTATTTTGGATCAGCATGGGCCGATCCTAGGAAAGTAACGGATTTGGTTTGGCCAACGACGTATGATCGGATTGCGGGTGATTCCGCATGATCGAGAGTATAAGTGATGAACAAATCCCGAACCTAAACCGAACGATAGTAACCCCTAGAATAACCAATAATTCCTTGCGTTCTCCCAGTAATCGAGACCGTCATGACCCGAGTGACCCTAGGTCGATACGCATAACCCCTAAACAGCCACCCGTCAGTGAGAGGCTCTAAAATTCTGAATTGAGCAATTTTGATCACCAAATTGGACCCGAACTTCAATGTTGAAATTCTATGGGTGTTTGCGACTATTTTGCAAGACCAACGTCATTTTAGTGTGGCCACATACATTTGGGGCTAGTCCGGTCGAAAATTGAAATTTCGATCAAAATTGAAAAAATTACGATTTTACCCCTTTGGACTCCAATGTCAATTTTCGAGGCCGTATGAGATTATTTTTCAAGGCCGATGCCATTTTAGGGTGGCCACGCATATTTAGAGTGTGTACAGTCCACCCTATGACTCATTTTTAGAGTTCTGAATTTTGGGCCATTTTTGGGGATTAAAATTAGATATTTTAATGTATATTTCAGCCCAATAATTCAAGGGGTGAAAGACCAAAATACCCTTAGATATTTTGGCTTAAATTAATGAGAATCAAGTGTTTAAGGGGCAAAATTGGAATTAAGGAAAAGTGGGTCAAATCAATCATTTAACCCCCTTGACCACTCTCTCTCCTCCCATTTCCTCTCACCATCAGCCGGCAGCCCTCTCCTCCCACGCCAACTCCCTCTCTTCCATTTTCCTCTATCATTTGGCCATGAGAAGCCAAGCTAAGCCGGAGCGTCGCCACTCGTCGGTGCTGCCGCCGGGTGCTGCCGTTCCCCGCCTAGCATCACCACCATCCAGCTATCCCACTTTCTCTCTCCCTTCCCCAGCCGTGTGATCAGCCTTTGCCTTGATGCGCTGTCTGCCGGAATAGCCGCGCACTGTCGCCGTTAGCGTCGCTGAGGACCGCTGCTTGCGCTGCCGTAGAATCAGCTCAGCTCACCCATTTTCCCCACTTATTCAGCCTTGTAAGGAGCTTAGGAATCCAAGTAAGTGGAAATCTTAACCCCTAATTAGGATTATGTGCACTTTGGACAAGTTTAGGGGTTATTAGGGTATTTTAGGAGTTAATTAGTGTGAGCTGATTTGGGGCTGAAGTTGTGGTGACTTTAATGGCCTAAGGTGATGATTGGTTTATTGAGCTTGGTTTGCTTGGTGATGCATATTTGTTGATTTTCGGTACGGTTACTATTGCGTCGCCGAATTTTGTTATTTTTTGTGTGACTTGTGTGAGCCGAATTTGAAGAAGTGTTCTTCATAAAAGTTGTTCCCAATATCTTCAAGTATAACATATTTTAATTTGGGAAATTTTGAAAATCATTTAATGCCATTCGGAAGTCCATCTTTGGACCGAAATAAAACTGCCCGATTTACTGTTCACTCGACCTTCGGGTCTGTTCAAATTTTTATAAATTTTTTCAGGACTATTTTCAAAGTACTCCTTTCACAAAACTTATTGGGGACATTTGTGGCTATAACATATAAAAATTTCAAGGTTTTCCAAAATATTTTGGGTACTGAATGAGTTGTATTTTGATGGCTTAAAGGGCTTTGAGTATCAAAACGAGGTGTTCCCTGTTAGAACTGGATTTCGAGTTCTGCACGGAAAATGTTCCTTGAGATGTTTTGTACAACATATCCAAATTTCATAATTTTTGAAATTGATTTACCATTTATTTCAATTGGATTTCGGTTACTGTGCAACTGCCCAGTTTGGATTCGATTTTTGTGCTTTCTCGATGTTTCTCTCTCTCGGAGTGATTAGTGATTTATTGTGCCAATTAGAGTTAGATTGGAAGTCAAGGTTGGGATGAATAGTGGCTGTCTGGTTTGGGACTTCGATGGATTAGAAATCGGCAAGTTGGAAATTTGACTGTATGATTGCCGGGTGTGCCTGGGCTGATGGATTATCGTTGATTGTTACTCGTTGAGACCCAATTAGGGTCGAATGTGCTGCGGAGTGGCTGGTTTGATGGCTGTCTATTGGAGGATTATTGGACTGGATTAGGCATATTAGGGTTTAATTGTAGGAATTGTCGGAATTATCCGGATTGGTTGATTGTTGAGTGACTCGTGCGTAATTGTGATGTACCATATCGTGTGCTCGTGTGGTCGAACCGTGCGAAGTGTGATTGGCCAACTGATGGCTTGCACTGAGTATGGAATTATGAAATATGATTTTGGGCCGCACGGTATTAATGGGTCAAGTAAGCATGCTGTTTGTATATTGGGCATGGTGTAGTGATGTGAATTTGATTGGGTGCCCTTGATTGATTGATGCTCATGTTGCATTGAATTACATTACATGGCCACGCATTGTGTATGCTGAGAATGGGCCATGAGATGAGATTGTGCAAGAATGCGTGCCTGACATGAGCATGTGATCATCTAAATGCCCTAATGTGTGTTACGCGGGGTTCAGATAATAACTGGCTATGTGTATGTGTGATCACAATTAGCCCTAATACGTGTTATGCGGGGTGTGCTGTCCTGATGCGTTTTACGCGGGATGATGCCTAGTACGTCCGGAAGACGACCATCCTGATGCATTGTATGCGGGCTCTGGTTTGTAAAGAGATCGGTGTTGTGCCTGATGCGTTTTGACGTGCGTTAGAGACACTGGGCCTGAGGCATTTTTACGCTAGCCATGGAGTATTGTGATTATGTGGACCTGTTGCATTGGCACAGGTTAGACTTGATGTGTTTTACGCCAGTCGAGCTCTAAGTTAATAATTGAGCATTGAGCCAGTATGCCGTTTGCGACTGATGGAAATCATGGCATGAGAATAGAAATTGTATGCATAAAAATGCATGGGCCAGTGTGCGAGTATGTAAGACTCGGTGAATGGCATGCGAGATGAACACTTTGAGCATGAGCATGCGCGTGGCGTACGTATGGCCAAGTGTGTACGCACATGTGTTGTGATTATCCTTTTGTTATTGCCTAACCTGCAAGGTCAGCAAGGTAAGTGATCCGGGATCAAGGGCCTCGGTTATTTGATTGACATTATGGTTCGTTGTTGTGTTGATTTGCTTGTTGGGAGGTGTATGTTAGCCTAGTTTCGATTTAGGAGGCCTACTCACTGAGATTCGTCTCATAATTATTTAAACCCCGTTTTTCAGTCCCCTGTTAGAGGATGCCTGGTGTACCCGATTAATATGAGGATCCGAAGCCCATAGAGCAGGATCCCAAGCAGATTGGTGAGGTCAAGCAGATGGATTCAGAAAATGAGATAATTGAGGCTGAGTCCAAGTCATCAGGATCTGATCTCGATTAAGTTTTCTAGGATCAGCCTTAACCTCTCTTAGGTCGGGCCAGTAACCTTTTGATTGTAGCCCCACCTTAGACTGCCTCCTTGGCCACTTAAGGATTGCCTTTGACTCGCTTTTGTTTGGTGATTTATATTGGTGTATCGTGGACATTGTATGAAGCTCAATGCAAGTCTTAATTAATAGGCTTTTGATTGTTCGACGTTCCTACTACCCTTGGTCATGTATTGTTTTGTACGGGTGTTTTAATTATTGCTTCCGTATGTGCCTTGTGTTCTGTGTTGGGAGTTAGGTTGACGACGCGGCCTGGGATGTCGCATCAAATTCGACCGATACGTGGGATGATTGCGCTACGAGGAGTTCGGGGTGTGACACTCTTTCTCCCTTTACTCTCCCTTATGCACTCACCATTTCCAGCCACCATCCTCACCACCTTTCCCCCTCTTGGCTGTTGTTTTTGTGGCCCCTAAGCCACCATCGTCCACTACTGTGACCGTAGTCGCTGTGCACCATCTGTTTGAGCCATCCACATGCCGGTCCGCCTCTCCCTCCCCTAGTTGCCCACAACTTCTGTCCAACTGCTGTTGAGCTGAGAACCATCTGCCGTCTTCATTCTATGTCATTTTTGGATCGTGCCACGCATAGCCCTTGCCGCCGTCATCATGCCCGTGTAATTGAAATCTTTTTCGGATGAGTTATCGCTCTAATTCCTTGATTAGTATGTTAAACTTGATTAGGATGAGTTAATTTAAATTAATTATGCTCAATGCTAATTAATTAAGGATTAGTTGACAAGTTATCGCGATAAGTGATAAGCGAACTTGATAAGTTATCGGAAAATATGATAAGCTATCGAGATTTTAGTGATAAGCTATTGCCAATATTGCGATGGCTATTGAGGATTTGACAATAAGCTATCGGAGTTTTGGCGATAAGCTAGGTTTTGGCGATAAGCTATCAAGGTTTTGACGATAAGCTATCGAGGATTTGATGATAAACTATCGGATTATTTTATAGTTAATATTGTCTTATTAAATAAATTAATTTTCGAAATTTAAATATCAATATTTTATTAATTAATTTATGTAGTTTTTAATAAATTTGTGATTGTTTTAGGCTTGAATTGTGATGCTTGTATTGGAAATTGTCGTATAAATTAGCTAGTATAGCTAAATGAATTGTATTGCTATTTTCAAGGATGAATTGCGGGCATATGAACAATAAAATCTGATATGTCGGGTTTATATGTCAAATTTTATGAGTGGAAGAGAGTGAGGATATTTAAATATGGAAGCATGCCAAGTTTGATGATTTAATTATATGTATGTTATCACATGTGATTATTCTTGTGCATTTTTACGTGTGAAAGTTGTAATATTTTGACGTATTAGCACGGATCATGTCTGCATTGGCTAAATTGAGAAAGATAATAATGAGACTTGAGTGATTGCTATGTATGCATGTTCACCTAAAAGTTTCAATTGTGCTCGGTTATACCTGAAGACCGTTAACCTAGGGTTTGATCGTAGCCTTGACAGCTTGTGCCCAATTTGGTAATTGGATGTTGTCGCAGGGAAAAGGGTGAGATGGAGTCGTTTGCAAATTGAATTCGGAATGAACTCCTTTCATGGGATGCCATCATTGAGATAGGATGAGACAATGCCATGCCCGACAGGATAGGACAATGCCCAGTTATACCGAAAGACCGTCAACCTGATACGAATATCGCGGGTTGTGTCGTACCCTGAGTGGCTGTAGTAACCTGAATACACATGATAGAGTGCGGTAGCATTGCGCTTGATTATGGAATGAAACTGTGAGGCACGGTATGAGATGTGCCAAAGCTATTTCACCTTATAATCAGGATTTGTATGGATGCATCGTGTCATGCCCCGAACCCCGACGAGTGTGCAACACCTCAAGCTCGGTCAAATTAGTGTGACGTCTCAGGAAACATCGCCGACCCAAACCAACATATTAGAGTCAAACACTGCAGAAACGAAAACATACACCTTGACAAAATAATCATGGGGTAACAGGGAGAGATAATTCACCAAACCATCAACATTACATCACATCCACTATATTTACAGCATCCATACTGTCCTTCACAACTAGCAACTATCGCATCTACCACCACCGATAAAAAAAAAGGAATTGGCGGTTCGGGGGACTAATATTTACACCAAAAAGGGGCACCTAAAAAAATGACAGTCCCACGTCTACTCCTAACTAACCCCTACGAACCCTAGAGGGGGGGTCCACTCTGAGTCGGTCTCGTCGATGTCAGTCTGATCCTCTGAAAACTCAGACTCAGCATTGACCTCAATCGGATTGTCCTCATCTCCCGACTCCGATGGAACTTCGATTGGCTAAATGGTTTTAAATAAAACCGTGAGAACACTTCTCAGCAAGCAACACCCTAAATCCTACCTAGGCTAACACGTATCTTTGGGCATGTTCGAGCACACAAATCACATAACTATCAAGCCAAAACAATAGCAGGCACAAATGTCTCACCTTGATACGCACGAAATCTTACATACAAATTCAAGCATTATTACCAGAAACCGACACCATGTCACACTCAATAATACCAATCAAACCATAATTATGCCCACGTTTGCATAACAAACATAATATCATACGATTCCCATTGCACTCGAGCACACGCATCCAACTCATTTCTAACCCGCGTAAACACACCTCAGGTCCAAAAACTAGCCATCGATCTCTAACCCACGTAAACATGCCTCAAGTCCAACAGCACTTCTAAAGCCCGCATCAAAATGCCTCAGGCTTAGTGTCTCTAGCCTGCGTAAACAAACACGCCTCAGGCACTACACCATCTCCCTTTTTATAACACAACCCGCGTAACACGCATCAGGTTGAATAACACTTTTATAGCCCGCGTCAAAATGCCTCAGGCTCAGTGTCTCTAGCTCACGTAACACGCCTCAGGTGCAACACCATCTCCTTTTTACGGCACAACCCGTGTAAAACACATCAAGTTGGCAATCTTCTGATATAGTCGGGCATCGTCCTGTATAACACGCCTCAGGACGGGTTCAATTCCCCGCGTAAAACGCATAAGGGATTATGTTATCACACATGCACACATTTTTCATTTATTATTTGGACTCCGCATAAAAATACCTTAGGGTATTTAATGATTGTGCAATACGTTGGGCACCCAATCACATGTCAATTTCATACGACCAACTCGCACACGTCATTCGACATATTCAGGCTAACAATAAGCCATGCTAACTCACAATTTTGCCAATTCAATTTGCATGTGCACAATTTAACATGAATTTTTGCATTTTAAGGCAAATTTCACCACTCAAGGGTGTTGTACTCCTGCCGACAATCCCAATCCAGCACACATTATATCTCAAACATGAATACACATCAATTCAGCCACCAATGCATAGTAACTTAGCCATCACGGAAAAATCACTATAACAGCACATTTAGGCCCGTTTTTCTCGCAATAAATCGCGATAATCACCCGTTATCATTCCGATTACCTAATCAATCAATTCTAACCTCAAATCTACCTCATAAATTATCATAATTCCACCCAAACCACTCAGCCAAATCAATCCAACCATTATTTCACAATTAACTCCTAAAACTCGCTAAAACGGGCCCGAACTAACTCGAAATTACCCGTTATCCTAGGCGAGGGTTAGGATATCATTTACTTGTGATTCCAAGCAAGACTTGAGCACTACCAGGTGGCTGTACAGAGGAGAAACAGCAGCGGCGGTGGCGTCCCACGATGAGAGGTACCGACAGTTCACCGACGGCCATGAGTAGCAGTGAT
This sequence comes from Syzygium syzygioides, assembly GCA_031216285.1. Lineage (NCBI taxonomy): Eukaryota > Viridiplantae > Streptophyta > Magnoliopsida > Myrtales > Myrtaceae > Syzygium > Syzygium syzygioides. Next base: position 36,057,363 of record CM062244.1, on the reverse strand, counting down.
GGGCTGCTGGCTTTCTTGGCTGTGCTGGGCTGAGATGGGGGCTGGTGAGGGTGTTTCACGATGGAAAACGTGGGAGAGATACGATGGTGGCGGTGGTGGTGCGACACGGCGAAAGGGCGAGCGACGGTTCGACGAAACGGTGACAAACGAACGGCGATTGGCTAGCCGGTTGGCCAATTCATGTGAGGGAGAGGAGGAGAGGGAGTTCTCGGCCAGAAGAGGGAGAGGGAGAGTTGAGTGTGAGAAATGAGGGGAGAGAGAGAGGAAAAGAAAGAAAAAGAAAAGAAAAGCCTAGTCTAGCTTATCCCTGGAAAATTACCATCCTACCCCTCTCTCTAATTTCTAATCGATGGCCACGATTCGATCTTATCTTAAAATTGACGGCCCAGATCGATTCCCATCAAAATATCCAAGGGAAAAATTGGAATTTCACAAAAAGTATAGGGCCAAATTCATCTGAAAATTTTTATTTCTAAAGTTTGTATAAAATAACCAAAATGCCCTTCTCATATTACATTTGGTCTTCACAAAATTCCAAGGGCAAAAACAGTCATTTTCCACTTTATGTCAAAATTTCAGTTTTCTGACGAATCCAGGCGAATCCGAGGCTAACCACGTTAATAACGACGTCGTCCAATTACTCTGTCATGACTTTCAAAATTTCGATACCCAAACTCGGTCTTTAATTAATGACTAATTCCAAATAACGCAACTTGAGCGTATCTCAAACTAATGAGTGGCTTTCGGGAAAATTTGTATATTCGACCCGTGGTTAATACTAAATCGAGCCACTTTTAAGTTCACTTAAGCCATGGCGACCTCGATTGTTATATAATTGCGATGATCAATCACTAATTCTAAAGAACGCGATCATTTGGAATATGTTTGAGATCGTTCGTAAATTTCATATTCTGGCGAGGCGGAATCACCTGCGATCCAATTATACGGCATTCGCAAATCAATCCATGACCATCCTTAGATCGGTTTATATTAGCCCAAAATATCACCATGACAATCCTTATGGTCGAAAGTCAGTCCATGGTCAAGTTATATGGTCGTGCAAATCTAGATTCCTAATTAGCCTTTTCCTACTAGTTAGTGTCCTAGAGTAATCAAGTTTGGGCAAGATTTACTATAAGTGCGTTATTGAAATTATGCATTTCATAAATATCAAGTGGGCCAAAATTTGGAATGTCACACATTGTGCATGGGAAAGCTGCTACGTATTTTGATTGCACTGATTGCATTATATGCTTATTGTATGATGATTATATATGGGGATTGATAATGTGCAGGGCGTGTGCCATGGCAAGGTAAGATTACCTATGATTGTTTGATGGCATTTTGTGTATGCCGGGCTGAGTTGTATGTTTTAGGTGCATTCGAGATGAGTTGACCTCTTAATCAAGGCTTAGCTTGTTAACTCACTGAGTTTACCTCATTATTGTTTGTTAACTATTTTTCAGACCCTCGACTATGAATCACCCTCCAATGCGTTTTGGCGTGCCCATGGATATGAGCACAATAGTAGTAGAGTTTCCGGTGGGACCGAGTAGGGTTTATGAGAAGCATATATCAACTGTCTGGGCTGACGGGGAGCTTGATCTGTGGCAGCTGCATGAATTTGTAGCATGGTTCATTAGGGAAAGGGGGTAGGCGGTTTGGCCTGATAAGGGGCTTTGATGGACCCCTAAATGGTGGCACTGGAGATGAGATTTGGGACCCCTTGGATCTCGATCCTCCTGATGGAACTGTTATCGATTTGGATACTGGTTCGGATGACATGGAGTCTGATCCGGAGCCTCCTCTCAGGTATCATCAGGTTTGATGATGGGTTTGGATATTCCATCTTTTTTATCGCCCTCTTTTGATAGCAAAGCTAGGTTAACCTGACCATCCATATCCCTTTTTGCATATTTGGTCTTAGAGGAAATCATCTTTGTAATAGGCCTGTATATTGTATCTTCTTTGGGTTAACATTGTATTTATAAAGTGGCTTCACTGTTTTCTGAATCAAAGTATTTTCCTTAGTATCCCGTTTTATTTTTCAAGTTCGCTTCCGCATGTGTTTAATCGTAAGTCAGACAGATTAGGTCGGCGATGCATCTTATGATGTTGCCATTTCACGACCTTTGGCGAGATGTTAGTGCACTCGTGGATTTGGGGTGTGATAACGTCCGGGTCATTAACGAGTCTCGCTTGGTTCGGATTAGCATCGAGGCATATCGGAACTAACCTTACTGAGAGGGTCGGTATTAAGGTACACCGATCCAAGCCTTGCTTGGTGTAGATCGGCGCCATGACCGATCGGTTCGAACCACGGACTTGGTTTCGAGACCAGCATACGTAAGATTTTAGACGTTATATTTCATGGCACACACTTCATGTGAAGTACTAATGTTGGTATGATGCTTGTTGGCATGGTCACACGAGGGAAATATAGCCAATGCCCTTAATTGGGGACATTGCCCGATTAAGTTCGGATGAATAGCCATCGCCCTTGATTAAGGGAGGCTGCCTAGAGAATTTCCGTAAGAACCATACCAACGGTTGGGATAATGAATCCCTTGTGTGCATACTCTTGGTTAAAGTGTTGTTGCTTGAATTGAAAGGTAAATTGAGATCGTCTTATGCATAAGAGCAAGTGTGTTTGAAGCATCTTTGCTATTGATCTGCCATCAATTGATGTGGCTATGCCATGTGCTTTATTCGATGGTGAGACGTCCTCCTATCGAGAGTTTAGTGACTTTTACTTACTGAGTTGTGACTTACTTCTTAATTTTCATAGATTTGTAGTTATGGCGATGCTGTCTCCCGTTCGACATGGACTTTCCGTAGAGATGCATGTGTCTGTCATAGATATAGTAGATGTAGAAGAGGATAGCCCCTATTGTAAGTTTACCACCCCCATTTAGGTGCAAGAGGAAGCTGAGAACATGGTCCCCCACTGTTACGAAGCCTGGTTTATATGGTTCGATGGGGACTTGGTCAGTCCTCTCCGAGGGTTTGACGGACTATCGGGATTCTCGTCCGATAGAACTGTGGCGAATCCTTAGAGTACTAGCTTGACTAATAGGGGAACTGTTTTTGATAGTATAGCTCACTAGAGGAGCTAAGGTTATCCCAACTTTTGATAAATATAAGAAAAAGTAGCTTGTAGAAAAAGGGCATGTAAAATATGAAGTAGTGGTGTATGAAAATAGTAGTGCAGTTGTGAATTGATTGTTCTTTCTGGCCACTCATTGTTGTTATTGTTTGGTTGTTGTTTGAATGTACGCTTCCGCATGCCATTAAAGAAAGATTAAAAGATTCAGGATGTCGCAAAAATAATAACCCTTGAGGGCTGGAGTCAAGCCCTAACAACATTGTTTGAGGAACCCTAGATGCTATTGGAGTAAAGGATCGTCAACGGCGTTCGGCAGTTCGATATATGATTTCTCGTGCAATCCTAGATAGATCCATTTGAGATGATTAGTCATCCCTCACATATTGACTCAATCGATCCCTTGTTCGATTGTGTAGCCGAGCCTTCATTTGGGAAAATGTCTAGAAAATTCTAAATTTATTGAATGTTGACCAATTCAGTCATGAACTTTTCAATTGTGCTAATTTAGTTCATGCCTAATGAAAATCTAGTCCTAAAACCTTCTAATTGTGCCGATTTAGCCCTAAAATATTTGATGATTTGCCAATTTGTCGATGCCTTAGTGATTAATTCAAGCGCCAACATACATACATACACACACACATATATATATATATATATATATATATATATATATATATATATATATATATATTCATGCCTTAATATTCTTTTTAAAGCCCGAAGATCCTAATCCTGAAGGCCAGTACCTAGAATTGGTTAATGGAAGCCCATTAAAGGGATAGTAAAAGCCCACCCCTTTTGGGCCTCTCTCTTTTCTTGTCCATGTATGGCCTTTTTGCCTCTTCACTCGCCGCCTGAGAAGTCTTGGTAAGTGAGCAGAGAGTGTGCGCGTTAGACCGAGGATCTGCCAAGGGATAATAAATCCTAAACTTATCGTACGACAATCAATTTAATTCTAAATATTTTAATTTGATTAATTTAGTCCTAAATCTTTTGACGATCCTTCAATGTAGTCCTCCCGTTCAATTTTAGCTGGAAATTGCTATTGTGGATGCTGGCCGTCGTAAGTGGCATGGCCAACATTGACGTGAATAATTTCTATAAATTTTTTTATTAATTTTTTGAAATTTTTATAGATTTTTTCATTTTTTTTCTTTTCCTTTTTTTTTGTACCGTGGGTTGGCGAGCGTTGCGCCATGTTCTAATTGAGTTGTTGAATCTTAGCATTGTTAGGCACCTACCTTCGCATCTTACAGCTTATAGCCCTCTCTTAACTGGCAACTTCAAATAAATTTCAAGTTAGTTAGGTACATGAAATCCATCCATGATGCATTAGATTCTTTTTAAATGAACTTCATTCCTGAAAAAGATTTTCACAATATCTGCAGGCAACCAAAATGCACATTTGATGTAGTAAATTTAATGAGTTAAAGGAGAAGAAGGATATTAAAAGTGTCAAAAGTTATGTACGACGCTTACGTTAGTGCCAAAAATTTTTGCCGGATCACTTAAGTGTCATTTAAAAAAAAACAACTACTTAAGTGCCAACTTTAATTTGGATTGTAGAAAATCCAACGTAGCCATATTTTATTAATTTCTCAGTCCTACATGGCTAGTTAGTATATAACCCTTAAATAACGTTGTCTAAAAGTTATAAATAGTGATCATTTAAGTGCCAAAATTTCTTTAAAGTGGTCACTTTAGTACTAGTCGTCGTTAAAAAGAGATCATTTTAGTGACAGTCGTTGTTAAAAAGTGATCATTTCTGTGTCAAGAACACTACGTGGAAATGCCGTGCAGATTGGATTTTTTTAAATAATATACCATACAAGCCATTTATTAGTTTTGGTCAAAATTTCTGTCCGTTGGCACTTAAATGATTGTTTTTTTCTCTGATTTGACATTTAAGTGAATTGGTGAAAACTTTTGGTGCTAAAGTGAATACCGTATACAACTTTTGGCACTTCTAATATTCTTCTGTTGAGTTAAAAGTATTCTTATTGATATTAATAGCATAACTACTTACCACATTTCAAGAAAATGTGTGATCTCCTTTGCCCTTAGTGAGCCTACGGTAAAGCTTTATTCCACCGTGCTATTACAATATGTCCGACCTTTACAGAAGTAAGGGTCTATTCCTTTTCTTAAACTGAAAATGGAGTTCATTTGCATTTTATAGCAAGATGTGGTGGCTATATGAATGAAATAATCATGCTAAATTGACTGTTCATTATAATTTATGTGATCAGATTATGTTTTAATGATGCCCTCAAGAAGGCTAGTGTAATGACCATTTAATGTTTAGATTGGATATGCATTAGAGATGAGGATTAATGCATGAAGAAAACTTATCCTAAAACCTTCTCCAGACAAGATACATCCATAAAATAAGTAATATCTTGACTGTTGGACTGCTTATAGTATTTCTAATTACACATTGACCTATTTGACATGTAAGTTAATTGTTAAACAAATGATATTTACATTAGTTAAATTTGATTGAAATTCTCTATTTTTTTGTTGTTGTAAAAGTAGAATTTCCTATTACTTTCAAATAATTATATATTGCGTAAATCAATTAACAGTCACAAAAGTGCATTTATATGCTTTTCCAATTTTCACTCGCCCCAATTCATTTGAAAACTCCTTTATGACAAATAATATACCATATTCTAGCAGTGTTAGATTCTATTTAGTTTTCATGCGAATATGGCAGACTAAAAGCAATTGTTGTACCGAAGTGTTTAGTGTGTTTAGCTCGCAGAACTACATACATGAGCTAAATTGTACCAAAGTGTTCCGGTTTGAGGATGCGATTCACCGTACAGTTCTTAGAAACAATCTTTAGAAGTTAGACTAGTCTGGTGTTCGCAGCTCATCAGGCGCCGCAGAGGCTATTTCGTGGTCTCGCGACAATAGTCTTTGTCTCTCTCTCATCTTCACTTGCACTCAAACAATTGACAAACGCACAACAGGGCCACCAACGAACTTTTATACTACACATTTATAGCTCATACATGTCGGCCCACACACCCACAGGTCGCCTATACAACTTGCTCACCGCCAGCGTAAGCTCACAACATAATTGACACAAACAAGAAGCACGCACTCTCAATCGCAATACTCACAGCCCATATTGAAATCTTTCAGCAAGCCTATTTAGCTTATATACACTTTATAAGCATGCCTTGCTCGTTTACGCACATGGTAACAAGTATCAACCTGCTAGTACCCACACTTATAGCTCTCTCACCAAACTCTCACAGCAAGATTCACAAGTTGAACCAGCGAACATGCAGCAACTCGCAAGATTCTCGTCTCGTTTTTGTTGTTGTTGTCGTCGTCGTCGTCAAATTCCCATGGAAACTCAACTGGATTGCTTACCTTGCCCTTTAATTGCCGAGCTCGTGGGTCTTGGTCAAGGAAATCAAGAAATTACTCTTTTAATGACAGTGGAAGAAGGTCCCTTTCACTGGAAACAAACCAACCTGCAAAGGATTTGTTAGAGTGCGTTTGGTAACTATTTTGTTCCCAAAATAATTTATAATCAGAAATAATTTTAATTATTTTGTTCCCGAAAAGGATTTTTGAACATTTAAAGGCGTTTGGTAACGGCCCAAAATTTCTATTCTTGAAATATGAAAAGAACAGAAATTCATTTGGTAACTGTATAAAATTTCTTTTTGTTAATAATATTTAATAATATTTTAAATATTTAAATATTTTTTTGTTCTTTTCTTTTTTACTTTTTCTCCTTCCTTGGCCCATGGTTGAGTCAGCTGGCGATCGGCCACAGACTAGGGCCTGCGAGAGCGTCGTAGCCCTTGCCCAAGCCAAGAGGGTCTAGCCCTCGCCCTCGCTTGTAGCTAGTGATCAGCCACAGGCCATAGGCTAGGAAAGAAGAAGAACCGGCCACGGGCCAGGAATGAAAGAAGAACAAGAAAAAAAATTTTCTCTTCTATTTCTGTTTCTTATTCTTAGAATCAAGATCAACTTTTTTTTTTATTCTATTCTAAAACTGATTCTCGGAATAAATTTGCGCCTGGGAACAAAAAATTTATCAAATAAATTTCTGTTCTTTTTTTGTTTTTAAGAATAAAAGAATAGAATCAGGCACTGTTTGGCCGGTTACCAAATGGGTCCTTAGCCTTCTCCCCAAACCCACTTTCTTGCGATCTATCTCATCTTGAGGTATTTTAGTTTACTACCCAACTCATGGTTTGTCTCAACCTTTCCCCATTTTTCCTAAAATCTCTCCCTTTCCTTTACCCACCACCAGCTGCACCCAACCCTCAGCTTTTCTTTTTACCTAGTTCATGCCCCTGTTTTTTATGTCAATTATGGGCCACATTTGACTGCCTTGTCGACCTTTGTTTGGGACATATGATCTATGGTTGGATAGCTCTTTTCTAATTTCCCTTTTAAGTTAATGGTTTTGGCTAACTTTGGCTCTAGGTTCACAAACTCCATTTTTAGATGTGAATAATTGTGGTCACCAATCTCATGTATGCCCATGCCAAGACCAAATTCTTTGATGTGGGAACGGAACCATATTTGCAAAAGTGTAACCAGTGCACGTGAGCTTCATTTCTTGTCTGGCTTAAAACGTGTGAGAGAGAAAAAAGTCTCAACCAAAATCATGTTGATAAAGTTCATACCACAACACACTTGTCTAAATTGATATGCAACTATTGGGTTGATTGCATTCCTAGTATGAGGAAAGATATGAATACTATGATAAAAACTCTAGACGATTAAGTGGACAACTATTCCAATTGGATTTCGGAACCTTTCTCATCTTGTTGATTTCAATTTTAAAAAAATTCTGATATTACAATTGTAGATTCTAAACCGACGGGAGGCCTAACAAATATAGGGATTTTCGATGCGGCGATAACTTTTCAGTGTCCAAATCGATTTTTAATGTGTCCAAATTGACATATGATGTGTCCAATGGGCTGGTCCAGATACTTTCATCTTCTCCATTGAAAGGGCCCACTAGAAGTACATCGCCAAATATTTTCCTTTTTTCTTTCTTACTGTTTTTTTTTCTTTTTTTCCTCTCTTTTTCTTTTTTCCCTTTTTCCCCACGACTCTACCATCGCCATCTGCACACGCACACATCCTTAACTACACAATGTCCCACCTAGGGGTGAGCACGGTTCCAGGGTAGAACCGGGAACCGAAAAACCAAACCGGCGGGTAAGGTTCCGGTTCCCGGTTCTAGGGTGGGCGGTTCCGGTTCTCGGTTCCAATTTTTTAGGAACTGCCGATTCCGGAACCGGGAACCGGAACCGACACTCTTCCGAACCGGGAACCGGAAATCGGAACCGGAACCGACACTCTTCCTAGTAAAAAATAAAAACCCTAACTAGTCAACCCCCCATCATGGACACACATCAACCCCCCATGAACTGCTCTACGATCTTACAATCTCGACCCATGGAAAGCCCCACAATGCCGCCACCCTCAGGACAATGAACTAGAATTAGATAAAACTCCCCGGTCCCCTCTTCTTTATGTCATGGCAATCTTGACCTTGTTGCATTGTGCGAAGATGGTGTGGAGAAGATTAACAGAAAACTAAGCTGGTACAATTAGCTCATAGCCACATTTGATGTAAAGTGACCTCCGATTTTCTTTTTTCTGTAGTCAGTTCTGCAGCTTCCACTGAAAGTCTCTGTTGTTTGGGAAGTGCATATAATCCATGTTCAGACTTTATTATAATTTTCTTTCCTTTCATTATTTACTTCTAGTCCTCCTTTCAGTCCCTCGTTGCATGGTAGTGAAAGAGAGATTCTTTGGTGCTACCCAGTTGCAGCTTCAATACTGCTGCCCTGAAGCATCTCCGTCTCTCCTACCTGGCAACTGCCTGGCTGCAGCTTCCGGCTTTGATGCTGCTTCCGCATGACCCTGCCGGCTGGTGCTTGGACGCTGCTACCCCAATGTAGCCAAAGCTTCTCTCCTTTTGTAATATCCTTTGGATTAAGTAGGTGAATGATAGCATAAAAAAGGCACCGGCGAACATGTATTTTTAAGGAGATTCACTCTCATCATTTGCAACTCATATCTGTGATCGCTCCTTAGCTTCCCAATCCAATTTGTTTACCTTTGTCATTACCTATCGAGCTCTACGACTTGCTTCATATGATGGAGCAGTATGACCACACAAATCTATACAAAAACGTCGCGATGCATAATTGCAGATTTAACATAAAAGCACCAGCTACAGCACGCATTATGTTTTATTTTTATTTTTTTATGTTTCTTGGCAAAGTAGATTAACCAAGAGTGCCCTACCCAAAACAACCGAAAAAATGGATGACAACTTCAAATGAAATATTAATTTGCAGTCATTACAAATGTCCCTTAAAAATTACAGACTAAAGGGAACAAATGCAGGGGACAAAAGAATCAATGAAATATGAGAAGAGGTTACAAACTTATCTGATGCACGCTAAGTATCTGCTACTCTAAATTCTATTATTGCTTTTTGGGGGAAAAAAGCGTGGGGATATATCCTCATTTACATCATACATATACTGAGTAATGTCAATACAAGTACGATAACTTCTGTGTCGATAATTGGGATACATGATACTTTTTGCCTCGGCTTTACTTGAGAAAGAACTTCCATATATCTCTTCCATAAATAGATTTTTCTATCTGCTTTCTACTAAGCGAAATATTGTTTTTCAATAATTAGTTGCGTTTATTTTCGTTTTGTTTAATTAAAAACGAAATTAAAAAAAAGAACCTGTTGGAACCTGGAATCGACCCTGAAACCTGTGACAGGGTAGGTTCTAGGTTCCACGTTCTGATGGGTAGGTTCCAGGTTCCGGGCGGAACCTACTCGGAACCTGGAACCGCTCACCCCTAGTCCCACCATGAAAGCTCGTGGTCTCTCTCTCTCTCTAACTCAAACTTGAGGCGGCTCTCTCTATGCAACTTAAACTTGAGGCGGCACAGGCTCGATTTGAGGTGTGCGGCCTCAGGCTTGAGTTGGCTATCTCATATTTGATACCACGACAACCTCAGATGTGTAGCCGCGGTGGTAGTGTCCTCAAATCTAAGGCTGCGCTGTCTCAGCGGCCTGAGTCCTAGGGCCTATGGACACATAATTAGAGGGGTGTGATGTGTTAGATATATTATATATATTAGGTTATATTGTATATCTTAGGGTTGTATGTACTTGTGCTTATACCATTCCTTGTATCTATATATTGGCCTTGTGCCTAATGAGAAATGCATCCATTCCAAATCTCTAAACCTAACATGGTTTCAAGGCTAAGATTTTTCTTCATTATAGCCGTCCGACGCAATCTTCATCGCGCCTACTTCGCGATCTGTCTGATGTCTTCATTGTGATCCGATCTCCTTCGACTTTGTCTTGATCGATCTAGTCTGCTTTGTCTTTCGCCTCGTTCTTGCGATCAACCTCAGGTTTTGTCATAGTCACCCATATATCTTCTTGCTTCCTCTTTGATTTATCAATCTTAGAATCATGATTGATAGTAGTGGTCGCATTGATATTAAGTTGGATGGTTCCAATTATATTATTTGGAAACTCTCTGTGCTGGCTGCTCTTGTTTATCGTGATTTCTATGAGCATGTTGATAGTACTCATCCTTGTCCTACATCTTTGTCTGATATTGTTGAGCCTAGATCTAGCGCTAATCAAATTGCTCAATGTCAATCTGAAATTAAGTCTAGGTATGTTGATGATAGGAAAGCATGGGCAATTTATTTGGTTCTATTAGCCGTGATATGCGCCCCCAATTTTCTCAAATTGTTTGTGCAAAACATTTGTAGGATTAGATCGCGAGATGTATACATAAATAGGTTTTGTCCATATTTATCAGCTTATGTAGGAATTTCGTCATGCCACCCAGGGTACACATCTGTTCATGATTTTTATAATTATATGACGTCTCTTTGGTCTCAACTTGATGTGTTGGCTCGTCTAGCATGTCCTACGTGTGCTGGTTGCACTACTTGTGCTGCATCTAAGCTTAAAGATTAGAACAAGTATTGTCTCTACGAATTCTTGATGCAACTCTCACCAAATTTTAAGGGAGTTTGTAGTCAGATTCTCTATCGTTATCCTGCTCCGTTTCTTTCTGATGTAGTCACGGAACTTCAGACTGAGGAAACTAGACGAGGAATTCTTGGTGCTCCTCCATCTCTAGATCCCTTTGCAGTACTTGCCACCACACAACCTTTTTTCTAGTCTAGTTTCTCTCAGTGTGGTTCCCAACGTTGCTCATCTCAGCGTACCTCTTCCCAGTGAGGCTCACGTTTTTTTTGTAAATACTATAAACAAAATGGACATTCTAAGGATTGATGTTTTTAGAAGTTGCGTGATCTTTCTGATGGATCCTCGTGCTCAGTTGCACCTATCCTTTCTCCATCCATGGACCGTGCCACTTCATCCTCATCTTCGGATGATCGTCTTGCTGCTATTAAGGCTTCGCTTTCTAGTTTAGCTCAGCTTTATCTTGGTTCTTCTGGTGCATCTTCCTCTGTTGCTATTGCAGCTGCTGCGCAATCCTCAACTGATAATTCCTCTTAGATTCTTGACTCTGGTGCTGCTCATCACAAGATTGCCTCTGCTCAGCATCTCACCTATCATGCTGCACTTAAAAATCTAGAAGGGTTCGTTAAAGCTGATGGATCCTCTCTTATAGCCACTATGCATGGCCACCTTATTTTCCCTAGCAGTTTTTATGTGCTTAATTTGTTGCATATACTGAATTTAGCTCTTAATCTTTTATCTGTTGGGCAACTTGCTAATATGGGTTATATTGTGACATTTACCGCTGATTCTTGTGTTGTGTAGGATCGTACGAGTGGCCGGATGATTGGCAGGGGTAGTAGACATAGAGGATTGTCTATGATGCGGCATCTTTAGCTTCCCTCACCTCAACCTGTTCTTGCCATCCTCAACCTTGACTGCTGGCATTAGTGTCTGGGTCATATATTTGCATCTCATTTGTCTTTTCTGCGTCTGCAGGGTGTACTTGAGCTTGTTCCATCATTTGTTATGTGTCCTTGTACTAGTTGCCCTTTAGCTAGACAATCTGCACCTCATTTTATTGTTAGCTCTTATGTTCCCAATGCATGTTTTGATTTAGTACATTCGGATGTTTGGGGTCCTGCCCCTCACATTTCTGGAAGTGGTTTTAAGTATTATGTATCGTTTATCTATGATTATTCTTGTTATACTTGGGTTTATTTCATGCATTCTCGTGATGAATTTCTCTCTATCTATAAAAATTTTACAATCATGATTTCTACTCAATTCTCTAAAATTATTAAAGTCTTTCATTTTGATTCGGGTGGGGAGTATCTCTCTACAGCTTTTAGTTTTTTCTTAACTTCTCAAGGAACTCTACCTCAGTTGTCTTGTCCTGGTGTTCTTGCTCAAAATGGTCTTGCTGAGTGAAAACACCGTCATATTTTGGATGCTAGTTGTGCTCTTCTATTGTCTAATTCTGTTCCCCCTGAATTTTGGGCCGAAGCACTCTCTACTGCAGTCTATCTCATAAATTGACTTCCTTCTCTTATCCTCTTTAAAGCCACCCCTCATCAACGTCTTTTCTTTGAACAACCCACTTATCACTACCTTCATGTTTTTGGTTGTACGTGTTATGTGCTTCTTTCTTCCCACGAGCACACCAAACTCTCCGCCAAGTCAGTTCGGTGTGCTTTCTTAGGCTACAGCATAGAACATAAAGGCTACAGGTGTTATGATCCCTTTTCATAGCATATTTGTATCTCTCGTAGTGTTCAGTTTTTTGAGTACCTACCGTTCTTTTTCGCCTTTTCTAATTCTTCACAGTCATCTCCATCTGTTTTTATTAATTTTCCTCTTGATTCACCTCATGATCCTACTTTTATGTCTTCTCTATCTGACCCAGTGTCACCACATTCTCCTGTAATGCCTCCTCCTTCGTCTACTTCACCTGCCACTTCGACGCCTCTTGACGATTCTCGCCCACTGTCCCCTCGATGGAATCCTTTGTAGGATCGTTGTCCTCCAGCTAGGTATGTGGCAGCTACGAGTTTTTCTGATAAGTTTGGTTCTTTTATGGCTGCTGTCTTCACTTTGCAAGAACAGTCACATTATCGTATGGCAGTACGTCATGTCGAGTGGCGTGCTGCTATTTCTGAGGAGTTGTCTGCTCTTGAGTACACTGGTACATAGGACGTTGTGCCTCTTTTACTAGGGAAATCTTTGATATCTTGTCGCTGGATCTACAAAATAAAGACTCACTCTGATGGTAGTATTGAGCGATATAAAGTGCATCTCGTCGCACGTGATTTTGAACAGGAGTATGGGATTGATAATGAAGAGACCTTTGCTCCTATTGCCAAAATGACTTATGTTTGCACTCTTCTTGTAGTAGCCTCTATTCGTAATTGGTCTCTATTTTAGCTTCATGTGAAGAATGCTTTTCTTCATGGGGTCATTTAGGAGGAACTTTATATGCAGCCATCTCCCGGTCTTACTCATTCTCTTGGTCAAGTTTGTCGTCTTCGTCGGGCTCTTTATGGTCTCAAACAAGCTCCTCGAGCTTAGTTTGAGCGTTTTGCAAATGTTGTTCGGTCAGCTGGTTTTATTTAGAGTGAAAATGATCATGCTATGTTTGCTCACACTTCTCCTATTGGTTGTACTATTCTGCTTATCTATTTTGATGATATGATTATTACTAGAGATGACTCTGCTCATATTGCTTATACTAAGCAACATCTTCACCATCAGTTTGTTATAAAGGATCTAGGTTTCTTACACTATTTCCTCGGTATTGAGGTTGCTCGGAGTCGATGTGATATTCTTCTCTCCTAGTAGAAGTACATTGCTGATATTCTCACTCATGCTGAGTTATCTGATAATTGTACTATGGTTACTCTTGCTGAACTTCATTTATAGCTTCGTCCGGATGATGGTGAGCCTATCTATCTAATGTCACTTGCTACCGGGCTCTTGTTGGCAACCGTCTTGTTAGTAAGTTTGTAGCAACTCGTCCTGATAGTGCCTATGCTATTCATCTTGTTAGTAAGTTTGTAGCGACTCCTTGCATAGTTCATTATGCTATTGTACTTCGGATTTTCCGATATCTTCATGGTACTATGACATGCTCTATTTTTCTCCCGTCAACTTCCTCACTTGCTCTTCGTGCTTACTCTGGCGCTGACTAGGCGGTGGATGTTACTGATCGCAAGTCCATCACTGGATTTTGTGTTTTTCTGGGTGATTCTCTGATTTCTCGGTGTGCCAAGAAGTAGCCTATCGTGTCTCGCTTCTCTACTGAGTCTGAGTATCGTGGTATGGCCGACACTACCGTTGAGATTATTTGGTTTTGTCGTTGCCTTGCTGATCTAGGTGTTGCCTCCTCTGCTCCCATTCCTCTTCACTACGACAACAAGAATGCTATTCACATTGCTACAAATCCGATCTTTCATGAGCGTACCAAGCCCATCGACGTTGATTATCACATCGCGCGTCATCAGCTTTAGACAAGCGTCATTTCTCTCCCTTTTGTAGCCTCTGTAGCTTAGCCTGGCAATTTCTTCACCAAATCTCTTACATCACAATGTTTTGCTCTTCTTCTTTCCAAACTCTCTTTGGTTGACCCACCTTGAGTTTGAGGGGGCGTGCCAGATATATTGTATATATTAGGTTATATTGTATATCTTAGGGTTATATGTGTCTATGCTTATACCCTTTATTGTATCTATATATTGGACTTGTGCCTAATGAGAAATGCATCCAGTGGGAATGGATCTACGTGGGCTTGTGGAAATTCCTTAAAAAGGCATGTTTCCAAAGTTAAAACTCAGCACATAAATTGGTCCAAGGTGCGGCGAATCTAAACATGCATGAACCATTGTAAAATTTGGGTCGAGATAATTATGGATGACTATGCCACCAAAAAAAAAACTCAAATTGACCCGTTTTTAAGTTCGGATTTTGTGCAAGTGGGTTCTTGAATTAAATCACAAGAAATTATATACCTTCATCTTCTGCACGGGTTGGGTATAAGTGGGAACCCAATCGAAGAGGCCCGTCAACACCCTTAGACTAATTAAAGCAATGCGATACGTGGATTGACACACTAGATATTGGATTTTACAAGCATCTAACTAGATGAATAAGATTGTTGTAGAAGATTACTTATTCAATCCCCAAAGAGTGGCTAAATTGTTAACCTCTTGATTTAGATATGACAATCGCGCATTTAAATCATAACGTCACCTATTTAAAGTAATTTTGGGGCTACACATGTCATCCAATCGATGGATCTTACCTGATATAAATGGATGGGCGATGGGCATGCATTCGTAGTGATTTATTTGACTAAACGGTTTACATATAATATGTTCCTCCTAGGTAGATAATTAACAGCATGCCTACTTATTAGCATTTCAAGGAACATATATATCTGCCCTTGCAGAAGTAAGCGTCTTGTCCTTTTCTTGCGCTGAAAAAGTTTTTATTTGCATTTTATAATAAGACGTCTTGGCTAAGTGAATGATATAATTATGCTCAATAGATAGTTCAATATGGTTAATGTAGTCAGATTGTATTTAATAAACCCATATATGGAAGTTAAATACTCAAAATCTGGCATTTAATGATATAGTGTAATGAGAATTTAATTTATGGATTGAATTTACATAAGAGATAAGGATCAATTCATGTCCTAAAATCTCCTTACATGTAAATGGATACATCCATAGAATTCTTAGTGTCACGCCTCGAACCCTCGTCGAGCCCACGACATCCCGCCTCCGGTCGAATAGTTGTGACGTCCCAGGCTATCGCCGACCTCAACTAAACATCAGAGATTTAATCGCGCAAACGGAAACCATAAACACCCTGACAAATTAAACTGGAGAGAATTGGGAGAATATATATTTCCATTTCTTGTTCAACTTGTTCCACCATATATACAATAAAACAAACCTCTGTCTACTAGTGTATACTTTACTAAAACTACCAAAATAAAAAAGGAGTCAATGACTGTTGACACCTAATTTTAGCCGATGCGTCATTAAAAATAAAAAAATTCAAGATTATGGTTTCCGATAGAGACGGAGCCTGTTTCTCGAGCAAAAAGTGTCGTTTTTTAATTCTG
Source organism: Syzygium syzygioides (assembly GCA_031216285.1). NCBI lineage: Eukaryota > Viridiplantae > Streptophyta > Magnoliopsida > Myrtales > Myrtaceae > Syzygium > Syzygium syzygioides. The sequence goes on along the minus strand of CM062244.1, from coordinate 36,041,112 downwards.
TCTGTTGGTCTAGCTTTTATAAGCGATTTTCTATTCATTTTATTCAAAAACCCGAAAAGTCAAATGGTTGACTTTGGCGTTGACTTTTTGGTCAACCCTTTGACCAAAAGTCAACCCCAGGTCAAATTGGGGCTTTTCGCATAAAAAGATTCCTTTCAAGTCCAATTTCACTTTAGAAGTGGAAATTTCAGAAAAATTCAAAGATTTGATCATAAAATCAAGCTTCTAGTGAAAAGTCAACTAGGGTTTGACTTTTGGTCAGACCTTTGACCAAAAAAATTGAAAAATACAAAAATCCCAAAATCATCTTATTTTAAATTCAATTTACCTTTGGCATTTGAAATTTTACAAAAATCGATTTAGAATCAATTTTTTCCCAAATTGCGGAATTTGATTCAAATCGGCCAAAAATGAAATTACTTCATTTCTAGTCATTTTTTAGATTAGTTTTCTTTACGACATTTGATCTAGAGGTCATTTTATATCCAATTTTTGAATCAATTTTGCAATTCCAAGCCAAACACAAAAACCCCAAATTTTAGCCCTAATTAGTGATTTTGATCGATTCTTCATGATATGCGTAATTGAGGCACGAATGAGCCTAATTTCTTATATGAAATCCAAATTCAAAATCAATTTTGGAAGAATCACATGAATTTGGGTCAATTTGATCAATCTAGTGATCCAATGATAGAAAAGTCTATGAGTAATTGGTCTAATTAGTGCAATTCAACTTGACCCACTCTAGACTAATATTCAATTTGATGAATTGAGACTCAATTTGGTTAATTAGACTTTAATTAAACTTGTTAGTCTAGCTCAGTCATACAATTACCCAAATTCAGAGCTAATTGACTCAAATCGGTTAATTCAAATTGAACTAATTCGATCAGACTAGTCATTTTCCGGTCGAAAATTTTGATGATCGATAATCCGGTCGGATCAACCAAGGTCAGTCACATCCCCTTTAGTGCAAAAATGACAAAAATGCCCTTAATAAAAAATGACAAAAATGCCTTTAATTGAGAATGACAAAAATGCCCTTCTTCAAGGATTAAGCAAATTAATTAAGGGATTAGCAAATCAATCATGGCCATTCATTTAGAATTGATCATGTCCATCCATGATGCCATGTCACCAATCCTTAGCTATTAAGGAATATTCTTAATCATTAATGACTCATTTTAGACCATTTGATCAATCTAAGGGCTAAAATTCAAGTTGGGGAGAGGTATATAGTGTTTTTCCCTCCAAAAATCAAAGGGGGGGTTCATTTTCAGATCTACTTTATCTCTCTCTCTCTCTCTCTCTCTCACGATCACCTTTCTCTCGGCCGCCGGCCTTCCGGCTCCTTGCCGGCCATTTTCCGGTGAGCCGCCGCCCCACCGACGCCCCCCACGGTGGTCCAAGGCTCGTCGCAACACCAGCCACCTTCGCTGGTGGCCGGAGCACTTCCCTCCGGCAGCCTTTCTTTCTCGGCAACATCACTGGCAATACCGCCGGTGATGTGATCAGCTGGTTTATCCGGCTGAACCGGCCCTCCGGCGACTTCCTCCGGCGATCCAGAGCAACCAACTATCATCCTCGGCGTTCTCACGTCGCTGTGGTGGCCAGCCTTTCGTCAAACGACCACCGGATCGCATCTTAAACTTGATTTTCGCTGATTAGTCTATTTCGTGAGAAAACGAGTTAATTCTCACATTATTTCGTACAATCCATTGTCGTAGGTTGACCGAGCTTTCCGAGGATTCTCCGTGCCATTCCAGATCAGAATACGGAGGCCGGATCGCTCGCTTGAGCGTTGGAGCATTGTGAGACAAGGTAAGAACACTTGAGCATATTCTGTAAATTCGTAACCAGTAAAACCTGCATGCTTGAGATGCTGATTTGAGCCTGTTAACGTCCAAATCTGGTGAAGTGATAAACTAGAGAGTCGTAAAGCTCGTCTTAAACTTCGATTTGATATATCATATGCCTCAATCGGACCTGATTTTCTATGTCAAAACACTTTTAGAAGTTAGGATCAGAATCTGGAATATGTTGCTCAAGTCTGTTCTGATGATTCCCTGACTGACGTTGTGCTGTTTGATGAATTTTATGATTTTTTACAATCATTTTCTGGAAAAACTTCCTTCATGAGAGTTGTAAAACACATCCTGATCTATTCACCATAAAATTTTCACAAAATTTTGAGCATGTTAGCCTAGTATGATTTGCAACGTCATATGTATGTAAATCTGGTATCATGCTAGTTTCAGTCGACCTTAGTGTGTTCTTCGATTTTCATAAATTCGTGCGTTCGAGATATGAAAAAATGTTCTGCACGAAAGTTCGTCCTGAGATCGAGATCTTTCTATTGATACTAATTTCATCAAAATCGAAGATCATTTGAATTTTCAAAAGGAATTATCACAATTTGATCAGAATCTGTGTCCAGATCTGATTTTCATTCCTCTGGAGTTCAAAAGATGTTTCTCCGAATTTGATAAAGTTAGAGTCCTTTTTTGCAAAAAATCAAAACTACAAAGTTGCTCATTGGGGTATCATTATGTCAACTGAAAATTTTGAGGACCTAATTGCAATTTTTGGAGGGTCAATTTGCTTGAAAAGTCTTCACGGGTTAAAATTTCATTTGCAATTGAGTCCTTCGTGAAAATCGAATTTTATAAAAATTTGGAGGGCTTTTTAGCAAAAACTCAAAACATGAAAGTTGTTGCACACGGGGAATCCTAACTGTACAAAAAAGTTTCGTACTATTTTGATAAGGTTTGTTATTTTTCCCGCCATTATTTTGAAATTCATAACTGAACCGAATCCAGCCTGTCACTGAGATTAATTCGATATTTTCAAGAAAATTGGCTAGGATTTAGGAAAAATGGTCTTCTTGAATTTTGATCCTCATGTCATTAGCTTTCTAATGACACCTAAATCACTTCATTTGAACGTCATTAGGATAGTTAATCATACTTGAACAGATTCAATCCGAATTAGACATTAATTGAATAAGTGGTCTTTTTTATAAAGCCCACTTCTCATTGTTTGATTGACTTCGAAACAAGGCCCATGGGCTTGAATGCATGCTCATTTTACTATTATGCATGTGTTTGTTAGATGAATGTTAGGCCCGATGCATGTTCGGTGGGTAGCCCATTCATAATCATTAGAACCCGACTTTAGAGGTTAATTGATGTAAGTTACCGTTTTGTGAATGCAAATGGTAGCCCATTATCATTAACCATTAATCAAACAATGTTAGGTGATTAAGTGGGTGATGAATCGAAACGCATGAAAAACAAAGGCCGATCCCGAGGCCCGTGCTTAATTAGTGAATTGCTTGCACCATTGTTTTTTTTCATACGTCGTTTGCTATGAATGAATGTTATGGATGTAAACATCAACACCCGAGAGGCGGTCTAAGGAAGAATAAATCCGAAATTGAAAAAGCCAAGGTGATTGACCGATGTCCAATCCGGTCTCGATTTGTACTCATACGATGATGGTGCTAGACCGATGTCCGATCCGGTTTCAATTTGTACCTAATTCATTCATCCCCGATCATGTCTCGGGTTTTTCAATTCGTGTTGTAATAAACACCCGACGAGTAGCGGGTTCTTTTTACTCTTTACTTTCTCGCACTTAGAATTAGCTCGTCCTTTCAATACTTCGAGTGTTTACTTTAAGAAGTGTCTTTCAATAAAATTGATTATTTCTTTCTTTTTCCAGACTAAGATAGGATTAGTTTAGAATCTTAAATGAAAATACAAAAACAAGATGCATGATCACCTAGTAGACTAAGATTTTGGCATGAAAATGATAAAGAATAAATGCATGACAACCTAGATAACAACCATGTTAAGTTTAGCGGTACCGAAAGGGCATTAGTAGAAATATTAACGTAAGCTAGTCCCCGAACCTTTGATCTCTGGTTTTCGTAGAAATCGAAACGAAATTCCCGCGTTTCGGTTGGGTATTCTAGCCGACCCCCGACCTAGGCTAGTGGCGACTCCTAAAAAAAATAAAATCAATCCGCTGTCACGCGAGATATGGATTTAGGGAAAATCCACGTTCATGATTAATGGGTCATATGGCTGAACAAAAGATTTACACTTCAGTAAAAATCATTTTTTATAAGGTGCCATATGAACCATCTCATGAACACTTATCTCTAAACCCGCCTCATCCGAGTTCGGCCCTCGAGGGGTAGGTCGCGACAGGCTTGGCGACTCCGCTGGGGAAATTAGGTTACAAACCTAAGTGGATTAAAGCCGTAATAAACTTGTTGGTTGTTATCTCACTTGTCTACATTTTATAGCATCGACTGCATGTCAAAGTCGCGTGGAAAATGAGGTTAGTCCACTAACCATATGTTAAATGGTTTTGTAGGTGGGAGACATAAGGGGTGGAGTGAGTGCAAACCCTTTGTTTTGTAGGTGGCATTTGAATGAATGTCGAATGTATGAGATTATATTGAAGTGTTGTTTGCTTTAGATTTAAAACGCATGTTTACTTGCTTTAGCACGACACAAGGCACCCACATCCCGCGGTCTAAAACCCCGGATCGCTTTAGGTCACTTTTAGGAGGTATTAAGAGCGGAATCCGCATGTGAATGCATGCGGTAATCCATTCTTCAATATCGCTCATCTTGGTTAGTAAGACGTGCACCGACCGACGTTAGTAGCGGTGGGTAAACTCTTCTTATCTAACTAAGATGGGGACCTTAAACCTTTAGAATCCTACCCTTAGATGTCAAAACTCACATGTCCTCATGCGATGTGTCAATGTGTTTGCCATTTGCTCTTCGTGGTAAGGTTGATTGTATCATTCTACAATTTCAATTACGTCATTTCAATTCCACGTTATATTCTTTTCAATAATGCGTGGTGATTAATCTCGATGCCCCAAATTAGGATTAGTCAAAATGGATATGTCGGAGATTCGAATCGTCCCCGTACCAAGAGCTCTTGTGACTATGTGGGAACGTCTCGAGTCAAAGCACAAAGACTACGTGAAAAAGAGGGTCGGATATCTTCCCGCACTCTTATACATCGAGCCTCGTGTCGCCATGATCAAAGCATTGTCCCATTTTTGGAACTCAAAGGCATCCACTTTTGTGTTTGATCGAAATGAGTTAACCCCTACAATTGAGGAGTACGATATTGCCATTGGTAGAGTCGGGTCTTTTGGTCTAGTCAGTCCTCCGATAGATATAGATCCTATAACTCTTTTGAGCCAATTCTTAGGAATTGATATTCTCCAAATCATAGGCGTTCTTAGAGGAAATTCCAATGCACTTTCTTTCACATTCTTAGAGCGACATTTTTCTAGCTTGCCAAAAGAATCGGGTAATCAAATTCCTCGAGTTTTTCTCTTAGCATTCTTTGATTTTGTGGTTTTTCCATTTACCAAAAAGACCATGGATCCTTTGGTAGTTCACATTGTCAATCAAGTGTGTATGTTCAAAAGATTCTCCAATATGATTTTAGGTGAGACCTTCGTGTCACTTAATAGGTTCAAACAAAACAAAAATGGTATTTTTAGAGCCCCAATAGGTTTATTCCAAATTTGGTTGGTCTCTCACCTTAAAGATTTCGGTCTGAGCTTGAAAATCATAGATGTATCCAAAGATTGTCATCCTATCTCGCTCTTCCGAGAAAAGGAAGAAATCTTTCCTTATTGGTCGTTTTCAACTTGGTTTAATTTTTTCAAGAACCTTGTTCCAAATCAAATCCAATGGCATGTTCGTTGGCTTGGAAATCCCGGGGTGCGCCTTAATAACGGATCCGACAACCCAATCCCACTCTTGGGTCTTACAGGGTCTACGTCGTATTACCCTTTTAGGGTGATCCGTCAATATCGCACGCTTCAAAAGATTCCACCATTCCTCAAGCTGGGGTTATATCATTTTGATTATGGCAAAGATGTCAACCAAAAGAATCAAATGACGGATGTGAAAGAAATGATCAAGTCTATCATTGATATGTGGTACAAATGTTGCCCGGAGCCGATTCTCATTACCGATGAGTCGGAATTGGAAGGAGAAATGAAGATACATCACGTATTACTGGAGTACATACACCGTCGTCTCGAGCCCGAGCTTAAATTAGATCTCCCTAATGTCCCTGAGAAGCCAACTCAACAGCAAGCTATAGCCGTCAGAGCTCTTAAGGAAAAGAATGAAGCTTTAGCCGAGGTTGAACGTTTGACCCAAGAAAACAAACGAATTCGCCTTGCATCTAAAGAAGATCCATTAGGAGTTTGGCTATATTCCATGAGGAAATCTCCTTTCATGTAATTTTCATTTTATAGATTTGATGTATAGGGTTTCCTTTTTACTCATTTTAGTAATGATGTAATAGGATTCTCTTCTTGTCTTTTAGGGATTGTATTTCACAAATTTTGTTGTTAATAGTGAAATTTCCCTTTGTGTGTGCTTTCTTTTTTCGAGATTCCAATGGAATATAGATGGGGCATCTTGATTAATCATCGCGTGTTACCCCTTTAATTGTATAATTTCTTGTGAAGAAATTATGATAAGAGATTATTCACGTGATATTGGGATCATGAGAATATTTCTTATCTCTATTTCATCTAAAGAAAATATAAAATTGAAGGGTTTTATGTTTTCGTATTAATTCATTTTCCGTATACTAATTTGATTTCTATTTTTCACAGAGAAGGTACTAAAATACGGCTGAGACACGCTTTATTATACGCACCCGTCGCCAAACAACGATGGAGAACGAAGACACTCGTACCCGTGTTATTACCATTGAGAATCAGATGGCACAAATGATGACACTCTTAACTGATCTTGCAAATCAAGTAAAGAACTTCACGCCTGTGGCTCCTGCTGCTGCAGCTTCTACTCCTAATGCGCCCACTAATGCAATGGTGATAGATTCTATTGACAAAGGACCTGTTGAAGAAGTCCCCGTTAATGCCATTCCTACCGTCATTGATTTAGAAGCTCCACCTAAGGAGCCGCCTGTCGCTCATATGGATGAAGAAAGCGCGAGACGTCTTGCAAAATTGGAAGAACGCTTGTGCATGTTGCAAGGTTACCAACTGCAAGGCTTTGATAAGTTGTCGCCTTTTACAAAGGTGAAAGTCCCTGATTTTTACAAGGAGCCCGAATTTTCAAGGAAGTATGATGGGACTGGATGTCCTAAAACTCATTTGAAGTATTATTTGAGCAAGATGGCTCGTTATTCCGATAATACCCCGCTGTTGATCAACAATTTTCAAGATAGCTTGGCTGATTCCGCCTTAACTTGGTTCATCGAATTGGATTTGGAGAAAATTTGTACCTGGAAAGATCTTGCAGATGAATTCCTTTAGCAATATAAGTTTAATACCGAAATTGCTCCAACCCGTGAAGAACTGGTCCGGGTTGACAAAAGGAGGAATGAAACTTTTAGAGCATATGCCCAACGGTGGAGAACTATGGCATCTCAAGTCAAACCTCCATTGTCCGAGAAAGAGATCATGCAGTTGTTTCTTTGAGCTCTACCTCGAGAGTACTTCGATAAAATGTATAATAACACGTGCATCAACTTCCCCGCAATGGTCGAACTGGGAGAACGTATTGAAGGAATCATGCGAGAGGGTCGATTGTCCGAGACAACGACTCGCAGATTCACCTTAAAGAAGGATAAGGAGCCAATGGTGGAGGTTGCCTATATCCAAAATCCTAATGCTCAAAAGTCATTAAATTCACCAGTTCAAAGGTCCGTTGTGGAAACATGGGGTTCTTCCCGGAATTTTGATCGAAAAGGGAAAGCTCCGCAAAGGCAATTCACTCCTTTACCAAGACCTATGTCTCAGTTGCTGCCGATGTTGATTGAACAAAGACTCGTAGCAAAAGAAATCCCGAGAGACAACCCACCAAAGTTTGCTGGGTTTGATTTGGCAAAATCTTGTGTATATCACATGGGTGAGAAGGGCCATGATGTGAACAATTGTTACACTCTCAAAGTCAAGATTCAGAACCTGTTGGATAAGAAGATCTTGTCGTTTAAAGATGCCACGCCAAATGTTCAGCAAAATCCGCTCCCTAATCATACCGAAGCCGTTAACGTGATATTTGGAGACGAGAGTGAGAAACCTCTTTTGTTCGATGTGGCGAAATTGGAAGAGCTATTGACTATAGCTAGAGATCAACCGAAAGAAGGAAGTGTATCCCAGGAGGAGAAAATTTATTGTTTAGCCAAGATGGTTGCTTTAGGTATAATTCAGCCTCTTCAAGGAAGAAAGCCCGAAGGGTCCACCGAGACTGCTGTAATTGATTTGTCGTCCGAAAAATTCTCATTCAAGTTCGCAAGTGAAGCCTCAGGCTCTAAGCCAAAAGATGATGGATACGAGCCAGATGTTGATGAACCTTGGAATGACACATATTCCGATAGTGATTCGGAATGTAAGAATGCCTGTCGAGATCGTGAATTTATGAAGAATGCTATCGAAAAAGGTGAAATTGTTGATACCCTCGGACAACCGAGTGGTAAATATGACTTCATAGTCAAGTACACGCCACCTCCAAGTTTCTTCGTTGACCCAAGGGATATCGTTCCCGATGGATGGGGAGGCATGGATGATGAAAGCATGGATCACACATCTGAAATCTTTGAACCTATACCCGTTAATGAAGACGAATTTGTAACGGCCATTCGTGAGCATGGTGAAGTGGTTGATACTCTAGGTCAACCAAGTAGGAAGTATGACTTTATCGTCAAATGTTTGCCTCCGCCAAGCTTCTTTATTGATTTGAAAGACATTGTTCCGACTGGATGGAGCAATGACGAAGATAATAAAGAAGTTCTTTTCGATGCTGATTCGAAATTCGAATACCATACCTCCCACTGGGATCGGGAGTTCGTTAGGAAAGCAATTGAAAAAGGGGAAATTGTTGATACTCTCGGGCAGCCGAGTGGTAAATATGACTTCATGGTAAAATACTCTCCTCCTCCAAGCGCTTTTATTGACCCTAAGACTATCATCCCGAGCGGATGGGGGTCCGAATTTGAAGATGATGGCATGGTAGCCATGATTGATCCTGTTGTGATTGAATTGAATGCAACTTGTGAAATCCAAGCGCACGTTGTGGAACCTGTGGTTATAGATCTAATGGCTGATGGCTTCGGAAATATAGAGATCTCTAATGAAGATATTGGGCCTGTTGTAATCGAGTTACCACCGAAGAAAGATGAGAATTTGAAAGCAAGAATACCTCTTGTTTATGATTCCAAGGCAGTTCCGTGGAATTATGAGTCTCATGAGATAGACGCTGTCACTCGGTCAGGTCGATGTTTTCCATCTCGTGAAGGCGTCGAGAAAAAGGCTGTAACCGAAGAAGAGGCGGAACAACTCCTCAAAACTCTCAAAACGAGTGAATCAGAAGTGATCGAGCAGTTAAGAAAAATGCCGGCTCAAATCTCGCTACTTGAACTATTCAAGTTTTCCGAGAAACATAGAAATGCTCTTTTAAAGGTTCTTAATGAAGTACATGTACCCGAGACAATTGGAGAGGTACAGTTGGAAGAGTTTGTAGGTGCTATCCTTCTTAAGGATCAAATCTCTTTTTCCGAAAAGGACTTGCCACCGGAAGGGCGAGCACATTCTAAAGCATTATACATCTCTGTTCAACACTTTGATACAAGGATATCAAGAGTACTTATTGATAATGGTTCAGCTCTCAATATCTGTCCGTTATCAACTTTGCGTCGTCTAGGTGTGGGTATGGATAATGTTCGTCCTTCTAAAACTCCAGTCAGGGCCTTTGATGGCATGAAAAAGGAAACTCTTGGAGAAATTGACTTGCAACTGATGATTGGTTCAGTTATGTTCATCCAGAAATTTCAAGTGCTCGATATCCCAAGTAACTTCAGTTTGCTGTTGGGACGACCTTGGATTCACGCTGCGGGGGTTATACCCTCAAGTCTACATCAGATGATTCGCTTTGTCGCGTGTGGCAAGATTATAACTATACATTGCGAGAAGGATACCGAAACCTTCAACAATACTACGATCCCCTATGTGGAGCCAGAAGTAAAGGGAGAATCAAGCTACCACTCATTTGAGTTAGTGTCAGTATCTCATGTGCCCACAGGCACTGTTATGAGAAAGCCTCACTATTCAAAGGCGGCTCTTATGTCTAGCAAAATGTTGATCGAGTATGGATTTACTATCGGCAAAGGATTGGGAAAGCTGTCCCAAGGCATTCTCACACCCATTGAGGTGACTAAGAGAAAGAAACGAAAAGGCTTAGGTTATCAAGGCGATCAACAAGATCAAGGTAATCAGAAAAGCCCGAGCATTAAAGAAAAGAGTTATCGACGTTTACTCCCCCCTCCGTTGAAAGATTTCTTCTCTGGACCGCCAAAGTTCCTCCAAGATGAAGAAATAGATGTCCATGGCATCGTCGACTTATTTGAAGAGAGTTCTGTGGGTGCCATTTCCGAGAGCTTCGAAGAAGATCCACCTACCGATCCCACTGTATAAGGGATGTTTTCCGTGTTCTACTTTGTTTTCAGTTGTTTTCAATTGTAATCCGTTTAATTCTCCCCTGCGAGGGAATTCCATTTGTTCATTTGTTTCGTTCATTTCAAGTGCTGTAATAATTCGGATCACGAGCTTTCGATCCAGAACATTATATAGCATTTATTTTCAATTCAATAAAAGCATATGCATGTTTTGTTAATAGACGTGCGAAAGTGTACCAAACTAGCCCTATGATGATGCTTTGAGGCCTGGACTTTTGCACGATCTATAGTTTCAAAATAATTTTTTTTGGGAACAAGGATATCCAATGATATGAGGGCGAGTTTCCCTTGAAATTTTCGAAAATTTAAAATTCGAAAATTTGTTTTCATCACATCTTCATGCATTGCACTTCTTATTTTCATATACTGACCATTCTCTCGTTACATCTCAGGCATGACACTTTGCATAACCATAATAGTCATATGCATGGCTTGGATTCATGTCCAAAAAATTTATACGAATCTGATTATTCTGATCCCGAAAATGAAGAAGATTCCCAGGTTATTAAAAGGGAATGGATCCGACATGAAGAATCCACACCTCCCACAGAAGAGCAAACTATTGTTATAAATTTGGGCGATTCTGAAAATCCCAAAGAAATAAAAATTGGAGCAAGTCTTTCTCAAGCAGATGCTAATCGACTGATAGAACTATTGAAGGAGTATCAGGATGTTTTTGCTTGGTCTTATGCCGACATGCCGGGCCTGGACCCCAATATTGTAGAACATACGTTGCCTCTTGATCCTGCCATTCCGCCTAAGAAACAGAAGCTAAGGAGGACGAAGCCAGAATTATCCAAGAAGATTGAGGAAGAAGTCATGAAACTATTAAAAGTTGATTTCATTGAAGTTACTCAGTACGCTGACTGGATTGCTAATGTTGTCCCAGTCATGAAGAAGGATGGGCGAGTTCGGGTATGTGTCGATTACCGCGACTTGAATAAAGCAAGTCCCAAAGATGATTTCCCATCACCACATATCGACGTCCTGGTCGACAGCACCGCGGGATTCGAGTTATTTTCCTTCATGGATGGTTTTTCTGGCTATAACCAAATCCGAATGAAGAAAGAAGATAAGACTAAAACATCTTTCATCACCCCATGGGGAACATTCTGTTACAAGGTTATGCCCTTCGGCTTGAAGAATGCAGGGGCAACTTACCAAAGAGTCATGATGACACTATTCCATGACATGATGCATAAAGAGATTGAAGTTTACGTCGACGACATGATCCCTAAATCACGACAAGGTGAAGACCACATTGAAGTCTTGAGAAAACTGTTTGATCGACTTAGAAAGTTCAAGTTAAGGCTTAACCCCGCTAAGTGCATTTTTGGGGCAAAGTCTGGAAAGCTCCTTGGATTTATGGTTAGTGACAAGGGCATTGAGATTGATCCCTCGAAGGTGAAGGCCATTTGTGATTTGAAACCTCCTTCTACTGTTAAGGAAGTTCGAAGCTTGTTGGGAAGATTGAATTATGTTGCAAGATTCATTTCCCAGTTATCAGAAACAGCTAAACCCTTCTTCAAGTTGTTGAAAAAGAATGCCAAAGTTGAATGGAACGAAGATTGTCAGAAATCCTTTCAACAAATAAAGCAATATCTTTCACAGGCACCAGTTTTGATACCGCCTACTCCGGGTATACCTTTGATTTTGTACCTCACCATTCACGATGAGTCTTTGGGAGCTATGTTAGCGCAGAAGAGATCAGAGGATGGAATAGAACGTGCTATTTACTACCTCAGCAAAAAATTCACTGCTGGTGAAGCTCAATACCCAGAAGTTGAAAAAACATGCGTAGCCTTAATTTGGGTATTACATAGACTACGACAATATACACTTCACCATCGCATTCTGCTAGTGAATGAAAATAATCCTATCAAGTATCTCTTAGAAAAGCCTGTACTGGTTGGAAGGCTTGCCAAATGGCAAATATTGCTCTCTGAGTTTGATATCCAGAGCATGTCTCAAAAGTCCGTCAAAGGTCGAGCCATAGCTGATATGTTGGCTGAAAATCCCTTAAAGTCGAATGATTGGGATGAAATTGATGAAAGAATCCATTTGGTGTCACAAGACAAGTGGGTCATGTATTTTGATGGAGCCGTTAACCTCTCTGGTTCAGGTATTGGAGCAGTCCTGATATCCCCAACGGGTCAACATTATCCAGTAGCTGCAAAGTTGGTATTTTCTTGTACCAATAACATTTCAGAATATGAAGCTTGCATCCTTGGTCTTCAATTAGCCATCGATATGAAGATTAAGAGATTACAAGTTTATGGCGATTCTGCACTTATCATTCTCCAAACAGGAGGTGAATGGCAAACTCGTGATTCAAAATTGATTCCTTATCATGAGTATCTTAAAGATTTGGTGGAAGAATTCGAAGAGATCTCATTTGATTCTTTGCCAAGATCTCAAAATCAATTTGCTGATGCTTTGGCAACATTATCCTCAATGTTACAAGTAACTGATGGATTGAACATTGATCCTTTGCAAATCGACATTTTAAAAGAGCCTGCATATTGCATGGTTATAGAAGAAGAACTCGATGGTCAACCATGGTACTATGACATCATGAATTACCTTCGAGAAGGAAAATTCCCCCAAGGAAGTCAAGCTACGGATCGAAAATACTTGGCTAAGTTAGTTTCCAAATTCTTTCTTAGTGGAGGTGCTTTGTACAAGAGATCTTTCGATTCGGTCTTGTTGAAGTGCATAGACACCAAAGAGGCCAATTTATTAATGAAGGAGATACATGAAGGAGAATGTGGTCCTCATATGAATGGCCATCTTCTAGCAAGAAAGATCATGAGGCTAGGTTATTACTGGTTAACCATGGAAGCCGACTGTATTCAACATGTTAGATGTTGTTATCAATGTCAGGTTTATGGAGACAAAATCAATGCTCCTCCAAATGAATTACATCAAATGTCCGAGGCATGGCCTTTTTCAATGTGGGGGATTGACATTATCGGACCAATTAATCCTAAGGCATCAAACGGACACCGTTTCATTTTAGTGGCTATCGATTACTTCACCAAATGGATCGAAGCCAATTCTTATGCTCATGTCACTGTGAGAAGTGTGGCAAAATTTATTCGTTGAGACATTATTGCTCGATATGGGGTTCCAGAAGCAATTATCATAGATAATGGGTCAAACCTGAATAACAAAGTAGTGGATGAGCTACTTAATAAGTTTCACATCCGTCACTTGAATTCTTCTCCTTACCGCCCACAAATGAATGGAGCTGTAGAGGCGGCAAACAAGAATATAAAGAAGATTCTGTCCAAGACGGCAGAGAATTACCGAGATTGGCATGATCGGTTGCCGTACGCGTTAATGGCTTATCGAACTTCCATTCGCACTTCGACTGGGGCAACACCATTCTCATTAGTGTATGGAATGGAAGCAGTTTTACCTGTGGAAGTGGAAATCCCTTCATTAAGGGTACTTTCGCAAATAAAGCTCTCTGAAGCAGAATGGATTCAACAAAGATTTGAACAGCTTAGCATGATTGATGAGAAAAGGGTAAAAGCCCTATGCCATGGACAAGGCTACCAAAAGCGAGTGGCTAAGTCATTCAACCGTAAGGTTCAACCCAGGCATTTTGAGATCAATGACTTGGTTTTGAAGAAAGTCTTACCCATTATTCCAGATCGTGGAAAGTTTACCCCAAATTATGAAGGACAGTATGTCATCAAGAAAGTGTTGCCTGGTGGAGCATTAATTCTTGTAGAAATGGATGGCCGAGAGTTGCCAAAACCTGTGAACGCTGATGCTGTCAAGAAATATTTTCCTTGAATAAAAAATTTCGAGTTGCTTTGGACTGAATCCAAGTCTCTTTAGAACATTTGCATCATGCATTTCATGCATACATGGCATTTTTGCATATTTGTTCATTTTATAGATATTCAACTGTTCCCCAGGGAAGCTATTCCAAACCTCAAGGAGTTAAGCCCAAGGAAGTTGCTACATCAAATCAATCTTCTCCCTAGGATTTAGAAAGTAGATCCTATGTGTGAAAACCTTTTCTGTCCAAAAATTTTTTCAAGTTTGAAATAAAAATCCCCAGAGAAATCAAAAAAAAATCAATCAAATGTCTTGATTTATCAAAATTCCTCACAGACGGGAGATTTAACCAGATGATCCTTTGAAAAAACAAAAAGAGGATTTCTCAAAAATGCCGAATGGAAATGCCTAGGATGATAAAAGACAAACTTTTGATCAAATACGTCCCTATACTCACTTCGAGAGAATTGAGCGAAAAAAAAAAAACCATGTCATAGGACATAAGGTTCGCTCACATTGAATACATGAATTGAAATGATAAAACGCATTTCATTTCTCTATCCTAAACACTCATGTTATCCTTTGCTAGCCACTTTGAGCCAAATAAGGAGAATTCTCAAAATAGCCCTGTCAAGAACCACCCCACATTGGGGAAAAATAAGAAGTTGTGGTTGATCATTTTTGGAGCAAAAAGATTAAGAAAGATTTTATTGCTTTTACTTGCATCAACCTTCTTGTGGTAATTTCAGGTGAATCTTTATGGAAGCTCGAAATATCTCAAAGTGAAGAAGAGCATTCTGTTCCTTTACCCCAAACACAGTTATCATTTGCTTAGCCAAATTGAGCCTTAGGCATCTTCATTTCAAAACCCAAAGTGTTGATTTTCTCCCCACATTGGGGCAATGCATATGATTTACCAAGGAAATTTAGAGAAATTGGTGAATATGTATAAAATGTCTCGAGAGTCCAAAGAGCTCAAAAGATAAATATTAGGGGGCATGAAAAAGCAGTGTGCCTGGTAAAAGTAAGGCCGATGCCCATAAAAAATGTATCAATGTCAAAAGCAAATGCAAAAGCAAGAAAAAGCAATATGCTTATGATAAAAGCAAAGGATGCTTAGAAAGAGCAGAGCCCTTATGTTGCAAGAAAAATGGACTCTCGAGACAATTTGGTTTTCAAGAATCAAATGATGTCAGACTTGAACGATTTGGTAATGATGCCAAGATAATCATCATTATTTTTTCAAACCCCTTCTATCAAATTTCAAGCCTTTTGAACCTAACCCGAACCGACGTTACAACCCTCTCCGAAGTCTTTTCCGATTGGGATGGTTTGAGTTAATGTAAAGATTTTACAAGGAAACTACCGCTAGAAGGAGTGGAAGTAATCCTATCTTATCTTATCTTCAAGGTTCTTGACTTGTAAACCCGCTGAAGATGTTGATCATATATCTCTGTTCTTGGCCTCAAAGCAAATACCCTTTGTGTAAGCCCATGACCAAGCCTACATTACGGTCCTTTGGAAAGACCTTTCTGATCAATCAATTTGTATTCAATGTGAACGTTTCCGAAAACCTTTGACATAGGTTCGTGAGGCATCACCAGTGAGAATTGAATAACTTTCCCACATCGATGAATGGGAGTCAAAGCCTTTATGAGAGCCAGTGTGAAAGACCTTTTTGATTAGGTTATTTCCAATTTGGCATTTTTATTTAACCTCTTTAAGTGGTTATTCAAAGATTATTTTGTTAAAATTTCCTCTTAAGGATTTTGATAATCTGTGCCTTTCATTAAAAGTTGAAAAATTCCGTTTGATTTGTTATTAAACAATCTCGGAACTTTTTTTCAAAATATTTTTCCCCAGTGGACCGGTTTTTGGTCAGCCTAAACCATACCCTCGGTTTTTTGTCATCCTAAACCAACCCCTTATTTTCGTTTTTTGGTCATCCTAAACCAACCCCTTTTTTCGGTTTTTGGTCAGCCTAAACCATACCCTCGGTTTTTGGTCAGCCTAAACCATATCCTCGGTTTTTGGTCAGCCTAAACCATACCCTCGGTTTTTGGTCATCCTAAACCAACCCCTTATTTTCGATTTTTGGTCAGCCTAAACCATACCCTCGATTTTTGGTCAGCCTAAACCATACCTCGATTTTTGGTCATCCTAAACCATACCCTAGGTTATAGGTCATCCTTAAACCTTATCTTAGGTTCCTGGTTATCCTTAAACCTTATCTTAGGTTCTAGGCCATCCTTAAATCTTGTCCTTAGGTTCTAGGTCATCCTTAAACCTTGTCCTTAGGTTCCTGGTCATCCTTAAACCTTACCTTAGGTTCCTGGTTATCCTTAAACCTTACCTTAGGTTCCTGGTTATCCTTAAACCTTGTCCTTTGGTTCCTGGTTATCCTTAAACCTTGTCCTTAGGTTCCTGGTTATCCTTAAACCTTGTCCTTTGGTTCTTGGTTATCCTTCAACCTTATCCTTAGGTTCCTGGTTATCCTTAAACTTTGTCCTTTGGTTCCTGGTTTTCCTTAAACCTTGTCTTTAGGTTCCTGATTATCCTTAAACCTTGTCATTTGGTTTTTGGTTTTCCTTAAACCATAGATTTCCCATAAAACCATCTTTGTCTTTTCTTCCTTCATTCCATTCCATGAGAGAGAGAAGAACACGCGAATGATCTAACAATCCAATGGTAAGAACTTCAGGTGAGACTCTGATCAAATGTCTTTGTTTTTATTTTCTTTCATTTCCCAAGTGGAATCGACTAAAATTTGCAGGTGCCAATTGGTCTTTGAGCGAAACCTCTTCGAACTTCCACTCAAAGAGGGGCAGCTGTTGACACCTAATTTTAGCCGATGCGTCATTAAAAATAAAAAAAATTCAAGATTATGGTTTCCGATAGTGACGGAGCCTGTTTCTCGAGCAAAAAGTGTCGTTTTATAATTCTGTCTGTTGGTCTAGCTTTTATAAGCGATTTTCTATTCATTTTATTCAAAAACCCGAAAAGTCAAATGGTTGACTTTGGCGTTGACTTTTTGGTCAACCCTTTGACCAAAAGTCAACCCCAGGTCAAATTGGGGCTTTTCGCATAAAAAGATTCCTTTCAAGTCCAATTTCACTTTAGAAGTGGAAATTTCAGAAAAATTCAAAGATTTGATCATAAAATCAAGCTTCTAGTGAAAAGTCAACTAGGGTTTGACTTTTGGTCAGACCTTTGACCAAAAAAATTGAAATATACAAAAATCCAAAAATCATCTTATTTTACATTCAATTTACCTTTGGTATTTGAAATTTTACAAAAATCGATTTAGAATCATTTTTTTCCCAAATTGCGGAATTTGATTCAAATCGGCCAAAAATGAAATTACTTCATTTCTAGTCATTTTTTAGATTAGTTTTCTTTACGACATTTGATCTAGAGGTCATTTTATATCCAATTTTTGAATCAATTTTGCAATTCCAAGTCAAACACAAAAACCCCAAATTTTAGCCTTAATTAGTGATTTTGATCGATTCTTCATGATATGCGCAATTGAGGCACGAATGAGCCTAATTTCTTATATGAAATCCAAATTCAAAATCAATTTTGGAAGAATCACATGAATTTGGGTCAATTTGATCAATCTAGTGATCCAATGATAGAAAAGTCTATGAGTAATTGGTCTAATTAGTGCAATTCAACTTGACCCACTCTAGACTAATATTCAATTTGATGAATTGAGACTCAATTTGGTTAATTAGACTTCAATTAAACTTGTTAGTCTAGCTCAGTCATACAATTACCCAAATTCAGAGCTAATTGACTCAAATCGGTTAATTCAAATTGAACTAATTCGATCAGACTAGTCATTTTCCGGTCGAAAATTTTGATGATCGATAATCCGGTCGGATCAACCAAGGTCAGTCACATCCCCTTTAGTGCAAAAATGACAAAAATGCCCTTAATAAAAAATGACAAAAATGCCTTTAATTGAGAATGACAAAAATGCCCTTCTTCAAGGATTAAGCAAATTAATTAAGGGATTAGCAAATCAATCATGGCCATTCATTTAGAATTGATCATGTCCATCCATGATGCCATGTCACCAATCCTTAGCTATTAAGGAATATTCTTAATCATTAATGACTCATTTTAGACCATTTGATCAATCTAAGGGCTAAAATTCAAGTTGGGGAGAGGTATATAGTGTTTTTCCCTCCAAAAATCAAGGGGGGGTTCATTTTCAGATCTAGTTTCTCTCTCTCTCTCTCTCTCTCTCTCTCTCTCTCTCTCTCTCTCTCTCTTTCCCTCTCACGATCACCTCTCTCTCTCTCGAGCTCCCTCTCGGCCGCCGGCCTTCCGGCTCCTTGCCGGCCATTTTCCGGTGAGCCGCCGCCCCACCGACGCCCCCCACGGTGGTCCAAGGCTCGTCGCAACACCAGCCACCTTCGCTGGTGGCCGGAGCACTTCCCTCCGGCAGCCTTTCTTTCTCGGCAACATCACCGGCAATACCGCCGGTGATGTGATCAGCTGGTTTATCTGGCTGAACCGGCCCTCCGGCGACTTCCTCCGGCGATCCAGAGCAACCGACTATCATCCTCGGCGTTCTCACGTCGCTGTGGTGGCCAGCCTTTCGTCAAACGGCCATCGGATCGCATCTTAATCTTGATTTTCGCTGATTAGTCTATTTCGTGAGAAAACGAGTTAATTCTCACATTATTTTGTACAATCCATTGTCGTAGGTTGGCCGAGCTTTCCGAGGCTTCTCCGTGCCATTCCAGATCAGAATACGGAGGTCGGATCGCTCGCTTGAGCGTTGGAGCATTGTGAGACAAGGTAAGAACACTTGAGCATATTCTGTAAATTCGTAACCAGTAAAACCTGCATGCTTGAGATGCTGATTTGAGCCTGTTAACGTCGAAATCTGGTGAAGTGATAAACTAGAGAGTCGTAAAGCTCGTCTTAAGCTTCGATTTGATATATCATATGCCTCAATCGGACCTGATTTGCTATGTCAAAATACTTTTAGAAGTTAGGATCAGAATCTGGAATATGTTGCTCAAGTCTGTTCTGATGATTCCCTGACTGACGTTGTGCTGTTTGATGAATTTTATGATTTTTTACAATCATTTTCTGGAAAAACTTCCTTCATGAGAGTTGTAAAACACATCCTGATATATTCACCATAAACTTTTCACAAAATTTTGAGCATGTTAGCCTAGTACGATTTGCAATGTCATATGCATGTAAATCTAGTATCATGCTAGTTTCAGTCGACCTTCGTGTGTTCTTCGATTTTCATAAATTCGTGCGTTCGAGATATGAAAAAATTTTCTTCACGAAAGTTCTTCCTGAGATCGAGATCTTTCTATTGATACTAATTTCATCAAAATCGAAGATCATTTATATTTTCAAAAGGAATTATCACAATTTGATCAGAATCTGTGTCCAGATCTGATTTTCATTCCTTTGGAGTTCAAAAGATGTTTCTCCGAATTTGATAAAGTTAGAGTCCTTTTTTGCAAAAAATCAAAACTACAAAGTTGCTCATTGGGGTCTCATTATGTCAACTGGAAATTTTGCGGACCTAATTGCAATTTTTGGAGGGTCAATTTGCTTGAAAAGTCTTCACGGGTTAAAATTTCATTTGCAATTGAGTCCTTCGTGAAAATCGAATTTTATAAATATTTGGAGGGCTTTTTAGCAAAAACTCAAAACCTGAAAGTTGTTGCACACGGGGAATCCTAACTGTATAAAACTTTTCGCACTATTTTGATAAGGTTTGTTATTTTTCCCGCCATTATTTTGAAATTCATAACTGAACCGAATCCAGCCTGTCACTGATTAATTCGATATTTTCAAGGAAATTGGCTAGGATTTAGGAAAAATGGTCTTCTTGACTTTTGATCCTCATGTCATAAGCTTTCTAATGACACCTGAATCACTTCATTTGGACATCATTAGGATAGTTAATCATACTTGAACAGATTCAATCCGAATTAGACATTAATTGAATAAGTGGTCTTTTTTATAAAGCCCACTTCTCATTGTTTGATTGACTTCGAAACAAGGCCCATGGGCTTGAATGCATGCTCATTTTACTATTATGCATGTGTTTGTTAGATGAATGTTAGGCCCGATGCATGTTCGGTGGGTAGCCCATTCATAATCATTAGAACCCGACTTTAGGGGTTAATTGATGTGAGTTACCGTTTTGTGAATGCAAATGGTAGCCCATTATCATTAACCATTAATCAAACAATGTTAGGTGATTAAGTGGGTGATGAATCGAAACGCATGAAAAATAAAGGCCGATCCCGAGGCCCGTGCTTAATTAGTGAATTGCTTGCACCATTGTTTTTTTTTTTCATACGTCGTTTGCTATGAATGAATGTTATGGATGTAAACATCAACACCCGAGAGGCGGTCTAAGGAAGAATAAATCCGAAATTGAAAAAGCCAAGGTGATTGACCGATGTCCAATCCTGTCACGCCCCGCACCTTACGAGCGCGCGATCATCCCGACCACGGTCGATAAATTAAATGCGACGTCCCAGGACTCGTCGCCAACCCAAAAGAAATGCGCCAGCGGAAGCATGTAAAATAACCCCGGCAATAAAAACAAGACTAAGGAATAGACAACGAAATATAATAAACACCAAACATTTTAAATCCTCCAATATTACAAAAAAGGCAACCCGGCTTCCAAAATTAACCACAGTTTTCAAAAGAGGACGGTGGTTGACAGTTCTATCTTCTCTATAAAAGGGTACTCAAAAATATACAGGGCAATTGATCTGTCCTTCAATCCCTGTAGCGCTCCGGCGGTCTCTCCGAATCCATCACGGTCGTGGATCTGAAAGTGGTTATATAATAACCGTGAGACAGAGTCTTAATGAGCAACAACCTAAACCTAACCTAGGCTAATGCGTACCCAGACCAGTCTAACATGCAAACTACCAGTCGAAACAGTCAATTGCACATGAAAGGCTTACCTCGCCTCGAACCACGTGCCAACCCTGCATATTAGTCTAAACATGATAATGCAAGTACAAATCACCGCCACATCACAATCACCAGCACACACACTTCCACTCGAAATCAGTCAATCCAAACAAGCACCCAGCTCATCCAACCAATCATCCACACGCACCATCAGTCAGTTCGACCAACATACACACGCTCAACCAGCCAATCAGTCACACGCTCAACCAGCCATTTTAATCACACTCAAATCACATGCGTGTCCAAACATCTTTCTCACAACTCACGCCACTGCGCCTCAAATTCAATCTCACAGGCTCACAAGCCTCACATTTCAATCAATTCTCATGGCCGCCGTCAACACGTCCCAAGCCATATCATTCAATTCATTTCCAGTGGCCGCCGTCAACACGTCCTAAGCCACGATATTCGAACAATTTCCAACGACCGACGTAACCACGTCCCGATCCAATCACACCTTTAACGGGCCACCGTCAACACGTCTCAAGCCCGCATCCAATTGGCACATCGGCCATTCAAGCCTTCACACGGACCGCCGTCAACACGTCCCAAGTCCGTAGCCCTCCGATCAATCCGGGTCTCTCACAGGCAGGCACACGCCACTCAATTTAATTAAATTCACGCCAAGTCACATCAAATCACTCACACCCAACACTCAGTCCAAAATCACAGTCGCCACCTCATCCACCAACCCGACATTCAAGTCGGTCATGCATAATTTCCCAAATTAAACATACTAATTAATCCAATTTAAAATGCATAAATAAATCACCAAAACACTAAATTAATGCTCGCCCTAGCCGTTCTAGCCCGAAACTAGTCAATGAAATACCCAAAAGACTAAGTAGGGTCTAGGAAGTCGCTTACCAAAATTTAGCCCGGTAAAAGTCGACTCTGGCTCAAGATTGCCCGGGCGCGGGCCACACGGGCGCGCTGACCGGCCAAAGTGGGCACAATGGCCGATCGGCGTGCCTAGTGCGCGGGCGTGGCGAACGCGCGGCGTGCCCGGGGCGCTCGGGCGCGCGGACGGGCTACGCGCCTGGGCAACGGGGCAAGGGCACGGGCAACGGGCACAGCACGGGCATGGCGACGGGCACGGGCACGGGCGCCGGGCGCGCGGCTTGTGCGCACGGGCCACGGGCCGGCCACGGCCTGGGCAAGCCCGGGCACGGCTGGGCAAGGGCTTGGCCGGCCGGGCTGGCTGGCCGGCCGGTTGGGGCTGGCCAACGGCGACTCCACGGCAACGGCAGCAGCGGGTCGGCGGCTGAGCGGGCTTGGGCGAGCTGGCCGGCTGGGGCTGGCTGGCCGGCAAGCTGCGGCAGGCGGCGGCGGCAGCGACGGAAGGACGACGAACGGCGGCGAGCTGGGAATGGGGTGGCCGGTCGGGGTGAGGGTGACGAAGCGAGGGAGAGAGGGGAAGAGAGAGGTCGGGACTGAGGGGTGGCGGCTGGTGGACGGACCGGCGATGACGCGGCAAGGCGGTGACGCGGGACCGGCCGGGGCAAGCCGACGAGCGGCGGCGACGGGGTGGCTCGGCCCAGGTGCAGCAGAACCGGGGAGGGGGAAAAGGCCGAGAGGGGGAGAGGGAGCAGTCGGGGGTAGGGCCGGTGGTGACGGGGCGGAGGCGGCGGGGCTGCTGGCGACGGCGGCGCGGCGGAGAGGCGACGCGGCGGCACAGCGAGCTCGGGACGAGCAGGGCAGTCGGCCAAGAAGAAAAGAAAACCACAAGGAAAGAGAGAGAGAGGAGGAAGAAGGAGGAGGAGAGAGAGAAGAGAGGAGAGAGAGAGAAAAGAGAGGGAGACCTGTCAGGGGGGGACATGCATGCAGGGGGGAAGGGACGTGAGGGCAGAGGGGAAAACGTGCACGGCAGTCCCGGGGAGAGAGAGAGAGAGAGAGAGAGAGAGAGAGAGAGAAAAGGGAAAAGAAAGAGAGAGAGGGGGGGACACGCGCGGGAAGTGGTCCGGCAGAGAGAGAGAGGGGAGAGAAAAGAGAGAGGAAAAAGAGAAATTTCAAATTTTGAGCGCGAACCAAAGGACACGGTCCGAACTAACAATCGATCTATCGGTCCCGATTTAATTCCAGAAAAAGGCCTAATAATCCATAATAAAATCCCAAGAATAATTTAGGGCATACGATCAAAATAAAATACCCCAAACCACACTATGAGGGAGGTCTACCAGTCCAAATTCGCACCCGGTCCAAAAATTTACTTTTCTACTATTCCTGACAATCTCGATGCTGGCTACAATAATATCGACACCGTCTAATTTATTTCGTCCCGAAACTCCCGAAAATCGACTGCCAAGTTCAGGGTCTAAATTAACGGCCAAATTCGATCGAGTGCGATTCTAGCAAAATTTCTAATTTTAAAAATAAGAACCCGAGAGTGATCAGTTCCCGGGCGAAATTTCATTATAAGCGCACTGACGAATTACTCGTTTTATAATTCCCAAAAATGGGCCAAAATCCGGACTGTTACAATTCTTCCCCCCTTACAAAAATTTCGTCCTCGAAATTTACAATCAAACCCAACTATTCAAACAAATGGGGATATTGATGTCGCATCAACTCTTCGCTTTCCCACGTCGCGCCTTCGGTCCCATGGTGCTCCCAAATTACTTTGACCATTGGAATTTTCTTGTTCTGCAATACTCTTTCTATTCTGTCTTCGATCCGCACTGGCCTTTCCACGTACGACACCCTGTCGTCCACGTCTATTTGCTCGAAATTTAACACGTGGGTCGGGTCCGGTTCGTACTTCCTCAGCATAGACACGTGGAACACATTATGAACATGAGATAAATTAGGCGGCGGCGCGAGACGATAAGCCAAGATGCCTACTCTCTCTAAGACCTCGAATGGACCCACGTACCTCGGGCTCAATTTTCCTTTCTTACCGAACCGCGACAATCCTCTCATCGGTGACACCTTGAGGAATACGTGGTCCCCTACTTGGAATTCCAGCGGTCTACGTCTCCGGTCCGCATAACTCTTCTGACGGCTCTGAGCGGTTCTCAACCTTTCTCGGATAATCTTTACCGTTTCCACCGACTGCTGAACCAACTCTGGACCCGTTATACTTCTTTCTCCTACCTCATCCCAACACAACGGTGTTCTGCAAGCCCTGCCGTGTAATGCTTCAAATGGCGCCATTCTGATACTCTGCTGAAAACTGTTATTGTAGGCAAATTCCACCAAATGCAACTGTTCTTCCCACTTGCCTTGAAAATCTAGCACACATGCCCTCAGCATATCCTCAAAGGTCTGAATAGTCCTTTCAGACTGGCCATCCGTCTGTGGATGATAGGCCGTACTGAATTGTAACTTAGTTCCCATGGCAGATTGCAGACTCTTCCAGAAATTTGCGGTAAACCTGGGATCACGGTCCGAAGTGATCGATACTGGCACTACATGAAGACGAACTATTTGACGCACATATAATTCTGCCAGCCTTTCTAGCTCGAAGTCCTTTCGCACTGCCAGGAAGTGCGCTAACTTGGTCAGTCTGTCCACTATCACCCAAATAGAGTCGTGTCCCCTCTGGCTTCTTGGCAGTCCCGTTACAAAATCCATTGTGATGTGTTCCCATTTCCATTCTGGGATTTCTAACGGCTGTAACATTCCACCCGGCTTACAATGCTGTGCCTTTACTTGTTGACACGTCAAACACTTAGCTACATGCTTGGCCACGTCCACTTTCATTCCATTCCACCAATAGTGCTGACGAAGGTTCTGATCATCCTAGTGCTGCCCGGGTGAATACTATAATTGCTCCTATGAGCTTCCGACAAAATCTCTTCCTTAAGTCCCAAATCATCGGGCACGCACAAACGTCCTCGAAACTTAAGAATTCCATCCTCGGATACCTGAAAGTCCGGCTTCCTCTTATTGTCATCCATACTCACTATTTTCTGAATCTCAAGGTTCGTAGACTGCAACGCCTTAATCTTGGCTTGCACTTCCGGCTCAATCCTTAATGTCGCCATCAGACTGGAGAGATGCCCTACCTCGAACTTAAATTCCGAGTCCCGCGCTCCTTCCAATAGAATCCACTCTCTAACCAACAGTTGCGCGATGCTCGATTTCCTGCTCAAGGCATCCGTTACCCGGTTGGCCTTTCCGGGGTGATACAATATGTCGCAGTCATAATCCTTTAGCAATTCCATCCAACGCCTCTGTCTCATATTCAATTCTTTCTGTGAAAATAAATACTTGAGGCTCTGATGGTCCGTGTAGATCTAGAATCTTTCTCCACATAAATAATGCCTCCAAATTTTAAGCGCGAAAATAATTGCTGCAGTTCCAAGTCGTGGGTCGGGTAGTTCATTTCATGAGGCCTTAACTGCCGCGATGCATAAGCAACCACTCTTCCATATTGCATTAGCACGCATCCCAATCCTCTAAGTGAGGCATCACTATAAATCTCGTACCCGCCCGATCCTGAAGGAATCGTCAACACTGGCGCGGTCGTCAACCTCTGTTTCAGCTCTTGAAAACTTTCTTCGCACCCACTCAAATTTAGTCTCCTTCTTAAGCAACCTCGTCAGTGGAGTGGCTATCGTTGAAAATCGTTCCACAAATCTCCGGTAATAACCCGCCAACCCTAGAAAACTGCGAACCTCAGTAACTGTCGTCGGTCTCGGCCAGTCCATTACTGCTTCAATCTTTGCCGGATCCACGGAGATTCCTTCTTCGGAAATTATGTGCCCAAGAAACGCTACTCGGTTCAGCCAAAACTCGCACTTGCTAAACTTAGCATACAGTGCGTGCCCCCTTAACACCTGTAGAACCTTTTCCAAATGCACCTCGTGTTCCTCGGGACTCTTCGAGTACACTAAAATATCATCGATGAAGACAATGACAAACTGGTCTAAGAATTCCTTGAATACCCGGTTCATTAAGTCCATAAAAGCAGCAGGGGCATTAGTTAGTCCAAACGGCATCACTGTGAACTCATAGTGCCCGTATCTAGTCCTGAATGCTGTCTTTGGAATATCCTCATTTTGGATCCTTAACTGGTGATACCCTGTCCTCAAGTCAATTTTAGAAATTACCGATGCTCCTTGTAACTGGTCGAATAGGCCGTCAATCCTTGGGAGGGGATACTTATTCTTGACCGTCACTTGGTTCAGTTGGCGGTAGTCGATACATAACTTTAGCGACCCATCCTTCTTTCTGACGAATAATACCGGCGCTCCCCATGGAGACGCACTCGGTCGGATAAAACTTTTGTCCAGTAGTTCCTGCATCTGGACCTTTAATTCCTTCGGTTCTGACAATGACATCCTATAAGACGGCTTCGAGATTGGCTCAGTTCCAGGGGCCAACTCGATAACGAACTCTACTTCTCTTTCAGGTGGCAGTCCCGGCAATTCCTGAGGAAAGACATCGGGGAAATTGCACACCATGGCTATATCCTCTAGTGTCGGCTCCCCAACCGTTGAATCAATTACATTTGCCAGAAATCCTTGGCACCCCTCATCTAACAGCTTCGATACCTCGAGCGACGAAATCCAAGGGATCGAGGTTCCTCCTCGGTTTCCCACAAACTCAAATCTAGGATGTCCAGCCGGATTAAACTGGATCACCCTGCTACTACAGTCCATAACAGCTTTCTGTTTGACTAACCAGTCCATACCGATAATCACATCGAAGTCATGCATACATAATACCGCCAAATCTATCCTTTCTTCCCTATCGCCAATCACTATCTTACAATCGGGACATCCTAACGAAATTAGCACCTTATCATTCAGCGGAGTAGTAACACACAGCATAACATCAAGCAATTTTGGCTCAATCCCAGAAAATTCAACGAACTGCTCAGAGATAAACGAATGCGACGCTCCCGGATCAAATAAGGCATATGCAGCATGATCACAGAGAGAAACCGTACCTGTGACCACGCCCGGCGCGTCCTGCGCCTCCCTCCTTGCCATTGCATACACCCGCCCTTGGGCTGGCGGCCTATTCTGATTTGCCGGCTGGATAGCTCTGAACTGATTTCCATTCCGGGACGGCGGCGGCAGTAGAGCGGGCTGTCCAGCTTGTCTGTTGTTGGGGCAGTCCTTCATCTGATGGCCCCTCCCGCCACACATAAAACATGCCCCGTTCCTACTCGGGCAAGGTCCAATTCCGTGTCTCCCTCCACATAGCCTACACGGGGCGTTCTGATAACGATTTGGCTTCTCAATAGCCCCTCGAACTGGCGGGATGAAGCGACTGTTCCCCATCATGGGTCTCTTTCCCAAATTGACGGTTGTCCCTAGCTGGGGCATACCGCGATCCAGAAACGGCAGCTCGATCCATCTAATCTCGCTCGATTGCTTGAGCCCTCTCATATATCTCATTGTAGTTCCTCAAATTCAAAGAAATCATCTGACTACGAAGGTCCGGCTTCAGTCCATCTCGGAACCTCCTAGCCTTGTCCGTTGGATCCTCCACCATCCTGGGAGCAAATTTGGACAATCTCGCAAACTCGGCCTCATACTGATCCACCGATGACTGACCCTGTCGGAGCCTCATGAATTCTGCTAATTTCTGTTCTCTGGCACTTTCCGAGAAATACTTGCCATTGAAGATCTCAGTAAAGACAGTCCAATTCGGAGCAGTACCAGTGGGGAACACTTGACCCCTGGTGGCCCTCCACCAATCACTTGCATTATTATGAAGCTGGTAAACCGCTAGCGTTACTTTCTCTTCCTCGGTACACCCTAGCACCTCAAAGGCCTTTTCTAGTTCCTCTACCCACCTTGGTGCAGCCTCAGGATCATCTTTCCCATCAAATTTCTGGGGTTTCAGCCTCAGGAACTGTTCCACTAGCTTGGATCTCGGCCTAATCATGTTTACTCGCATCATACCCGGATTTTCACCACTCACATGATTCCCCTGATCCCCATTATTTCCGATGATTTCACTTGCGGCTGCAGCAGGGACTGTGGCACTCCTTTCTCCGGACTGTCTACCTGATAAAAATCCCGCTTCCTCAAGTACTCTCCACATTTCATCCAATCTAGGATCCCCCACGACTCCAGCTTGCGGGGCGACACGACCTCGACCTCGACCTCTACCTCGACCTCGACCTCGACCTCGACCACTCATCTTACCGATTCTTACAAACGCCCACCTGCTAAGTTCCACACAGGAATTAGAAACCTAGGCCAACTATACCAGTCTAAGCCCTAGGCAATGAATCACAACACAATTCATTCAGCAAGCAGCCAATCACAACTAGCACCCAATCACAACCAACAAGTTCGTGCACTTACCTCAAGTCCCGACGCACCTGCACCTCATATATATTGCACAACAACCACTTAGCAATCACAATCACACTGTCTGGGGTACGCATAGCACACGAGTCTCCTTAACTGTCTGCCCCAAGGTCATCGCTCCTTATCACTCCGGGCTTCGACCATCTTGGTTCGAGCTGACCTTGCTCTGATACCAATTCAACAGGGGATGTCACGCCCCGCACCCTACGAGCGCGCGATCATCCCGACCACGGTCGATAAATTAAATGCGACGTCCCAGGACACGTCGCCAACCCAAAAGAAATGCGCCAGCGGAAGCATGTAAAATAACCCCGGCAATAAAAACAAGACTAAGGAATAGACAACGAAATATAATAAACACCAAACATTTTAAATCCTCCAATTTACAAAAAAGGCAACCCGGCTTCCAAAATTAACCACAGTTTTCAAAAGAGGATGGTGGTTGACAGTTCTATCTTCTCTACAAAAGGGTACTCAAAAATATACAGGGCAATTGATCTGTCCTTCAATCCCTGTAGCACTCCGGCGGTCTCTCCGAATCCATCACGGTCGTGGATCTGAAAGTGGTTATATAATAACCGTGAGACAGAGTCTCAATAAGCAACAACCTAAACCTAACCTAGGCTAATGCGTACCCAGACCAGTCTAACATGCAAACTACCAGTCGAAACAGTCAATTGCACATGAAAGGCTTACCTCGCCTCGAACCACATGCCAACCCTGCATATTAGTCTAAACATGATAATGCAAGTACAAATCACCGCCACGTCACAATCACCAGCACACACACTTCCACTCGAAATCAGTCAATCCAAACAAGCACCCAACCCATCCAACCGATCATCCACACGCACCATCAGTCAGTTCGACCAACATACACACGCTCAACCAGCCATTTCAATCACACTCAAATCACATGCGTGTCCGAACATCTTTCTCACAACTCGCGCCACTGCGCCTCAAATTCAATCTCACAGGCTCACAAGCCTCACATTTCAATCAATTCTCATGGCCGCCGTCAACACGTCCCAAGCCATATCATTCAATTCATTTCCAGTGGCCGCCGTCAACACGTCCCAAGCCACGATATTCGAACAATTTCCAACGACCGACGTAACCACGTCCCGATCCAATCACACCTTTAACGGGCCACCGTCAACACGTCTCAAGCCCACATCCAATTGGCACATCGGCCATTCAAGCCTTCACACGGACCGCCGTCAACACGTCCCAAGTCCGTAGTCCTCCGATCGATCCGGGCTTAATCTCTCACATGCAGGCACACGCCACTCAATTTAATTAAATTCACGCCAAGTCACATCAAATCACTCACACCCAACACTCAGTCCAAAATCACAGTCGCCACCTCATCCACCAACCTGACATTCAAGTCGGTCATGCATAATTTCCCAAGGGCATACGGGCCACGGGCCACGGGCCGTCCACGGCCTAGGCAAGCCCGGGTATGGCTGGGCAAGGGCTTGGCCGGCCGGGCTGGCTGGCCGGCCGGTTGGGGCTGGCCAACGGCGACGGCGACGGCGACTCCACGGCAACGGTAGCAGCGGGTCGGCGGCTGGGCAGGCTTGGGCGAGCTGGCAGGCTGGGGCTGGCTGGCCGGCGAGCTGCGGCAGGCGGCGGCGGCAGTGACGGAAGGACGACGAACGGCGGCGAGCTGGGAATGGGGTGGCCGGTCGGGGTGAGGGTGACGGAGCGAGGGAGAGAGGGGAAGAGAGAGGTCGGGACTGAGGGGCGGCGGCTGGCGGACGGACCGGCGATGACGCGGCAAGGCGGTGACGCGGGACCTGCCGGGGCAAGCCGACGAGCGGCGGCGACGGGGCGGCTCGGCCCAGGTGCAGCAGAACCGGGGAGGGGGAAAAGGCCGAGAGGGGGAGAGGGAGCAGTCGGGGGTGGGGGCCGGTGGTGACGGGGCGGAGGCGGCGGGGCTGCTGGCGACGGCGGCGCGGCGGCGAGGCGACGCGGCGGCACGGCGAGCTCGGGACGAGCAGGGCAGTCGGCCAAGAAGAAAAGAAAACCAGAAGGAAAGAGAGAGAGGAGGAAGAAGGAGGAGGAGAGAGAGAGAAAAGAGAGGGAGACCTGTCAGGGGGGGACATGCATGCAGGGGGGAAGGGACGTGAGGGCAGAGGGGAAAACGTGCACGGCAGTCCCGGGGAGAAAGAGAGAGAGAGAGAGAGAGAGAGAGAGAAAAGGGAAAAGGAAGAGAGAGGGGGGGACACGCGCGGGAAGTGGTCCGGCAGAGAGAGAGAGAGGAGAGAGAAAAGAGAGAGGAAAAAGAGAAATTTCAAATTTTGAGCGCGAACCAAAGGACACGGTCCGAACTAACAATCGATCTATCGGTCCCGATTTAATTCTAGAAAAAGGCCTAATAATCCATAATAAAATCCCAAGAATAATTTAGGGCATACGGTCAAAATAAAATACCCCAAACCACACTATGAGGGAGGTCTACCAGTCCAAATTCGCACCCGGTCCAAAAATTCACTTTTCTACTATTCCTGACAATCTCGATGCTGGCTGCAATAATATCGACACCGTCCAATTTATTTCGTCCCGAAACTCCCGGAAATCGACTGCCAAGTTCAGGGTCTAAATTAACGGCCAAATTCGATCGAGTGCGATTCTAGCAAAATTTCTAATTTTAAAAATAAGAACCCGAGAGTGATCAGTTCCCGGGTGAAATTTCATTATAAGCGCACTGACGAATTACTCGTTTTATAATTCCCAAAAATGGGCCAAAATCCGGACTGTTACAAATCCGGTCTCGATTTGTACTCATACGATGATGGTGCTAGACCGATGTCCGACCAGGTTTCAATTTGTACCTAATTCATTCATCCCCGATCATGTCTTGGGCTTTTCAATTCGTGTTGTAATAAACACCCGACGAGTAGCGGGTTCTTTTTACTCTTTACTTTCTCACACTTAGAATTAGCTCGTCCTTTCAATTCTTCGAGTGTTTACTTTAAGAAGTGTCTTTCAATAAAATTGATTGTTTCTTTCTTTTTCCAGACTAAGATAGGATTAGTTTAGAATCTTAAATGAAAATACAAAAACAAGATGCATGATCACCTAGTAGACTAAGATTTTGGCATGAAAATGATAAAGAACAAATGCATGACAACCTAGATAACAACCATGTTAAGTTTAGCGGTACCGAAAGGGCGTTAATAGAAATATTAACGTAAGCTAGTCCCCGAACCTTTGATCTCTGATTTTCGTAGAAACCGAAACGAAATTCCCGCGTTTCGGTTGGGAATTCTAGCCGACCCCCGACCTAGGCTAGTGGCGACTCCTAAAAAAAATAAAATCAATCCGCTGTCACGCGAGATATGGATTTAGGGAAAATCCACGTTCATGATTAATGGGTCATATGGCTGAACAAAAGATTTACACTTCAGTAAAAATCATTTTTTATAAGGTGCCATATAAACCATCTCATGAACACTTATCTCTAAACCCGCCTCATCCAAGTTCGGCCCTCGAGGGGTAGGTCGCGACAATGACCTGACGTTCAACCTCAAAAATGATTCTCATTCAAGGCAAGCTTTCCTACTTCTATAAACACGGTTGTCGTGTGTCTTATCCAGGTCATCGCGTTACCCATCGGAAACTCAGCTACCTCATACTCCGTATGCACTGGTACTCCAAAACATGCTAATGGTGGTGGTGGAGGGTTCATGGGTCCTGTCGGGATTCTGAAATTGTTGGTTGAAACAACCGTGAGAACACTTCTCAGTAAGTTCACCCCTAAACCCAACTTAAGCTATCACGTACCTCCAGACAATCATGCAGACACACGTGCATTCGTACACATCAAGCCATCACATCACAGGCGCATCAAATAATATTGCCATGCTCAATCATGCGCACAACAGCATTCAAACTCAATCATGTCAGATGTAAACACGCGCATGTACCACTCTCAACCCACTGTTCCTTCCATCCTCATTCCTCTTTCATATTCCTTGCCAATGACCCGCGTTGAAGTACACGCTTTAGGCACACTACGATCATTCACCACATTCGGCCTGCGTACCTGTTCACACCTCAGGCCCCAATCGCAATATGAGCATCACACGCCCCAGGTCCGATCCCAATTCAGCCCGCACCAAATGCGACAGGCCTACATGATTGGAACCCGAGCTTATGATGCCTCAGTCCAATCCTGGTCTTACCTGAGCTGATCGTGCCTCGGACCGATTCTCATACTTGCTTTTTCAAGCCTTAGCTTATGCCAAATGCAACAGACTTACGTGATTGCTGCTCGAGTTTACAATACCCAGCCCGATCCCATTCTCGTACTATCACACCTTCGCATACTTTCCTACAAACACTTGTCACACCACAACTTCCTTCTCACTCATGCCCACGCTCCACATGCAGTTATCACACGCAACTGGCCCTTCACATGTGGCCCGCACATGCATTATTTTACACATAGCTCGTGCACATTCAGCATAGTACACATCAATACCAATAATTAATTTAATCTAACACACGTGTGCACCCAACAAGCATATATAGTCACCCAATTGCACAACAACATACTCAATTTAATCACCACAATTTATTTATAATTTAAATATACATCCAACACGTAAATTCTCATTTTTTCCCACTAAATGGCGTTGGATTAATTCCAATCCTTCACAAAACTTTCTCGCCATAAAATACCGATTCTAAAAACCCAACTTGTGTCCCGAACAAATCATCATAGTCCCGTGAACAGTAATTCGCAGCTTGTAATTCATCTCAATTTGTCCTCCAAAAATTCCAAAAATAATTCTCAAGGCCCACCAAACATTTCCAATCATAAACCCCAATATATCACACCCGCATATTGTCAATTTCACCCCAAATCAAACTATCCGTTGATACCCAATATCCTAAATCGGGATTAGAGTATGACTTACTGAGTTCTAGACTTAATCGGTTAGAACGGGAAGCGATGGCACTTAAACGGACATGGTGGGGACTCACAGCGGCGTCCGACTTGAGCGGCGGTGGTTCGGCCCCCCTTGGTGGGGCTCACGGCCACTAGAGAAAGGGAGGGAAAGAGAGAGAAACGGTGGCTGGTGCTGGTGATTTGGGGCTGGTACGAAGGCTAGGTGGCGACTTGGTGGTGGTCTGGCATGTGGCGGCGAGCGGTGGAGCCGGCGATGGTTGATTCGGCGTGGAGGAAGGAGGCCAAGGGAGCTCACGTTGGAAGGGGGGAAATTCATAGCAAATTGGGGAAGGAAGAGAAGAATGGAGGAGAGAGAGAACATCTAGACTTAAATAGTGAAATTTGACCAAAGGTGGAAATGTCCAAATTACCCTTTTCTCACCTTTTTAATCCGACGGTCTCGATTCGATCTTATCTTGATCCGACGGCCGAGATCGATTCTTGTACAAAAATATCCAAGGGCATATTTGTAATTTCCCAAAAATCTAAGGGTAAAATTGTCCAATCAAAATTTTGGGGCAAAATTATCAAAATACCCTTTACCCTTAAAGCTTGTCCTTTAATAAATCCTATGATTATTTTGGTCACTTTCTCCGTTTCTTATCAAAATCGAATTTTTTCGAAAGATTTATGCGTACTAAAAATTGACACGTGTCACGTGCAATGTTGTCCTAACATTCCGGCATGACTTCGTAATTTTCCGGTGTCCAATTTGGGAAAAAATTCCATAATCTCAAGCTAACTAGGAAATTCACAGAATCGATTCATGACTAATACTGAATCGAGTCACGTGCAAGTCCGTTCGGAGCGTGACGACCTCGGTTGTCATTAAAATTGCGAAAATCAATAATTTGATTAGAGGGGTACGATCTGTCGGTATAATTTCGGAATCATTTGTCAAGTCGTTTCGTGGTCCAATTGAATCACCCGCGATCCACTACTAGGATAGTGGCGAACTGACCCCTAACTATCTTTGGATCAGCTAACAGTGGCTCAAAATATCACTTCTGTGATTTAATGGTCGAAATCCATTCACGATCGAATTTCCTTTACTCGCACGAATTTAATTCCCCTATTAACCTTTCCCTAATGGTTAGCATTCTCATGAATGATCAATTCAGGGCAAGAATTTACTGCGAGCACATATCATAAAACTCAATTATTCAATAAATTCCAATTGGTTGAATTTCGAAATGTCACACTTAGTCTATTGATTGTTATCCTGCATGTATTATTCTAATCACACATCATCCCATTTGACAAATAAGTTAACGGATCATGCTTTTTCCACCTCTCATTTGACTTAGACACTCCATTTTCTTGTATTTCGATCATACTATCCCTTGCGGGGTTCAACACTTTGGATATAACTGTACAAAAGTGATCCATTTTTTTTATTATTTAGTCAATTCTCTTTATTTTGTTTCTTTTTTTTAATTGCGGGTCCCACTTTTTGTCACGCCCCGCACCCTACGAGCGTGCGATCATCCCTCGATGGTCAAACATTGAATGCAACGTCCTAGACATATCGCCGACCCAACCTAAACATCAGAGATTAGGCACGTGCGGAAACAAATAGAATCAACCCGGACAATTAATAATGACAATGAGTAACAATAGCACAAAACAATAACTGTAATTCTTACACTTGGCAGATACATACGATGTCCACAAAAGACAATCCCTAAGCTAGGCTACAACAACATAACCACATTCCTCAAAAGGGACAAAAGTTTGCAAACTTAACTCCTCTAAAAAGGGGGACTCAAAATACCGAGTATTTGACCCATCCTCAATCTCCGAGATACCCTTGCAGTGTCTCCAGTCACTCATGGTCGCGGATCTGAAATGGTTATATAATAACCGTGAGAACAAGTCTCAATAAGCAACACCCTAAACCCCACGTAGGCCAATGCGTACCTAGACGAGTAATACATGCAATCTAACTCCCGCTTTAACGAATTCACCTCAAAAAGCTTACCTTGCCATTAAACGCATGTCGACTCTGCATGTCAGTCACACATTGCATTATAATAATAATAATAATCTCACATATCACGATCATTCACACGCTAGCCACAATAGCACTGATCAATTCAACTAGTTCGATCACCCAATCAATCAATCCATTCAATCAATTCAATCACACTCAGGTCGCATGCGTGGTTGAATAACTTTCCACGACCTCTTAGATCCTTTCACACGGCCCGCACCACTGCGCCTTAAGCCCAATCTCACAGCCCGCGCCACTGCACCTCAGGCTCATACCTCAGATCAAGCCGGGCTCGGTCTCACGTAATCACGCCTCGGGACACTTTTCCTTGCCAATGACCTGCGTAACTTATGCCTCAAGCTAATCATGCCTCATTTGCCACACCCGCGTAACCACGCCTCAGGTTGGCAGCTCTTCGATCGATCCGAGCTTTTTTATATGCACATGCACCCCAGCACAATTTGCCAAACTCACAAGTCGTACCAATCAAAGCCCAGGATATGTTCACCACGTCACAATTCACCAAATCAACGAGTCGTACAAATCCAATTTACATCTCAGCCTATCACACTTGCCCACAAATCCATTATTCACGCCTATCACATACAAACATCAAGCCCACCCACGAATGCTACAACAAGCCAATTATTGGCCCACCTACATTAGCCAGTAATATGCACCCAAAACTATCCCAATTCCAAATCACAGGCTCACAATTCCGACATTCAAGCTGGTCACAATCACACGTCAATTTCTCGCACACACGCCACGACAATATTATCAATTAGCCCACCATAATTAGTCATTAATTAAGCCCCACAATTCTCACAATTTAATCTATCAATTATGCACATACGAAAATTGCTCACAATCCACGTTGAGCCCCTAAACTGGTAGTAATTATCCCTTAGACAAGTCTAATAATGCCCAATGTA
Source organism: Syzygium syzygioides (assembly GCA_031216285.1). NCBI lineage: Eukaryota > Viridiplantae > Streptophyta > Magnoliopsida > Myrtales > Myrtaceae > Syzygium > Syzygium syzygioides. Next base: position 36,004,638 of record CM062244.1, on the reverse strand, counting down.
CTAGGTAAGATTTAGGGAGTTACTTACTAGGTTTTGGTCCGGTAAAAAATCAGCTCGGGCCTAAAATGGTCCAAGTGAACAGTGCTGACTAAGCGCCGGCGAGGGCGCGACAGGCATGGGGCTTGGCCACAGGTGCAGCCCTCGACCACGGCTCAGCCACGGGCACAATGCCCGGCCACGGGCACACGCACGGGCATGGGCATGGGCGCGGGTGCAGGCGCGGGCGCAGGCGCGGGCGCAGGCGCGGGCATGGGCACGGCGGGGCAGGCTGGCCGGCTGGGGTGGCTGCGATAGCGGCGGTGGTGGCGACGGCGGCGATATGTCACGGCGGCGAGCAGCGGCGATGCGGCGCGGCGGCGAGCTGCTTTCCTTGGCGACTGGCTCGGTGGGAGAGAGAGAGAGAGAGAGAGAGGGAAGGTCGGACAATAGGGATGGTGGCTGAGGAGAGAGAGGTTGGGCTGAGGGGTGGCGATGACGACGGTGGCGACCACAAGTTGGCCGAGCCAGCGGGCGATGAGCTGGCGGGTTAGGCTGGCATGGCGACTCGGCGACCGGGCGCGATGAGTTGGAGCCGTGGGCTGGGGCTCGCTCGTGGCGGCGACAATGACGCAGTGACGAAGGCGGCAACGGGGCGGAGGCGGCGGCCGGACGGTGTGCGGTGGCTGGGCCGACGAGCAGGCTGTTGGCGTAGGGACGGAGAGAGAGAATAGAGGAAGGGAAGGGGAGTGGAGGCCGGAAGAGGGGAAGCAGCGGTGGACGAGTAGAGCGACGCGGCGGTCGGGCTGGTAGCGATGACACATGGTAGTAGAGAGCGGACGGCTGGGTTGGTCTCGGCGAGGACAAGCCAGCGGTGGCAGCAAGGAGTCGAAGGAGCAAAAGCCACGAAGTAGCAAACCAGCGAAGGAGAAGAAGGAAAAGAGAAAGAGAGAAAAAAAAGAGAAAAAGGAAAAGAAAGAGAAGAAAAAGAAGAGAGAGAGAGTGTGGGTGGGGGAGTCAGACTCATGGGGGGCAAGTTGGCAGAAAATTGGGGAGAGAGAGAGAGAGAGAGAGAGAGAGAGAGAGAGAGAGAGAGAGAAGGACAGTGGGTCTGCATGGCAGAGAGAGGGAGAATGTGCGCATGGGTGCACGCGGCAGAGGGATGTGACCGGAGAGAGAGAGAAAGAGAGAGAAAGAAAAAAATAAACTTTATTCAAATAATTATTGTGATTCAACGACTCATATTTAAAATCGAAAACGATTTGGTGATCCAAATTAATCCTAAAATATAATAAGGGACAAAGGTCAAATTAATTAAATCAAACTACAACGAGGGAGGTCTACTAGTCCAAATTCATACCTGATCGAACATTCACTTTTCCATTATTCCTGACAATCTCGATGTTGGCCATGATAATCTCGACACCGTCTGATTTATTTCGTCCCGGAACTTGAGAAATTCGATACCGAAGTTTGGGCTTTAAATAACGATCAAATTCGATCGAGTGTGATTCTAGCGAAATCTCTAATTTAAAAATAATAACCGAGAGTGATCAGTTCCCGGGCAAGATTTTACTATAAGCACACTGACGAATTACACGTTTATTAAATCCCAAAATTGAGTCAAAATCCGGGATGTCACACTTTCCTTCTTTTTTCTTTTTTTCCATGCCTTTGATGTCACAGTTCTCCACTCTTAGAAATCATCTTTCTATTTTCTCTTTTGCAGGCCATTCTCTTCTTTGTAAATCTCCCACTCCTCCTCCTCCTTCGTCCTCCTTAAACCCATCGTCTCTATTTTGTATCTATGATCCCAACCCCGTTGTCCTCCCCACTTTCACTGACATGGGCATTAGACTCACTGATGATTTCCCGAGCGAGCCATTTTTCTCTGCCACATGTAGGCGGCTGAAAAGTAGACCATGTTATTGTTGATTCCGATACAGCAGACCGCAATTGTTCTTAAAGCAAAATACACGCACCATGGGAGGTACAATCAAGTCCACCTCATGATTGTAGCCTAATTTCATACTCAAGAGGCGTCCTTTAGCCTCCACTCTAGATTTAAACTCAACACCTACGCCTCTAATCTTGATCAAGCGAAAGAATTTGGCCTCCATTGTCGTCAAAGAAAATAGTTCACTCATTTCCCATTGAGGTCAAACAACCATATTCTCTCTCTATCTCCAACTCAAACTTGAGGCGGTACAGGCTGAATCTGAGGTGTGGGGCCTTGGACTTGTGTTGGCTACCTCGGATTTAGTACGTACAACGGCAACCTCAGGTATGAAGCTGCGGCGGATGCGACCTAAAATCTAGGGTTGTACTGACCTAGTGGCCTAAGACATGGGGTCTATGGACACATTTTTTGAGGGGTGTGATGGACAATGCGGCATAGTGGGAATGGATTTATGCGGGTTTGTGGAATTTCCGTAAAAAAGTCATATTTCCAAAGTTAAAACTCAGCACATAAATTGGTCCAATGTGCGGCGAAGCTAAACATGAATTAACCATACTAAAAAATTGGGTCGAGATAATTAAGGACGATTATGCCACCAAAAACCAAACTCAACTCAACCCATTTTTAAGTTCGGATCTTATGCGAGTGGGGTCTCAAATCGAATCACAAAAAATTGTGCACCTTCATGTCCTGCACGGGTTGGGTATAAGTGGGAACCCAACCGAACACACCCGTTAACACCATTAGACTAATTAAGGCAATGTGATACATGGACCAGCATACTAGATTTTGGATTTTACAAGTATCTAACTAGAAGAATAAGATTCTTGTGTAACATGTTGAAGATTATTTATTCAATCCCCAAAGAGTGGCTGGATTGTTAAGCTCTTGATTTAGATATGACAAATAGCGCAATTAAATCATAACGTCACCTACTTAAAGTAACTTCGGGAGCTACACGTGTCATCCAATTGATGGAACCTCACCTGCTATACATGGACATGCGATTGGGATGCATTTGTAGTGATTTATTTGACTAAAGGGTTTACATATAACATGCTATATGTTCCTACTAGGTAGATATTAAAAGCATGGCTACTTATTCGCATTTCAAGAAATGTATATGTCTGCCCTTGCAAAAGTAAGCATTTGGTCCTTTTTCTTGCACCGAATAAATGAATTATTTGCATTTTATAATAAGATGTCTTGGCTAAGTGAATGAAATAATCAGGCTAACTAGATAGTTCAATACGGTTAATGTAATCATATTGTATTTAATGATGCTCCAAAAGAAGCAAAATCCATTCATGGAAGTAAAATACTAAAAATCTGGATTTTAATGCTTAAGTGTAATGAGCATTAAATTTTTGGATTGAATTTACATAAGAGATAATGATCAATTCATGTCCTAAAACCTGCTTACATTTGAACTGATACAGCATTTGAACTGATACATCCATAAGTTTGTTAGTCTCTTGATTGTTATCCTGCTTATAATATTTCCAATCAAACATCATCCTATTTGACATATGAGTTAATTATCCACCAAAATGCTATTGGAGCTAGCTTACATTCCTTAAATTCGATCGGAATTCATTATTTTCCCTTTTTGCTATAAAAGCAGTATTCTCTACTAGTCATAGATAATTTTATAGTGCGTAATTGGATTAAAAGTTTTAGTGCATCATTACTGCATCGCAACTTTATCGCTCAATATCGTGACAATATTGAGCAAATGTCCATTTATTTATTCTAGCTTTGTGACAATGGATAATAATAAGCTAAAGCATTACGTATTCAAGTTACATTTACATTAATTTTCTCTCTTTCTTTTTCGATTAATAGATTGTGGATACGTATGACTTTCAAACACATCTGAATTGAATTTGATTGACTTCATTATCAATAGAAAAAAAGGCCCAAAAGTGCATTTATTTGTTTTCCAAATTTCACTTACCCCAACTCATTTCCACTTTCCTTTGTAATAATCAATACGCCTAAGGTTCATGTACTCATTGATTTTATGGGTTTTTTTTTCATTAATGGAAAAACTATATTCTAATAGTGTTAGATTCTTTTTAGCTTTTACAGATATATGGAAGGCTAATTAGCTCTTTTGGTTACCAACTTAGGTTCTTAAAATACACGAGACTTGCAATGATGTTTATGTATCGGCCCAAGATAATAAATGGGCCAAATTGTTTGGCTTTATTTCACCGTGTTGTTTCAAATAACCACCACCTGTCACCTCTTTGGATACCACCTTCTCTCTTTCAATTGGTGAAGCACACATCTTTTGGCTTGTACTAAGCGTTATTAGCTCTCAAGGTGACCTTTGAAATGGCAAACCCTAAGATGAAAACTCTTCCTCCCTCTCCGAAAGAGAAAATACAGGACGGATCTTCTCAACCTGTGCCATCATCTCCTTCAACAGGTGCTGGTTCATCGAAAATGAGTGAGGTAAGTCTTGATCAACCTTCGTGCTAGGTTATTGGCCATGGATTTCGTGATTCAACAACAAAGAAATGGATTTTCACTAGCATCTTTTTACAATAAAAAAAATCAAAAGTGATGAATGGTGAAAGATGAGAATTCTGATACTCTCTAGGGTTCTTGTTTGGTTTACATTAAGGTTAAGATTTGAGTTGGTACAGAGGATCCATCGTTTAGATCTGTGCGTTGATTCAACAAAGTTTATATAGATTGGAACATCTATCATGTTAAAATCTATTTTTCTTGTCTAAGGCGTACAGATCTAATTGTTTATACACTTAGTGAAACTAACGAATAATTGTTGGTTGAATTTTACAATGTCTGAAATATTCTCAAATCTTATGTTGATAAATAACGAATTATACCACCCGCCTGGGTAGCGCTGCTGGTGTGCTCACTTTTCCTCTCGTAAAAGGTTGAGTGTTCGAATCCCGGACGCCGCAGGGTGACTTAACCACTGACACGTGTGTGGTGGCTAGCACGTGTCGCCCCCAGGGTTTACTCCTCGGCTATTGGCCGTGCGGGGGTTCCCTGGGTTATCAAAAATAAAAAAAATAAAAAAAATAATGAATTACAATATAGTTATATGGATATATATGTTTATATCTTTTTGTTTTGTCCAGATCTATTCTATGATTATGGATATTATATATGTTTGTGTACAAAAATATGTTTTTTAAGGATGACAAAATTAAAATTGCCAATAGGTTTTTCTAATATACATTGAAAGAATAGATGATACTGTTCTAGGGTTGAAGGTTTCGATGTACTACTTTTTTCATAGATCGATGCATGAACCATTATTCGTTGGACAATAAAACTAATGGCAATTGTTTGAAATGGCAAAACCGCTATTAGCTTTTGTAAGTACTCAGACCGTTAATGCTGTTATGGTAAACAATATCAATATCTATTGAACTCATTTCCTTTAACTTGTTTTTTACTATGTAGAGTTCATTGTTATATTGTATGTTGATACGCAATAAATGTCATAGTGGAGAGCAAATAACCGGTGGCACGTGTGTGGTGGCTAACACGTGTCGCCCCCAAGGTTTACTCCCCGATTGTCGGCTGTGCAGGGGTTCCCTAGGTTACCAAAAAAGAAAAACTTGCACGTTCTTTAAGATCAATGATAAGAAAGTTGACCATCATTTGACGATAGAGAATAATGAGTAGCTAAAGTATAACTATTCCGAGAATGAACAACTCATGTAAATCAATCAAAAGAAGAAGGCGGTGGCCCTCTACATATAAAGTGAAATGAGTTCCCACCATTATTTTCGATATTACATAAGCTACCAATTCATTAGCTAGGGTTTGATATTTTGAAACCGTGGCTCTCTTCAAATACTTTCCCCTTTTTTGCGTCCCTTATTCCGGAGAAGTTGTTTCTCTTCATTTTATACTATTGTTGTTATTTCATGAATGAGTTCTCTCTCTGAACTATTTTGCTTAATATTATGTCAAGATGTTATATATACTTTCTTTTGCTAATAAGTCAATGTTCTTCCTCACAAACCCTAGAGGTTTCATGGAATCATTTTGGACGAAATCTAGCTCTCCACATCATATGATTTGTTATTCTTTTTCTTTCAGACTATTGCACTATGTTTTTCTACTCATCTAGTCCTTTATCATTTTTATAGCCTCTCATGAGTTTGATATCTTGAGAGGAGGAGTGGGTTCTTAAACTTTCTCGAATGCGATTGATTTAGTTGTTTTAATTTTACCATTGATCTTCTCAAGCATGAGTCGCTTAACATCTTGATAATAGTTTCTCAAATGTTTCATTTCTTTGATGTAATAAATATTGTTGAAGATCCCGTTTCACGGTATATATGTTTCCCCATTTTGAACCGGTAGGCAGCATCTAATGATGGATAAATTTGTATATGCTTATTTATTTTCTTTACTCATGTCTTTTCCTTCTCGATCTCTCTCATCCTTTTAGGTCAATAGGTCACTCTCTAGTCCAGACAACTCTCCTCTCTCGATGGAATTGAATAAACCATGTGGTTCGAAGAAGCTAGACATTCCCAATCAAGTAGGAGGAGATGATCAATTGTATATGTCACTTAAGGCACTAGTCACTGTAAGTTAACTTTCTGTTCTTTTTTTTTTTAAGATATAGATAGTCAATGTGAGTTTTTAGTTTGTCCTTTGAAACTTTGTGAGGTAGTCCATGACATAAACTCTATTTTACCATTATATAGTATGGTTTACATCACTAACAATGATGGTCAATATAATGTAAATTAACTTTTTCTTAAGTGTATTTGGATACAAGTAATTGATGTAATTGTTCTGTTATAGACCATTACGTAAATGCAATTATACAAATACAGAGTCTGGTTTTTTCCAATTCACTTTTATAAGGTTCAACACTTATTTCAAATGCAGATATCTTCGTGAAAAGATTGATAGAACACATTAGATGAATGATCCACAAAATACATTGCAAGGCACGAAATATTTCTTCATCTTGATTCTTGAAACATATTCGATAAGCTTGATGTATTTATGAAGTACACACTTAAACTTCATTTGTAAGAAGTTACAGCTACAACAGCTATGTATAAACAGAATACACATATTCCCAATCCTTTGACTTTGACAATAATTCGAAACAGTCGATGCTTTAACGATATGATATACTAGCATTGATACTTTGTGATTGCAGAAAGTTGTTTCTCAATTGAGAAAAAGTATTGCAGATCATGTGATTGACCCGGATCCAATATCATATCGATTACCTCAAAATGATGGGGGGATAAATGTCTCGACCATTAAGGTAATATTATTTTAATGTATTCCGGAAGATCTGAACAAACATTTCCTCTATTAAAGTGCATGGTGATCGATAGTCAACATTTCATCTTTTATTCATATTAATGCACAATTTATATTAGTGAGAATTTGTAACCAATGCTCACAACAAATGAGAAATGATGAAATCCTAAACACAGACAAACCCATCTTCATCAGTGGAAGTCAAAACCAGGAACAAGACCACTCTAGTAGGGGAAGAGACAGTATCCTTCTTACTCCCCCCGGATTGTCTAATTGGCATACCTTTGGACAAGGTGGCTTCTAGATTTTTTTCTTTATGTTCTTCCGTTGAATGCATATAAATATCTCAATCTGTTTATCTAATTGTTATTATTTTTATGATGTAATTTATTGATTGCAGACCATCCAACACGAATCTTCTTTTGAAGAGAGGCTTCAAGGGTGGCATATTGCATGCAGACGACGATCAAATGGAAAATTAGATATGGTAACTGTATATTAAAAAAACTTGATTACTGCTTTCCTTAATGAATCGATGATTAAAAAGAAGTAACGTAGATTCGACTAATTTGGTTTATGTAAACATTGCAAGGAGATGAAATGGATTATCTGGTGATGTATGTTAGCCAAAAGGATTAATACAATGTTAGTTTTACGTTATCGCCTGTTTTTTTATTTTATTATTGAGTGTACTAAAATTTTTTCACAACCTTTAATGAGTAATAGCTTTGCAAATGACTATCTTGAAATTTTCCGATGGTAATTAAGATAAGCAAAATCTATTATCTTTGCAGAGTTATCGTCATGGACACTCAAGAAGGATGTTTCGCTCAACTGTCGAGGTTGTCCAGTTTATAATGGAGGCTGCGGAGACACCAGAGAGTGATTCTCTACAGGTGAGTTATAAAAACCCTAAATAAGTAAAATGCGAATCAAAGTTAATTTCACTTAACGCTTAGGGTGTGACTTCATTTGGGTGAGAATTCAGGAGCAAGGTCCCGCTACTGCAATGAAAGGTTCATCGAAGAAAAAGAGATCTTCCAATAAGAAAGAAAAGATTCCTCAATCCAAGTCATTGAAGATCTCTAATGCAGAGAAAGCTGCTGTTGAATGTTTTTTGAAAGAATCACGCAACAACCTCCAGAACATCTGCGGTAGCAGATGGGTGGAACCGGGTATTTCCTTTTGAAGCAAATCTTACAGCGGAAAGAGAAAACATGAGCTCCTTATTTCTACTCATTTATTTGATTGTCTTTATAGGAAGCGAAGAATGGGAGAAATATATGAATCCAAGCAGTGAGGAAGAGGATAATGCATCTAGTGATGAAGAGACTCAGTGACTGAATTGGACAATGAGCTCAAGAATCCATAGTTGAAGAGAAGAGCCAAAAATGACATCAACGGATTCTGATGTTTCTTCTCGAAGATCCGATTCGATTCTGCGTGGGAAACTGGTGAAAGCAAACTGAGTTTATTTTCAGTCATTTCGTTAAACTTTTTGGGCCATATCTGTTATTGAAACTATTGTTGTTCGAGCTATGAAACATCAAGCCTTAGTTGCGAGCCGGCTCAGGAGAAAGTGGAATTGTACTCCATCCTTTATTGTCTTTCCCTTTGTTATTGGCGACGTTTAATAATTATTGAGAATAATTTATTAGGCATGGTCATCAACGCAGGATGAGGTGAGTCTAACTAAAGAGGAATTTATGTGATTTAATTATAGTATTATAGATGGATGAACAATTGTGATTTGAGAAGACAAGAGCAGAATCAAGAATGGGGAAAATTATCAAAAAAGTGCCCGACAACGGCGAGGTCTCACTAGATTTGGGCGAGGCCTCGTCTAGCAACGGCAAGGCTGCCAAGATCTGGCGAGACCTCGCCATCTCCATGGCCAAGCAAGGTCGAGCTCACTCAGCGACGGCGAGGTCTTGCCATGGCCAGGGCTGGTGAGGGCTAGCCTCGCCCATGGCCGGCGAGGTCGAACTTGCTGGCCTCAGCCTCTTACTGGTCAGGCGACTGGTGCCGACCGGCGTCCATGTTAGAACAGGCCAGCTAAAAGTGGCCGGATAGACTGAATTGGCAAAAAAAAAATGGTTTTAGACTGAATTGGCATAATTGCAAAAGGTTTAAGACTTTTTTGGTAACTTTTCCCAGGAGTATTCAAGCCAATATTACATTTGTCTGGGAAGGTCTAAAATGTTTGATGTACGAAGTTTGCTCTCTAACAAGTTTGCAAACTTTAGCCAACATTATGGGGACATCATTTGACTTATTTTGGAAACTGTCAACGGCTATGCTCCTTCCAAATGCAATATATGGTTACTATGAAGGATACCTTGAGAAGCCTTGTCACCAAGTCTTTGCCTTTGATAGCCTTGATTATCCGTTGGAGTTCATAATAACCTCTTGAAGAACGCTGAATTCCATATTATGTGAGGATATTAAGCCATATGTTTCTAGTCCAAAAGCACCGAAAGAATTGATGTTCCAGGTGGACAGAAAGAATAGATGTCCTCTGCGTGTAGGTTTTGAACGAGTCTTCCCTTTTCTTTCATGTACGAGCAAGGTCATCACGAGCAGGAGTGATGCTCATGTTAAACTTGTACTATTGGATAAAAGCTTCCGACAGTTCCTCCTACATCTCGATTTTGTCTGTTCCGCCATCAGGAGCTACTATAGAGATGGTCATGTCAAACTTTTTTAGAAGGATTGGATCATGAGTGGCACGATGTCAGCACAAGGTGCCATCTTCATAAGATGGTACCTAAGATGGATCTTATGGCACCGAGAGCGGTCATACTCCTTGAGTCTGGCAACTTATATTTATCAGTTATTTTCAGTTTGGAGAAGATCCTCTCTCTCTCTCTCCAACTCAAACTTGAGGCGGTACGGGCTCGATCTGAGGTGTGGGGCCTCGGGCCTGAGTTGGCTGTCTCGGATTTGATACGATGGCAACCCCAGACGTGAAGCCGCGGTGGTCGCGACCTCAAATCTAGGACTTTGCTGTCTTGGTGTCCTAAGACTTGGGCCCTGTGGACACATATTTAGAGGGGCGTGATGGACAACGCGGCATAATGGGAATGGATCTATGCGGGTTCGTGGAATGTCCTTAAAAAGGCCTATTTCCGAAGTTAAAGCTCGGCACATAAACTGGTTCAAGGTGCGGCGAAGCTAAACATGCATCAACCATGCTAAAATTTGGGTTGAGATAATTAAGGACGACTATGCCACCAAAAAACAAACTCAACTCAACCCATTTTTAAGTTCGGATTTTATGCGAGTGGGGTCTCGAATCGAATCACAAAAAATTATGTCCCTTCGTGTCCAGCACGGTTCGGGTATAAGTGGGAACCCAACTGATCAGATAAATTAACACCCTTAGACTAATTAAGGCAATGTGATACATAGACTAGCACACTAGATATTGGATTTTACAAGTATCTAACTAGAAGAATAAGATTCTTATGTAATATGTTGAAGATTATTTTATTCAATCTCCAAAGAGTGGCTAAATTGTTAACCTCTTGATTTAGATATGACAAATCGTGATTTTAAATCATAACGTCACCTATTTCAAGTAACTTCGGGCCTACACATGTCATCCAATTGATGGAGCCTTACCCGATATACATGGACATGCGATTGGGATGTATTTGTAGTGATTTATTTGACTGAAGGGTTTACATATAACGTGCTATATGTTCCTCCTAGGTAGATATTAAAATCACGCCTACTTCTTAGCATTTCAAGAAATGTATATGTCTGCCCCGCAGAAGCAAGCATCTGGTCCTTTTCTTGCACCGAATAAAGCCATTATTTGCATTTTATAATAAGATATCTTGGCTAAGTGAATGAAATAATCAAGCTAACTAGATAGTTCAATATAAATAATGTAATCAGATTATATTTAATGATGCCTCGAAAGAAGCAAAACCCATTCATGGAAGTAAATACTCAAAATCTGGAATTTAATGCTATAGTTTAATGAGCATTTGATTTTTGGATTGAATTTACATAAGAGATAAGGATCAATTCATGTCCTAAAACCTGCTTACGTGTGAACTGATACATCCATAAAATTGTTAAACTCTTGATTGTTTTCCTGCTTATAGTATTTCTAATCACACATCATCCTATTTGATATATGAGTTAATTGTCCACCTGAATGCTATTGGTGCTAGCTTACGTTCCTTAAATTTGATTGGAATTCATTATTTTCCTTTTTTGCTATAAAAGCCGAATTCTCAACTAGTCATAGATAATTTTTTTTGGTAAGAAAGTCATAGATAATTTTATATAGCGCAAATCAATTGAAAGTTTCAGTGCATCATTGCTGCATCGCAACTTGATCGCTGAATATCGTGACGATGCTTTGTTACAATGGATAATGATTAGCTAAGGCATTACGTATTCAAGTTCCATTTGCATTAATTTTTTTTTCGATTAGTAGATTGTGGATACGTATTGCTTCAAACACACCAGAATTGAATTTGATTGACTTCATTATCAATATTTTAGAAAAAAAGGCCCAAAAGTGCATTTATTTGTTTTCCAAATTTCACTTGCCCCAACACATTTCCACTTTCCTTTGTAATAATCAATATACCTAAGGTTCATGTACTCAATGATTTTATGGGTTTTTTTTTCCATTTATGGAAAAGACTATATTCTAATAGTGTTAGATTCTTTTTAGCTTTTACAAATATATGGAAGGCTAATTAGCTCTTTTGGTTACCAACTTAGGTTCTTAAAATACACGAGACTTGCAAAGATGAACATGTATTGGCCCAAGATAATAAATGGGCCAAATTGTTTGGCTTTATTTCACCGTGTTGTTTCAAATATCCACCATCTGTCACCTCTTTGGATACCATCTTCTCTCTTTCAATTGGTGAACCACACATCTTTTGACTTGTAATAAGCGTCAGCTTCTAAGGTGACCTTTGAAATGGCAAACCCTAAGATGCAAACTCTTCCTCCCTCTCCGAAAGAGAAATTCCAGGATGGATCTTCTCAACCAGTTGCGTCATCTCCTTCAACAGGTGCTTGTCCATCGAAAATGAGTGAGGTAAGTCTTGATCAAACTTCGTGCTAGGTTATTGGCCATGTTTTTTGTGATCAAGCAACAAAGAAATGCATTTTCGATAGCATCTTTTTACAAAAAAAAGAAAAAATCAAAAGCGATGAAGGGTGAAAGATGAGAATTCCAACGCTCTCTAGGGTTCTTGTTTGATTTATATTAAGGTTAAGATTTGAGTCGCTACAAAAGATCCATCTTCTAGATTTGTATGCTGATTTGACAAAGTTTATATAGATTAGAACATCTATCATGTTAAAATCTATTTTTCTTATCTAAGGCGTACAGATCTAATTGTTTATACACTTAGTGAAACTAACAAATAATTGATTGTTGAATTTAAAATGTCGAAATATTCTTAAATCTTTTGTTGACAAAGAATGAATTACAGTATTTAACCAAAAAAAAAGAATGAATTACAGTATAGTTATATGAATATATATGTTTATATCTTTCTTTTTTGTCCAGATCTGTTTTATGAGTATACATATTGTTTATGTATGTGTAGAAGAATATGATTTTTGAGGATAACAAAATTGAAATTGCCAATAGGTTTTTCTAATATACATTGGAAGAATAGAAATACCGTTCTAGGGCTGAAGGTTTGGATGTATTGCTTTTTTTTCATAGATTGATGCATGAATCATTATTCGTTGGAGTGTGGTGGCTAGCACGTGTCGCCCCCAGGGTTTACTCCCTGGCTGTCGGCCGTGCGGGGGTTCCCTGAGTTACAAAAAAAAAAAATCGTTATTCGTTGAAGTTGTTTGAAACGGCAAAACCGCTATTAGATTTTGCAAGTAATGAGACCGTTAATGCTATTATGGTAAACATTATCAACATATATTGAACTCATTTCCTTTAATTGGTATTCTTACTATGCAAAGTTCATTGTTATATTGTATGCTGATACGCAATGAATGTCATTTCCACAATTCTTTTCAATATTACGTAAGCTGCCTATTCGTTCGTGAAAATTCAATGTTTTGAAACTGTGGCTCTCTTCAAATATTTTCCCTTTTTTTGTGCTTGTTATTCTAGAGAAGTTTCTCTTCATTTTATACTACTATTGTTATTTCAGGAATGAGTTCTCTCTGAACTATTTTACTTAATATTATGTCAAGATGTTATATATACTTTGTTTTGCTAATAAGTCAATGTTCTTCCTCTCGACCGTAGAGGTTCCATGGAATCATTTTGGACGAAATCATGCTCTCTACATAATATGATTTGCTATTCTTTTTCTTTCAGAATATGGCACTATGCTTTTCTACTCATCTAGTCCTTTATCATTTTTATGGCATCTCATGAGTTTGATTTCTTGAGAGGAGGAGCGGGTTCTTAAATTTTCTCGAATGTAGTTGGTTTAATTTTACTATTGATCTTCTCAAGCATTGCTTAATATCTTGATAATAGTTTCCCAAATGTTTCATTTCTTTGATATAATGAATATTGTTGAAGATCCTGTTTCACGGCATATATGTTTCCCTGTTTTGAACCGATTGGCGGCATATAATGATGAATATAATTGTATACGCTTATTTATTTTCTTTACTCATGTCTTGTCCTTCTCGATCTCTCTCATCCTTGTAGGTCAATAGGTCACTCTCTTGTCCAGACAACTCTCGTGTTTCGATGGAATTGGATAAACCATGTAATTCGAAGAAGCTAGACATTCCTAATCCAGTAGGAGGGCAAGATCACTTGTATACATCACTTAAGGCACTAGTCACTGTAAGTTAACTTTTTGTTATGTTTTTTTTAAGATATAGATTGTTAATGTGAGTTTTTTTATGTTGTCCTTTGAAACTTTGTGAGTTAGTCCATGATACAAATTCTATTTTACCATTATATAGTATGGTTTACATCAATAACAATGATGATCGATGTAATGTAAATTAACTTTTTCTTGAGTGTATTTGGATGCAAATAATAGATGTAATTGTTCTGTTATATAACATGACGTAAATGCAATTTTACATTTGTAGAGTAAAGTTTTTCCAATTCACTTTTATGAGGATCAACACTTATTTGAAATGCTGATGTCTTCATGAAAAGATTGATAGGACACAAGACGAATGATCCCCAAAATACATTGCAAGGCAATCAAAATTTCTTCATCTTGATTCTTGAAGCATATTTGATAAGCTTGATGTAGTTATGAAGTGCACACTTAAACTTTATTTGTAAAAAGTTACAGCTACAACACCTATGTATAAACAGAATACACATATTCCCAATTTTTTGACTTTGAAAATAATTCTGAAACGTCCATGCTTTAATGATAAGATATACTAGCATTGATCATTTGTGATTGCAGAAAGTTGTTTCTCAATTCAGAAAAAGTATTGCTGATCATGTGATTGACCCGGATCCAATATCGTATCGATTACCTCAAAATAATGCGGGGATAAATGTCTCGACCATTAAGGTGCGTTCTGGAAGATCCGAAGAAACATTTCCTCAGTTAAAGTGCATGGTGATTGATTGTCAACATTTAATCTTTTATTCATATTAATGCACACTTTTTAATAGTTGAATTTGTAACCAATGCTCACAACCGATGAAAAATGCTGAAATCCTAAACACAGACAAATCCATCTTCGTCAGTGGAAGTCAAAACTAGGGCCAAGACCACACTAGTAGGGGAAGAGACAGTGTCCTTCTTACTCCCCCCAGATTGTCTGACTGGCACACATTTAAACAAGGTGCTTCTTGATTTTTTTCTTGTCGTTTTTCCGTCGAATGCATATGAATATCTCAATTAGTTTACCTAATTTTCTAATGGTTTTTTTTAAGATGTGGTTATTATTTATTGATTGCAGAGCATCCAACATCAATCTTCTTTTGAAGAGAGGCTTCAGGGGTGGCATATTGCAGGCAGACGACGAGCAAATGGAAAATTAGATATGGTAATTGTATATTAAAAAAAACTTCTTTACTGCTTTCCTTAATGAATCAACGATTTAAAAGAAATAATGTAGATTCGACTGATTTGGTTTATGTAAACATTGCAAGGAGATGAAATGGATTATCTAGTGATGTACGTTAGCCAAAATGATTAATAAAATGTTAGTTTTACATTATCGCCAGTTTTATTTTGTTATTGAGTGCACTGAAATTTTTTCACAACCTTTGATGAGTAATAGCTTTGCAAATGACTATCTTAAAGTTTTCCGATGGTAATTAAAATAAGCGAAATCTATTATCTTTGCAGAGCTATCGTCATGGACACTCAACAAGGATGTTTCGCTCAACCGTCGAGGTTGTCCAATTTATAATGGAGGCTATGGAGACACCGGAGAGTAATTCTTTACTGGTGAGTTATAAAAACCCTAAATAAGTATAATGCGAATCAAAGTTATTTTCACTTAATGCTTTGGGTGTGACTTCATTTGGGTGAGAATTCAGGAGCAAGGTCCCGCTACTGCAATGAAAGGTTCATTGAAGAAAAAGAGATCTTCTAGTAAGAAAGACAAAATTTCTACATCCAAGTCATTGAAGATCTCTAGTGCAGAGAAAACCGATGTTGAACGGTTTTTAGAGGAATCACACAACAACCTCCAGAATATCTGCGGTTGCAGATGGGTGGCACCAGGTATTTCCTTTTGAATAAAATCTTACGGCTTAAAGAAAAACATAAGCTCCTTATGTCTACTTATTTATTCGATTGTCTTTATAGGAAGCGAAGAATGGGAGAAATATATGAATCCAAGCAGTGAGGAAGAGGATAATGCATCTAGTGATGAAGAGACTCAGTGAAAGAATTGGATGATCAGCTCAAGAATCCATAGTTGAACCTAAAATGACATCGACAAGTTCAGATGTTTCTTCTCGAAGATCTGATTCGATTCCGAGTGGGAAACAGGTGAAAGCAAACTGAGTTTATTTTACGGCCATTTCGTCAAATTTGTTGGGCCATATCCGTTATCGAAACTTTTATTGTTTGAACTATGAAACATCAAGCCTTGTTTGTGAGCCCGCAAAGGAGAAAGTGAAATGGTACTCCAGCCTTTATTTTTCTTTCCCTTTTTATATTGGATGTTTATTAAGAATAATTTATCAGGCATGGTCAGCAATGCAGGAGGAGGTGAGTCTAACTAAACAGGAATTTATATGATTTAATTATAGTTTTATAGATGAATGAACAATTGTGATTTGAGAAGACAACAGCAGAATCAATAATGTGACGGGCATTTATCTCCTATTTGTGCTTCTTTTTTGGTAAGTTTTGGAGTAAAATTGCTATTTCCCCCTCTTAAGGTGAATTGTTAACGTGTCTATAATAGTTGATCTGGATCAGTCAGGCCGACTTGGATCAACGGATCCGATCCAGCGTTGACCCAGGTCGGGTCGACTGAACCGGGTCAGGCTGAACCAGCCAACCCAGACTGGCGCTGCCCCCAATTCGGCTTCTGGGAATTCCATCGAGCCTCGCCGGCCACCTGGGGTCGTCGTTCGACCGCCGATCACCATGCTTTTGGATTAATTGGGCTGATCACATCGATGCCGCACATTGAAAATGGCCATGACTCTAACAATTGGTGTAATTCAGTTGGTGGGGGCATTTATCTTGTTTCCATGGATCTAACAACGGTAGCAATTTCAAACGTGTCGGATGCAATCACTTTCTCTTGGTCGCAATTGGTTATTTTTTCAAGTGGATCGAGGCTATGTCATATGCCAGTGTCACTACTCGGAATGTGATGAAATTCATTAAGCGAGATGTAATCGCCTGTTATGACGTCCTTGAAGCCATTGTTACAGATAATGGGACAAATCTGAATAACAAGTTTGTTGATGATTTACTCAGTGAATTTAAAATCCGCCATCTAAATTCGTCTCCTTATTGTCCCCAGATGAATAGAGCTATTGAAGCTACTAACAAAAACATTAAGAAGATCCTAGCCAAAACCGCTGAGAACTATCAAAATTGGCATGAAAGATTGCCTTTTACATTAATGGCATACCGAACATCAATTCGGACATCTACTAGGGCAACCCCTTTTTCTTTGGTATATTGCATGGAAGCGGTTTTGCCAGTTGAGGTAAAAATTCCCTCACTGCGGGTATTGTCCCAAGTGAAACTGTCTGATGCAGAGTGGAAGCAGTAAAGATTGGAGCAGCAAAGATTAGAGCAGCTGAATATGATTGATGAAAAGCGGCTGAGGGCTCTTTGTCATGGGTAATGCTATCAACAGAGGGTAGCCAGATCATTCAATTGAAAGGTGCGCCCAAGACACTTTGAAGCAGGTGATCTTGTTCTGAGAAAGGTACTACCTCTACCTCCTGAGCTTGGAGGTAAGTTCGCTCCCAATTATAAGGGTCCTTATGTCATGAAAAAGACACTCCCTGGATGAGCTTTGATTTTGACTGAAATGGATGGACGTTAATTCTTCAACTCGGTCAACTCGGATGCTATGAATAAGTACTATCCTTGAAATAACTTCTATGTCCCAGTTGATAACAAGGGAATTTGCAGAAAAGTTATTGATAAGAACACTAATGTTGGCAAATCTAACCGTAAAAGATTTTGTATATGACAAAATGGTGTCAAAGCTGATCCTGACAACCATCGATGTGACATCCCGGATTTTGACTCAATTTTAGAATTTAATAAATGTGTAATTCGTCAGTGTACTTGTAGTAAAATCTCGCCCGGGAACTGATCACTCCCGATTATTGTTTTTAAATTTTGAGATTTCGCTAGAATCGCACTCGATCGAATTTGGCCGTTATTTAGACCCTGAACATGGCAGTCGATTTTCGGGAGTTTCGGGACGAAATAAATTGGACGGTGTCGGTATTATTGTGGCCAGCATCGAAATTATAAAGAATAATGAGAAAGTGAATTTTTAACCGGGTGCGAATTTGGACTGGTAGACCTCCCTTGTAGTGTGTCTTGGGATATTTTATTTTGACCATTTGCTCTAGATTATTATTGGGATCTCTCGTGGACTCTTAGGCCATTTTTCGAATTTGAATCGAGACCGTTAGATCGTTTTTGGGTTTAAACCGTGTCCGTTGAATCGCGATAATTACCTTTGACTTTCTCCCTCTCTTTCTCTCTCTCTCCTCCTCTTTTCCCGCTCGCGTCCCCCCTGTCCTATCTGCCTTCTCTCTCCTCTCTCCTCTCTCTTCCGCGCACGTTCTTTCCCCCCCTCCGCGTCTCTCTCTCTCTCTCTCTCTCTCTCTCTCTCCTTCCCCATGCGCATGTCCCCTCTGCGCACGTCCCACTCCCTCTGCCATGCAGACCTACTTTCTCTCTCTCATCTTTCTTTTTCTTTACTTTTCCTTCTCTCTCTCCTCTTCTTCCCTTCTTCTTCGCTGGTTTTCCCCTCTCCCCCGATGAGTCTGCGTCTGGCCTTTGCTTCGTCCAGGGCCCCCCTGCTTGCCCGATCCATCTCAGCTGACGCTGACCGAGCTTGCCGTCCGTCCCGCCGCCCGCCCGTCGTCGCCTCAAGCCCAGCTCGCAGCCGCAAATCGTCGGATCGAGCTCGCCTTGAGCCCAGCTCGCTTGACCGCCGATCGCCCCGCCGACCGCTTTGTGCCGCCGTAGCCCGATCAAGCTGCATCGCCGCCCGTCGCCTAGCCGCTACTCGCCCCTCCGCTACGCATCGTTCGCCCTAGCTCCCCTTTCCGCCGCGATTGCCCCTCGCCCGTGTGCTTGCCGCTCGGCCTGCTGTCCTGCACGGCTCCACCTGGTCGCCTGGGTCGCCGCCGTGCCGTTCAGCCACCGCCCCAGCTTCCCCTCCCGAGCCGCTGTGCTGCCCCGGCTGCTCGCCAACTCGTCCAGCCCCCTCGACCAGCTACTGTCGTCACTGTGGCGTCACCGTCACCGTCGCTGTCGCCGGCCAGCTAGCTCGCTGGCTGGCTGGCCAACTAGCCGGTCAGCCAGCCCCGCTGGCTAGCCAGCTTAGCTCGCGGTCAAGTCGCCCCGGGTCATGGCCGAGCCCGTTGCCCGCACAACAAGTCGCGCGCTCGTGCCAGTGCCCGTGCCTACGCCCGTCGCCCTGGCGCGTTGCCCATCAGCTCGCCCGTACGCCCCGGGCACGCCGCGCCCGCGCGCCAGGCACGTCGATCGGCCATTGCGCCCGCATTGGCCGGACAACACGCCTGTGTGGCCCGTGCCCACACCTAGTTTGGCACTATTCACCCGAGCCATTTTGGGCCCGAGCCGACTTTTCCCAAGCCAAAACTTGGTAAGTGACTCCCTAAATCCTCCCTAGTATTTTGAGTACTTTATTGACTTGTCTCGGGTTAGACGACTAAGGCGTGATTTTTAATTTATTTATATTGTGATTTAATTAGATTATATTATGCTTTAATTGTGATAATTAAATTGGATAGTAATATGCTTGATTTGGGGAAAATCTTGTGTGACCGACTTGAATGTCGGGTTTGTGGTTGAAGTGGCAATTTGTGGATTGGATCGAATTTGTGAATTTGAGCTGTTTGATGCAATTTGGCGTGAATGTGATTGAATTGAATGGCGTGTGCATGCCTGTCGATTTTAAGCCCGGATCTATCGGAGGGCTACGGACTTAGGATGTGTTGACGGCGGTCCGTGTGAAGGCATGAATGGCCGACGTGCCAATTGGATGCGGGCTTGAGATGTGTTGACGGTGGCCCGTTAAAGGTGTGAATGGACCGGGACGTGTTTACGTCGGTCGTTGGAATTGATTGAATAGTGTGGCTTGGGATGTGTTGACGACGGCCACTGGAATTGATTGAATAGTGTGGCTTGGGACGTGTTGACGGCGGCCACTGGAATTGAATGAACGGTGTGGCTTGGGACGTGTTGACGGCGGCCATTGGAATTGATCGAATTGTGTGGCTTGTGAGTCAGTGAGAATGGACCTGAGGCACAGTGGCATGGGTCGTGAGAAAGATGTTCGGTTACGCATGCGATTTGAGTGTGATTGGAGTTGGCTGATTAAGCGTGTAACCGAATTGGCTGGTTGAGCATGTGACTGAATTGACTAGTTAAGCGTGTGATTGAATTGACTGGTTGAGCGTGTGACTGAATTGATTGGTTGAGCGTGTGACCGAATTGGCTGGTTGAGCGTGTGACCGAATTGACTGGTTGAGCGTGTGACTGAATTGGCTGGTTGAGCATGTGACTGAATTGGCTGGTTGAGCATGTGATTGAATTGATTGATTGAATTGGTTGAATTGATTGAGTGCGAGTATGGATGGTCCTTGGACAATTGTGTTATATTACCGGGATATTATTTCATTATTTTGATTAACTAATGTGTAGTGTGGGTAGGTGATTAGATGGTGAGGTGAGTCCATTGATGTGAATTATATATATGTTATCGGTTTGATTGCATGTACGACTTGTCTGGGTACGCATTGGCCTACGTGGGGTATAGGGGGTTGCTTATTGAGACTCGTTCTCATGGTTATTATATAACCATTTTAGATCCGCAATCATGAGTGATTGGAGACACTACAAGAGTATCTCGGAGATCGAGGACGGGTCAAGTACTTGGCATTTTTAGTTCCCCTTTTTGTAGAGGAGTTAAGTTTGCGACTATTGTCCCTTTTGTAGAATTGTGGTTCTGCTGTTATGGCTTAGCTTGGGGTATGTTCTTTATGGACGTCGAATGTATTTGTCAGATGTATGAATTATAGTTATTATTTCATGCTATCGCTATTCCCCCTTGTCATTATAAATTGTCCGGGTTGTTTCTATTTGTTTCCGCGCGTGCTTAATCTCTGATATTTGGGTTAGGTCGGCGACGTGTCTGGGGTGTCGCATTCAATATTCGACCATCGAGGGATGATCGCGCGCTCGTAGGGTGCGGGGCGTGACATCATCGAAGTCTCGATGGCAGTCGCCCCCACGTTCGTCAAAGACTTTTGAAGCAGAGATTAGCTTTGCTGCGAAGATCTCCATGCAAGCAATTGCACATGCCTGTGCAGTCAAGAATCATAGCATTTACGAGAAATTCCTCAACATGCTGGAATCGCATTAACATAGCACATACTGATAATAGAAACCTCTATTTGGAAGCACCCTTAATTATAGAAGATTTCATTTGAGCTTAGAGAACAAGAGTATGGAGCAGCAGACTAAGACATAGAAGGCTGAACAAAGTAAAGTGGAGAAAAGACTCTACTAGTTTTGAAGGCAAAGTGGAAGAAGGGTAATTTGTATCGTTCTCAGTTCACCTTCAATTATCTCATTTCTAACATAAGCTTCTGTTCTTGTTAGCAGGGAATTATTAACATCTGAGAAAACTCAAGGAGTTGTCAGTTTAATTTCAAATCAAGGAATTCACAAAGGGTAATGTTGTATCGTTTTCAATTCGTATCCCTAAAAAAAAACCATTCAGTAACACAGTTTTTCTTATTATCTTGCAGGTTTGCCTCGCTATTACAGCATATGTAAGTATCTCTTTCCCTAAAAAACTCTTCTCATAAGAGTAGAAAGAAATAAGAAAGAAGAAATAATTAAAGAAAATAGATACTATTTTCTTTCTCAAGTGCATTACGTGGAAAGAAATCTTGCATAATAATTTTAACTGTTTAATTCACCGATTCCCCATGAAAATTTTGACAATTTGACAAATGGTGTCGAACTGCTCTGATGTATTGAACGGGGTATGTCAGGATGATGAGAGGCAATCCTTAGTCTATACACATTTTCACGTACTAAACTTTTGCAAGATGAGTGAAAAAGTTTCATTTCTACAAGATAAATGGATTTCTCACAAAAGGTACAGTAGCCAAAATGACGAGAGGCAGTTCATTTCTCTATCCCACATACTACTATTAATCCTTTGCTTAACCATTTTTGAGCTCATACACTCGGAGATTCCTTTTAAATTACCCCTGTTAAGAATCACCCCACATTGGAGCAGCTTGAGGTAAACCAACATCATAGGGAGGACTCAAATTCAGAGGGAGCAAGAAGAGCCTCCCTCCCTTTCGGTCACCGCCCCCGTGGCTTCGACCTCGTCGTTTTCACGAATTCGATCATCCTCGACAGAGTCCTCCAAGACGAGCACACCCTCGATGGCCGAACAGTCGAGGCTAAGAGGGCTTTGTCAAGAGAGAAGCAGCAAACTAAAGCCTGTCTAAAATGTCAATATCTTATTGATAACAATAATGTTTTCACTGAGCAAGACAAGAAGGATGAAGAGTTTGTAATATCTAAAATTTTCTATGATCATCAGCTGCAACAGCTCGCACAAGGTGAAAAGATAAATATAAATTTTCTTACTCTCATTTGCATTAATCTTCGAGTATTTTTATTGCAGGTTAACTCTCGCGATAATTTAAATGACTTAGGATGACAAAGAGTAGTTCTTTTTCTATCCTACACACTTATATCCCTTACTAGCCTAATTGAGCCAGCAATTTCATTTTGTATGAACCCAGTTGGTGATCATCTCCACGTCAGGTTAAGGCAAAAGTCACCACAGTTTGAGTGTCATGGTCCAAAATCCTGAATGAAGATAAAGACTCCAAGAGCTTAATAACATTATTCTGTTCAACTTTGTTTAGGCTAGTCCTGACAACACCAGAAGAACAGCAAAAAATTGCTGAAAGCTAAGGGCATGAAAAAGCAGTGTGCCTGATAAAAGTAAGACTAATGCCTATGAATTAAAAAAAAAAGAAAAGGAGAAGATGAAAAACGATAAAAAAGATGAAGAGAAAGGAGTCCCTAATTTCTAGGTTACTACTATGAAAAACAATGAAATTTTAGCTGAGGAGATCTCTGAGCGTGATAAAGTACTCTCAAATACTTTAAAGTTACTAAATGGTGAAGAATACATGATCCCGAAGGGTTTAAACTTGAGTTCTTCTTTGATATAAATTCCTACTTAAGAACTCTGTTTTCACAAAGTTCTGCCACATGATAGATAAAGATGAACCTATTCTTAAGAAAGTAATTGGGACAGAAATTGAATAGTATCCAGGAAAATGCTTGACGTAGAAGCTCCTCAAGAAAAAGTTGTTAAAGTAGCTAAAACACAAGATTACCTAGGGAGTCTTCCAAAAGAATCTTGGCAGTAGATAAGAAGACCGGTGACAATGCCAAGATGATCACTAATTCTCACTCTTACACATATTTTTGAGCCTAACGGTCCTTTCATTTCTCAACCTGTGAATCGAGCCTACATTACACCCCTCATGAAATTTCTTCTGACTGGGGCATTTGAATTAATGCGGGATTTCAAATATTTATAAACAACGCTTGAGGAAGTGCGAACAAGACTATTTTTATCTCTTTTTACAGGGTACTTAACTTGCAAACCTGGAGATAATTGTAGAATATTTTCTTTCATGGCCTTGACTTCGACAGTCACCTTTGTTAAACCGCTAACCAAGTCAACATTACAACCCTGAAGAAGACCTCTCAGATTGGCAGCGTCATACCGCTTGCGAGAAAACTCATATCCTTGTGGATGTGATAGCGGTTAGATTGAGTGTTTTCGATATTCCCACCTTAATGATTGGGATAAACAACCCCTTTCAATGAGAGCGAGTGGAAAGTTCTTTTTGACCGAAGGTCCCTTATTCAGTTTCTCAAGAAGTCCACCCCGCAAGCAAAAATTATCTTGATTGACCCTCGGTAGATGTTTGGTGATGTAAATATGGCAAAATCATTATACATGAACTTTCAAATGCACATTCTGGAATAGTCCAGCTTGTATATCCTTGATGATTGCATAAATGTTTGTGCTAATTGTCTTTCACAACCCAGAGTTTTAATCCCTAGTAATAGAACACAAAAATTCGGGCACCGGAGAAGCTCTCATTATCATTCCAAGAGAGATGCCTCGAAAAAGGTCGGTTATTTAGCAGATGATACATCAAACCTCAGTTTAAGAAATCTTAAGTATTTCATCAAATTTTTTTTCAAACTACCCAGAAGATAAACCAAGTATTCCTTTGAAAAAAAGAAAAGCATCTTGACTAGCTGGTCAAGATAGTTCATACAATATTCGAGAATAGCCTCAGTTGTCTATTTCTCCGATGAATTTTTTTTTTGGTAAGGTAAGAATATATATAACTTTCCAAAATACCAAGTACAACCTAAGCCCAAACCAACTCATGACCATATTAGGACATAGTAATGTCCATACAAGGTCAAGAGGGTTCAGCAGGAACTATACAACAAGCCGGAGGATAGCTAAGAACAAGCAAAACAGTAACAGAAAGACAAAGCCAGCCGAACCAATCGCAGGTAGGAGGGCGACGTCCCTAACTCCGGAAATCCGCTATAGAAGACACCGGAACAGCCTGGATCAGCACTAACCAATGATAGCAGGAGGAAGGTTCCACTTTCTCTTTAAAATGCGGTTTCTATTTGTGTCCTCAACTCTCCCCATAGAGATTGCCTTGTCCTTGATGACTTTGATAAGATGCTTACGCATGCCAGGGATGAAAACGCTCTTGTTTCTGAATATCACATTGTTCCTTTCGGTCCAAATAATGTGACATAAAGCCCCAAAGGAAAATCTAGATATGCGGTAAGCAAACGAGGAACCTCCGTATACTTGCATCGCCTACAAAATATGTTCATGCCAG